>OX589587.1:3607500-4128440 GCA_951329385.1 Polia nebulosa | reverse complement strand
CAGTAACTAAATGTGTGTTATAGCACAGATAATCTAATACTAGCGTACAGATGCCTCATCCCATACAAAGAAACGGTACCGCCGTAACTACGGGTTTTCGTTTGGCACAAGTAACTTTTGTTCTTCGTTCGGGCCCGTCCTCTACACCTCGCTAGATGGTGTTAGCAGCGACGGCTTGCAAGCTGAATGAATTTACTTAAAGTCTTACCAATATTTTTTCACACATTGAGGAATAATTTTATAGTATTTTTGGCATTTCATAGCAGTTTTACTGTATCAAAATGTACTAATCAACTATTCAGATTTTAAAGAGGCAAGTGGATAAACTGCCTGATAATATACTCTAAAACTTCAAACAGCGCCATCTATTGGTACAAGAAATATGCATATATAATAATCGTCTAAATTTGAATTACAAGCCAATTATTCCACAATTTTATGCTTAGGGCAGTATATAAAATAACAAAATACAGTTTTTAATATATATTTTTTTTAAATATTACTTCAATAAGAAATCGATGCATATTCCGCCATCTATTGAGATGAGACCCCGTGGTTATAGTGTAAGCTTGGTTTTTTTTTTTTTTTCACCGTCCAATTTGCAAGTATCATTTTCAGGCACCCATTGTGTGGGACTTGTGCCCAGCGGTCATCGTGCGTGCGACTTACGTGACCCGCACAATCCCATTTGAGCCTGACAGCCATTTTGCTTACGTCTACGACGCTCGGTTTGAAACGCAACGTGGTGTTCCGAATCCAGTCCTGACTTTTTACATCCACTTCTAGACGCACAGCAAGTTACCATCACTACCTTGTTGCTACTCCACCAATTCACACTAATCGTTTCCAAACGTCTGTCATAACGCGCACAGCAAAGGAGTGGAACTCTCTACCTGCGTCTGTGTTTCCGAACGCATACAACCCTAATCTATTTAAAGTTAGCGTGAACAGGTTTCTTCTGGGTCTTCTCGCTCCTCCCAATCGTAGACTCTGTCTCTGTCACCTCTGACCTAGACTAGAGTCAAGAGCAAACCCATCTCAAATAAAAAAAAGAATGCTCCGGCTTGGTGTACTGAAAATGAAATTCATGGAATTGAGAGACTTGTAAATTGGCCTTTTTTGTAGGTATGCTTACATTCTAAGTAAATACTAACACTACACTATCTCACAAATATGGTTACTGAGAAAACAAGTAACCTCCGGGGGCTTTGGGTACTTGAATTTTTGTTTGTTACACCTTAACAATGTAAAAAAAGTTTGTGATTCAAGTTAAAAACTTATTTTTTTGTGTTATTCAATTTATTTATGTTACAGGGTTCTTCCAGTTCCAGTTACACGCCCACAAACATGCAAATTGATCATTTAATGCGTAGTTCCGTAACTGTACCGGATAATGGTCAAGAATTAACGACTGAACAAAATCTAGAGTGGGATGACTTAACAGAAATATTGAATGATCTTTGTGGACCAACTAAAACCACAGAAGAGTGGATGCAGGTAGTCTAACTTTTCGTTTTAGTGTTAATAAGAGAAGATGTGTTTATTTAATTAACCGACTTCAAAAAAAGAAGGAGGTTCTCAATTCGACTGTATTTTTTTTATGTGTTACCTCATAACTTTTTATTACGTAAACCGATTTTGAAGATTTTTTTTTATTTGAAAGCTGTTGCTTCACATGTGGTCCCATTTTAATTTGGTGAAGATCTGATAAAGAACTTTGGAGATACACAATGGAACTCTTCAATAAATGATAGTAAACCTTCCAGAATTGCTGCAATCGCATGTCTGTATATTGTTTTCACCACTTCACAACTTTACATCACGCTGATACGCTCTGAAGGGGTATACAGATTTGTACAGTTCACCCTGATACACCCTAATTTCACCAACTATGTGCAAATTCCCTATTTTTGGGGCTATCAATTCGGGCATAACTTTACAATTAATTAAGCATTAGAATGGGTTACAACAACTAAAAAGTGAAAAATAAAAACTTTTTACAAAAAAAAATACAACCGACTTCCATAAATAATACTAAAAAATGCAAAATGACTTTAATTTCGGAAGTCGGTGTCAAATAACGAAGAAACCAAATTAGAAACATCGACTTCCGAAATTATTTTGCCTTTTTTAGTATTATTTATGGAAGTCGGTTGTATTTTTTTTGTAAAAAGTTTTTTGTCTATAATTATATCTATATGTATTTTAGATTATGGCCGCACACAAAGCCAGCGAAAGCATTGTAAGTTCGAGTGAGATCGTAGATATCTCCGACGACGAAAGTGACTACGGCCCGACACAACAGGTAAGCACGAGCCAAGATGATCAGAAGCTCCAAAAGTCTTCTGTAGTTAAACAAACTCATAATTTCACTGTACAGGGACCCAATTCTGTAAAACAACTAACTTGTCAATAGTGTGTCGGTAGTGTGTCAGTGGTGTCTCAATAGAATCATTGACATTTGGTATTCTATAAATTATTTATGGTCATTGACTTGCCCCTGTAGTGCCATTGAAACGCCTTAATTGAACTATTGTAATAATTGGTAGTCTGGTCTACTATAATATGTCAATAGCATTTGGAAGTTTTTGCAGAAAACGAAATTTGCAACAGTGGCAAAATAATGTCTGTTGTGTGTCGATGGCGTGTTGCTGAACTCAAAGTTACAGAATTGGGCCCCTGGTACCAAGCTTTGTTTTTTTTTTTTTACCGGGGTGAATCTGAACGTTTTTTTTTAAGTAAGAGTTTTACTTTCTTCCGATGTGCAAAACTAGGCATTAAATGTTGCTAGCACCTCTAAAACAATTTAAACTTGCCAGCAACACGTAATAAAATTTGCTGAAACGGTTTTGCACAATTTTCCCAACGAAAACTTGCTTTTTAGGGTTACGTAAATCTAATAAGGTTACCTGATAGTTTTGCTATGTCCGTCTATCCGCTGCGGCTTAGCGTAGCGTTTTTCAGGGTTCCGTACCCGAAGTGTAACCGTCCGTCCGTCCGTCTGTCTGTCAGCGGGGTGTATCTTATGATCCGGAATAGGTAGACAGCTGAAATTTTCACAGAATATGTATTTCTATTGCCGCTAAACTAAAGGGACTCCCTACTAGAAATGTTTTTTCTTGGCTTTTTTTCTCTCGATCTTTATAATGGCAACAAGTAGACGCTTATAATCTTTTACAATAGTACGGAACCCTTTATGCGCGTGTTTTTTTTTCTGATCGAGGGGAACCGTAGGAAAGATCTTTCAAAAAATTGAGAGATTGAGAAACCTATTTTTCGATTCAGTGACCCATTTTCGAAATATTTAACTTTAAAGTGCTAATTTTTGTTAGAGTCAATTGTCTTACAAGCTAAACTGTTGGCTTGAAAAATCTATAAAAATTCATGATGGTAGTATACACCGTGTAAGGCACATAGATGCACATACGTGTCCCAGTGATTCAGTACATGATTCTGGACCCAGTTTTCCTCAAGTTTTAAAAAATTTCTGCAGTTTGTTTTTACTTTAGACTTTTTTAAATCGTTAATCCTATCCAACCCAATGAGTTTTAATTAAAAAGTAATTAAATCGCTAATTACAATAAAAACAGCAATGTAAATAAAATACGTATAGCTGTTTCGCTAGAGTTCATTCACGTCGCAAGCCTAGGTCCCTGCACACAGCAGCGCGGCGCGGCGGGACGGGACGGCGACGCGACACTGAGCAGTTGTAATGTACTAGATATTACGGACGACGCCACACAGAGCCGTCCCGCTCGACGCGACGGTAACCGTCGCGCCACGCCGCCGCCGCGCCGAGCGGGAATACAAGTCAGAAGCGGCGCTCAACGTCTTTTTGATGAATGAATAGCGTCGCGATACGGTCGGCGTGAATGGGCGCGGCGGGACGGGACGTGATCGCGCCCGCAGTGTGACCGATGCCGCCGCGCCAGCGCAGCGTCGCCGCCCCGCCACGCCGCGCCCCGCCACGCCACACCGGCTGTGTGCAGAGACCTTACCTACGGGCGGCGCGGCGCGCTCAGCCGGCGCGAGTGTAGGTAAATAGTAGTGCGGATCGTTGAGCTCGCATTATTTACAATACGTTGCGCGCTCAAAAATGTCAATTTCTGTAACCGATATTACCGAGACTATCATAATTTTGGTAGTGGCATTAGGCCTTTTCCTTTTAGACCTTTTCGCGAAGTTTGTGGTATCTTGTGCCTTACAGCCCTTATATGAAGGATTTTGAAGGAAAAGTATCACGGCTAAGTTAGCTCTATTCGTTTAAGAGTGATAGTCGCCCTACTTATAATATGTACAGAATTGAAAATTTCGTGTGAAATCTTTAGAAAAAATATTTTGTTGCCATGTTTTTAGGGTTCCGAAAGTTCAAATGTAAAACGGAACCCTTATAGAATGACTCGTGTGTCTGTATGTCTGTCTGTCCGTCTGTCACAGTCCATTTGCTCCGAATCTACTGGACTGATTAAGCTGAAATTTAGAAGAAAAAATACAGAAGGTTGTTCTTTACTTCAAGATTACAGGAAAAACTATAAGATATATAGGCTGTAACGGAAAGGTGTGGTCATAATTTAAGACCCGGTTCTGCCCATGGAAATGAACAACTTTCTCTAAGAAACAACAGAAAATTCACAAAAAAAAAATTGGACTTTCCATGCAATGTTATCATCAGCTGGTCAATATTTGTATGGGAGGTGAAAAAAAATTTTGAGAATTTCCTCAGGTTTTCTTGAATAAAGTTGTTCATACTCGTATCGATGGGCAGATGCAGTTCTTAAAATATGACCACACCTTTCCGTTACACCCTGTATACAGTATAAAAAAAAAACCTGAAAAAAAATATGATTTGTTCGGAACCCTTTGCGTGCGAGTGCGACTCGCTAATGGCCGGTTTTTTTTTTTAAATTATAGATTTCTTAATAGCTACAAGCTAGCTCGAAAAATAGAGGTAAGGTTACAATAATATGCATTAGCTGATGTACGAATGTTCAGAACACCAATATAAATTAAATGTGAAAAGTTCCCATCCATCCCACGTCTGCAAAAAAAAAAAAATTGATTCAAGGTCAGTTTGCAAAAATGTTTTTTTTTTTTACATTTTTCAGCCAATCCGTGTTTGGGTCACAGATATTCATGTATCTAATAAATTTCAACTCAATCGGTCCTGTAGGTTCGGAGCAAATTAGCTGTGATAGACGGACAGACGCAATTGATACCAATCGCCCGGTGGTAGTATCACATTATTTTTCACTTCTCTCGATGAAAAGAATGAGACTATTTTCTGTCTTCCTGATAGTGTACGAAACTACGAATATACGTTTGTTGCTCGTAGTACTACCAGTGTAAGTACACTCTTAGTTGACATTTCATAGTTTGACACCTGTCACTTTGACACCTGTCCCGTTTACACTTGTCATTTGTGTCTTTTGCTATTTAGAAATTTCCCTAAATTGACACTGGTGTGGAGGTGGGTCAACCGCGACCATTTTAAATAATAAACAACATTGGAAACCTTACTTTTTAATATACCCACGGCGGGCAAAGATGAATCATACATTATTTTAAAGGTTTAGATATTTAGTTGTGCTAGCATGAAGCATATTGTTGTGCCTCATGGGAGTATTGTGATATAATAAGTTTCAGTTGAGCATATTTTTCTTTATAAAAGGGATTTAATTCTGTCATTTTTTTTTGTTCTGCATTAGTACATGATAAGTAATTGGACATTCATATTATAAAAAAATATGTCATAAACAAGGTTTCCCCTAATTAATGGATAACCTCTTATAAGGGGTCATTGTACTTATCACTATGAAAACCTTTTACTATGGGACCAAACATGAAATCGCGAAAAATAATCAGCGGGTCCCTACATGAAATAATTATATTGGTACAGGCAATTGTTAATTCATTGTATGATATCTTTGTCCGCCGTGTGTAAATTTTTTATGGTAAGGTTCCCAATGTTATTTATTACTAGCTGTGCCCGCGGTTATGGTTACTGTGTCGTAGCGTGATTTTACATAAAGTCTATAACCTTCCTCAATAAATAGGCTATACAGTGCAAAATGGTACCTCGCTCTCCACATCCCTCATAATCGGCCGCCTTGCACATCATGAATGTGCGCGTGGTATTTGATTAACACTATGATATCTCCTAAGATATACGTTGAAATCAAATGATGTCAAGGGCAATTTTGTTCAAAATTAAATACTTATGATGAATAACGTATTTATTTGGATAAGGATTAATGTCATGTTTATAAAAACACCTTCGCAAATAATGCATTATTTTAGAACGAATTTGATTACCATAAAAAAGATTATAGTGAGTTAACCTTAAAAGACGATGCTGTCGCGGACTTTTTTTTAACTTTTAAAGGGGAACAATTACGTCATACATAAATCCGTTTACGTAGCGCACGCAACGGAAGCTCTCAAAAGGAATATTTTTTCCCCCGTTTTTACCACATTTTTCTTTGATGTTCCGCTCCTAATGGTCACAGCGTGATGTTATATAGCCTATAGCCTTCCTCGATAAATGGACTATTCGACACAAAAAGATTTTTTCAATTTGATCCAGTAGTTTCTGAGATTAGCGCGTTCAAACAAACAAACAAACTCTTCAGCTTTATAATATTAGTATAGATTAAAAATGTTTGCGGTTGACCCAACTTCACACCAGTTTCAGGAAATTTCTAAATAGCTAAGTCACAATTGACAAGTGTAAAAGGACAGGTGTCAAAGTGACAGGTACAAACTATGAAATGTCGACGAAGAGTGTAAGGGTGGTATTACATCTATCCTAGATCTTTGTCCAATGTGAGTTTGATCAAAGAAATAGGACGGCTTCGTCGAATTTGATTAAATTTCTTTGACGGATGCCCAGTAAATCCGTCAAAGAAATTTGATCAAATATAGGACATAGATATTGGACGAATATTTATGATAAATGTAATTACCACCCTAACATAAGTAAAAAAAATCTTCCCGTGGTACTACTGGATCGCTTGGTAGTTCTACGGGATATTTTTTTTACCCGAGGTTACTACTGGTAGTAATACCCACGGGAAACAAACGCGAATATATAGTAGATTGATAATGTAATGTTTTTTTGCAGGCTAGAGCATCGTCTTCGACGGAGCATGAGCACTCCTGGATTGCGCGTCCATCCAGTTCAAATGATAACATGCAAGCATTGCGTAGTTGGAACTCAGCTGCAGATTTCAATGAATGGTATTTGCGTCAGTCGCGTCCGTCGACTCGCAGTGGGGGATGTATGCACGCTTCAAAACGAGCACCTAATCCCACTGCGCAGGAGCTCGATTGGACGCGACGTGCCTCCAACTCCCCTGCGCAGGAGTTCGATTGGACGCGAAGTCCATCGACTCACACTGCGCAGGAGTGGGGTTGGATGCGACGGCCATCCAAATCACCTGCGCAGGAGTTTGATTCTTCTGGTAAGATTTTTTTTATTCCTACCCCTCCTAATTCGTCTCTATTCTAAAACGTTCGAAGTATTAACAATTTTTATAATTTCAGGATCGAACCAAAGGCGTAACCCAACTGGCAGGCAAGATGGGATTGGCAGCAAACGCCATGCTGATTTGATGCAAGCCGCTAGCTTTAGTACAGTTGCTAAAAGAATGTGTACGAAAAACGAAGCGTAAGTAATCTGCATGATAATTTAATTATTTATAAAATTAAAACTGCAACAAGTTATTAATGGAACGTAAAATTCAATTGTTTCACAAAATTATTCAGTTGAAATACGTATTTTCACGTACACATTGATTTTTGCATCTGTCATACAATTTTATTAAGTAGGCGTTTCCCCATCCGTCTATCGTCAACGCGAGCATGGTCCAAAAGCTTGTTGTTTCCCTTGTTATAGGTACTTACCTGCCTATGTACACAAACACCCGATAACAGTAGTTGGTAGGTACTTAGCTAGGTACCTATCTACAAAATAACAAAATTTTATAAAAACGGTGTTCGAAAATTTCATAAAATTTGTTCAATCAAATACGTGTTTTTAATTAAGGTGAAAGCTCCAGGGTAGCCCGCGGAATTCAAATTTTCTTACGTTTCTTGCAATTTGCAGTCAGTTAGAATTAATGCCAAATGTCATAATTTCATGAAATACTTACATTAGGCATCAATTCTAGCTGAGAGAGTTGTATTGATGATTCTGACCGAGATATAACCTGACACTGACCTGCAAATTGCAAAAAACGTAAGAAAATTTGAATTTCGCGAGCTACCCTGGAGCTTCTACCTTAAGCCTTACAAGTTTCTGAAATAAATATTTGTCTTTTGGAATCTCCATTACATGTGCAAGATTTCTATCTAGACGTTTTGTCTACTTTTATAATTTATGAGTACATTATGAACGGTCAAAGGTCAGGTAAAATTTGTGCAAAACAGTATATTTTTGGAGGGTTATACTCAGTGGCGTAACTATAGGGTGGCAGGACTGGCAAAATGCCACGGACCCCCGGCCTGACAGGGCCCCCGGGTCCATGAGGCTGCGAGCTCGACAAAATAGCCCGATCTTTAAACTTTGATGATGTTATTGATACAAGTTTGCTGAACAGAAAGCTCGGAGAAAAGAATTTTATTAATAAATATCTTGTTAACTTAACTGTTATTTTATTTATTTATTTATTTAGTACACATACAATTATTTTTACAGATAAATATATATTATAAATTTAATAAAATTTATATATTATAAATGTGTAACATCTATGCTTTTGAAAATTAGATATTTAACTAAAATGGACACAATGTTACTATTGGGTATAAGTATCTCAGTGATTTATTAAAACTAAATTAAAATGTGACGAGTTTTCTTGGGGTCCCATGCAATGGATTTGCCAAGGGCCTCAGATGGTATAGTTACGCCACTGGTTATACTGAATTTGTTCCTCCAAATTTTTAATTTTTGCTTTCATAGATACATAGATATAGTTCACTAGATACCTATTGGATCAAGAAATTCAAAGATAGATGTGTTACCACGGCATAATGACGTACGAGCGATTGTATGAAAAGTATGACGGGTTGGTCGCTTTTAAGACCGAATTATGAAACAAGGACGTATCTGGGATATCACATCAGACTATCCAGTATTTTGGAAGCCAATAAACATCATTGGCTTCATAGAAATTGAAAGTACAGCACCGTCCTTTATGCGTCTATCTCCCTATGTCTCTACAATTGTCTCCATCCCAGGATCCTAGCAAAGGTGAGACGGTACTTCACGCCGGAACAACTGCTCAAACTTTATTAAGCGCAAGTTCGATCGTGTATGGAGTAGTGCTCTGATCTTTGGGACGGATCTGCTAGATACCAGCTTGATGCACTTGAGTCAATTGTGAAGCGTGCCAAGAGGATAGTTGGCAATGATAAGCTCGTCGAGTCGAAGCTCCAAAGTCTTGAGCATCGCCGCCGAGTTGCTAGCCTGTCGGTTTTCTAACGATTACATTTTGGGGAGTGTGCGTCGGAATTGCATAGTTTTAATTCCTCCAAGCCCGTTCCATCATCGGACCACAAGACGTACGGCGATGCGCCACCGTTACATGGTGGACATCCCATCCACACGCACAAAAGGTTTTGGAAACACATTCATTGTGCGTACAGCTAGGGAGTGGAATTCTCTGCCAGTCTATTTCTTGGTCGCTACAACCTGGGAGTCTTTAAGTCGAGAATGAATAGGTTACTTCTAGGCAAGCGTGCTCCATCTTCGACCATATCATCGCTTACCATCAGGTGAGATAGTGGTCAAAGCCGTGCCTAAAACAGTAAAAAAAAAACACATTCAAATCAATAATATTCGCCATTCATGTTATGTCCACTACAAATATCGACCTTAAACAAATGCAAAACGAAGTTCACTTCACAATGTAAAATTGTAATGAAAATACATCAAAGGTTTTGAATATGTAGCGCCAATAGTACTTATTACCGAGGAATAGGGTTATTTATGAACATAAAATGTTTGGACGCAGTACAAAGAGAGGACGATAATTATTGCATACGTGAAGCCCTCACAGTGGAATTTAATCCGGCGGGCCTTTGAGTACGAGTGGTGTTCATCAATAGTCAGTTTACAGTTATTGTATTTATCAAACTGATCTTTATTCTCGTTGTCATAAGGTTGCTGTCAAAGGTAAAATAACTAAACGGACTGCATGAGTATCATAGGCAATGTTTCGTTTTGATTAAATGGTTTTGCAATCGATATTTTTGTTTTGAGGAGGGCTGGCAACGCGAATGACTCACAAATATTTCGCAGTTTCGATTTGTTACTGAATGAAATGGTAAAATGTGTACCTATTATATTATCTGTGCTATTGGTGAACACCGCGTTCAGGAGTTTTTGAGTATCGAGAACGGGCAGTGAGGGGCTTTGTTTTATAATATGTAGTGATTTATCTTTCTGTACGACTAAGTGTAGCATTTTTTTGTAGTCATAAAGTAAAAATGATAGCTGCCCCCTTAGCCAAAATAAATTTCTGTTAACGTTAACGCTAACGCTTCGTGCAAAATGTATGGCAAAGTCATTACTGGGCGTGAGTCACGTGACAGTTCTCTGTCTAACGCTTCGTGCAAAACGTCGTTGCCATACATTCTGCACGAAGCGTCAGCATTAACGTTAACAGAAAAGTATTTTGTCTAACCCCTCAGGTGGCAGTATAAACCTGCTGTTAACAAAAAAACACTGCCTTTTATTATTAATTATCAACTACAAAACTAAAAATTATCAATATACAGGTTGTAACGGAAAGGTGTGGTCATATTTTGAGAACCGGCTCAGCCCATGGATATGAATAACATTTTCTAAGAAAAAACAGAAAGTTCCCAAAAAAAAATTGGACTTTTCATATAAAGTTATCATCAGCTGATCAAAATTTGTATGGGAGGCAAAAAAAATTTTTGAGAATTTCCTTAATTTTCTTGAAGAAAGTTGTTCATATCGATGGGCAGATGCAGTTTTTAAAATATGACCACAGCTTTCCGTTACACCCTGTGTTAATAGGTGGAGCAATAACTTTGTAAAAATTAATTAATTTTGTTATTATTAACAACCAACTTATATTTACAGTTTAAAAACCACACATACAAGTTATAGGTAATTAAAAAATTAAATTTAAATTAGGTTAAATTATACAAAATTAGATAAAATGTAATAGAAATGAACACAAAAATGAGATAAGTTATAAAAAAAATGAGCTGGGAGTGGCAATATACTCCAGGTATCGAGTTGCTGTGTTTCAGTTCAGGAATCTCAGTTCAGTGCTCGAAAAGATATCTAAATATAAGTCAAATAATGACGTGTTATTTATATGGGTAAGGGCTAGGAATAATAGAATGGTCTTAAAGGGCACTGTACTGGTATGTGGTATCGAAAAAAGAGGACGTAGACGGGTAGTGACCCGTCAGGCACTCTCTACGTCCTCGCCCTTCCGGGTTATTACAGTTCATTTCCTTTAATATTCCACTGAATATTAAAGGAGATGAACTGTAATAACAAGGAATTGAAGTGGGCACCACGGATAAGGCGCATGAAATATTTGACATGAGAAAGATTCCTCCTTACTTCCAAAATAAACTTTTACGAAAATTATGATTTTGGCGAAGTATGTGGCACAGTAGTTTATGTGCAGATATCCAATAGGCTTTAAAAATAAATTAAACGAATAACAAGAACATTACACACACCATTCATTTGACACACTATTATTTATTTATTTATTTGTATAACAATTGCTTGCTGCACTTACAGTAACACCAAAGCGCGCAGCAAGCCAACAATATAAATTTAACTAAAAAACTTCATGCAAACATGAAGTCACTAGTCCAAATTATTGCAAGGAATCAGGACAATATTGTATATTGCAGATCGATTAGCTATAATAAGATTTTTACATAAGTTGTGTTAGATTGTAATAAGCTTTAATTTAATATTTTCTTTTACAGAGGCAAAACGACGCGGAACTATGTACATGATCAGTTAAAAACTCTAGAACGCGAGGAGTATACTGACGATGACGATGATGATGAGGATTCAATCTACTAAGCGAAGCGATATCAAGGCAGGCGTATTTATGAATATTTCTTAGAATAAGAATTAAAAAAAAAAACATGTAAAAATAAAATATCCTGTGTGACATCAGGTCTTTGTGTAGTTCGTGTTTGGCGGCATAGATGTCGCCACAGATACATAAATAAAAAAAATAAAAAAAAAACAAGGTACCTGTAGCGACATCTATACAGGGTGTAACGGAAAGGTGTGGTCATATTTTAAGAACCGGTTCTGCCCATGGATTTGAACAACTTTCTCTAAGAAAAATTGAAAATTCCCAAAAATAAAATTGACGTTTCCATACAAAGTTATCATTAGCTGATCAATATTTGTACGGGAGGTAAAAAAAAATTTGAGCATTTCCTCAGATTTTCTTGAAGAAAGTTGTTCATATCGATAGGAAGATGCAGTTCTTAAAATATGACCACATCTTTCCGTTACAGCCTGTATATTTGATGGGTTTATATTATTAATGATTATTATTAAGAATAACTTATTATAATGTATGCTTCATTAAACATTTAAGAAGGAGAGGAATCTGATGATCTCTTTTATGTGTGAATAAATAAAAATCAATTGTCGAATGTATGGAAGCGCATCACTTTAGAATTGCTGCACATATTTAGCTAATTCTTTTTTTGTTATGTTCGCAATAAGGAATATGCAAGTGATTCAAAACTTTTATACATTCTATTAGACCATAGAAACTAATGTTTGATGAAACTAAACGTAAACCCGAAACGTATCGTTCTCAATAATGCCGGTAGTGACGAAAAATATATGTGTCAAAGTAACACTTAATTCGTAAAAAGTACTTAAATTTTATTATAATTTTAAAATTACAATTTATGCTTGACTAAAGCACATACAATTGGTAAAATTATTGATTTAAAGACAAAAAATAAGATGTAAACGAGGCGTATCGAGGTGATAAGTGACGTCACAGTACAGCATTGACAGTCACGAAATTTTGAAGTGTAGTAGAAAATTGTAGAAGTTAAATAATTTTTGTGAACGAAATGCAGTACTTTTTTTTATTTATTTTTCTTTAGTTTATAGTACTGTACTTTATTGCTTTCAGTAAAAAAAAAAACTAAAAAACATGCATATTCCCTATTGTCATAAACTTTTTGTGTGAAGGAAAAGTTAGGGAAGGCGACAATAAATTATTGCACCCGTGCGAAGCTGGGTGGGTTCTTTAGTTATGAGTAAATGTCATAGAATGATAATTATATGTATGGATTATCCGCATTTAGTATATCTGTATCGGTTCAGCTTAAGCTGATGAAAAATTGTCATTAAAAACTATTTCTTTTTTTAATTTGTTATTCTAATATTCTATAAAAGTAAGTATATTTATTATCACTTAGGGGTAAGTTTTTCTCATTAGATCAGCATAGGCTGATGAAAAATTAATCAATTCAGAACATTTGTGTTTAAAAAACAAGAACTTGTAATTATTATTTATTACTATTAGTATTTATCCTTAATGATAATTATTACTTCGGCGTAAGTTCGGTTAATGACAAAATTAATGAATTTATAACATTAGTGATTAAAAATCTAGTATTCGTAAGTATTCTATTAATCAATAATAGTATTTATTCTTAATAATTATTATCACTTAAAAATAAGGCGTAAGTTTTTTCTCATTGGATCAGCATAGGCTGATGAAAAATTATTAATTCAGAACATTTATGATCAAAATTCTAGTATTCGTAAGTATTATTTATTAATAATATTAATTATCACTTAGGCGTAAGTTTTATCTCATTGGATCAGCTTAAGCTGATGAAAAATTAATGAATTTATAACAATTAATTATAGTATTTATCGATTATCACACGTCCGATAGTTATCCGTCAAAATACAGATCTATAGAAAACTCGGATCGGTAGTGCGTAACCTACCATACAAATTGTTCTACGGCCACGCCGCACCGTTATTTCACGTATAAGTATCGGACGTAGTGCGTAACCGCTCTTAGGCGTACCTAGTATTTAAGATTTAAAATAATCACTGTAGTTTTATATTCCCCAACTCTTATTAATAAACATTAGTGTTAAGCCTTTTCGGCCCGATGCAGTATTTTTATTTCCCTCTCCTGTGCCAAGACTACATACAAAGCATAATGTGCTCAGTTATTATGCTCAAACGGGTCCGGCCTAAAGAAGGGTGCCAATTAACCAGTTCTGCACTACAGGTTCTTCTGCTGTGCTTAAGACTAGAACAGTGAACTGTCTTTCTACCTGCAAAAGGGCAGAACTGGTGTGGATTCCTTGACCTCTTTTAACTGTAATGTTGACTGACATAAGAAAGCAGAGGAGCTCGTGGCTAAGTAATAACGCTTGCCGAGGTTGGTTCATGGATGGGTGACCATCTTTACATACCGAGACTCCTCCGTGCCTCGGAAAGCACGTTAAAGTCGTTGGTCTCGGCTATCAATCGTAGCTCTTTGACAGTCGTTACGGGTCGTCAGAAGCCCCTGGCAACCAGTCTTACCAAGGGGTATCGTATTACCCAGTCACTGGGTTGTGGAGGTCAGATATGCAGTCGCTCCATGTAAAATACTGGTATTCAGTTGCATCCGGTTAGACTGGAAGCCGACCCCAAGATGGTTGGGAAAAGGCTAGGCAGATGATGATAAGGCCCGAAGCAATGCTGACATTTCATTTGCACATACATTAACTATTGTTAACTTATCTGAATATTCTACTAACATAAGGCATGAAGCAATACTGACATTTCAACGGCATCACAATGGTATCATTGCACATGCATAAACTAACAATAACATAAGTGCTAAGGACTCTTTTGGTGGCTAACAGCATCAACATGGTTGCTAGGCAATTGTACTAACCAGGTACCTTTAAAACACCAACTGTAGCTTTGAGGCGCTAGGTACCATAAATTCGGCTCTATTTTGGTCTTTAACAGTTGCGAGATGTTGAAGTTCAGAAAATACTCGTGTGTTTTTGCGAATTTTTGTGTTTTCCCTTGTTATTGGTCGCAAAATCATTCTTATGTGAACCCGAAGCGAGCTCGACACATTACCTAGCGCCTTAAAATACATTTACCAGAACTAACAAGAAACCCGAGTGAATCTCCTGGCGTTTTGCAGAAAATAGTGACTGGAGTGTTGCCGACAGTGCCGAATCGTGGGAAATTCAACTTTATTGCACTAGTAGTATTAATTGCCTAGTAGTACTAATGCATTAAAGTTGAATTTCCCACGATTCGTCACTGCATTTTCTGCAAAACGCCAGGAGATTCACTCCCTAGATCTACATCACATTAGTGCGACTATCACTTCATCATAAGCTTCATTATATTGCTGCGATCACGTTCATCACATCACCATACATCGTGCGCCGGCGCCGACTGCGAGAGCTGAGCTTCGGCCTGTGTTTACTGATAAGGGGGTAATTGTATCTTGAGTTAACCATCTACTAACACTCCTTTCCTCACACCATATCATTACAGCTGTTATATCTTACGAAGATGTGCACATTGTTTATGTGTGTGTACCGAGCGCTCCGAGCTTACGCACACTAAAAAATGTAGGCGTGAATGTACACACACATCTGATGTGGCTTCTCAATCGTTACGGACATTCCATGAATTACCACCCGCCTTGGTGAGATTAAACAACTGTAGGTTACATAATTTCCGCTAACACGACAACGCAACAACGCGTATTCACAGTATTTTTTTCTAAAACTGTTTTAGATATAGAAAAAAAATTATGAAAACGTTTTGTCATTCTTACCTCTCTGGAGCCTTGAGCTTCGGTCTCTTGATTGAAACGCATAGAGCTGCGGTATACGATGCCGGGCTTAATCTACAACGCTGACGCAAACTGCGACGGAACAATAGACCAGGGGCACAATTCTGTAAAACAACTAACTTGTCAATAGTGTGTCGGTAGTGTGTCAGTGGTGTCTCAATAGAATAGTCATTGACATTTGGTATTCTATAAATTATTTATGGTCACTGACTTGCCACTGTAGTGCCATTGAAACGCCATAATAAGACTATTGTAATAATTGGTAGCCTAGTCTACTATAATATGTCAATATCATTTTGAAGTTTTTGCAGAATACCAAATTTGAAACAGTGGCAAAATAATGTCTGTTGTGTGTCGATGGCGTGTTGCTTAACTCCAAAGTTACAGAATTGGGCCCCAGTATACACAGGTATACGTTTCGATTAGGTATGTGTCCGGCACCGCTTACCACAGCGCTGTGCGTTCCGATCAAGTGACCAAAGCTTCATAAAGTGTACAGTCAAACAAGCTAGTGCACAATCAACTCTTTTGCATCACTCTTTTAGTATCTATGCCATAAGTTTACAAAGTTATTATCTAAATCAATACCAAAAATGTTAGTTTTCCCACTAATTTGCCAATGTATTTTTTTGTTGTAGGTATGGTTTAGATAATAACTTTGTAAGACTAAAAAAAAAAAACTAACTAGTCCATCTGTTAGATTACCAAAAAATATTGGACACGAGTTTTATCTTTTGTCACTTTAACAAAAAATGAAGACGATACGGTAGTTTGAAATTTCGGGTGACGTCACACTTGTTAAAAAAAGTGACGTAACAAGCCCCCATTCTTTTATTTTTCTGAACTTTGATGCGTTGTAACTTTGTAATAAAATAATTAAAAAAAAAACACATTCTAACCCTCCCCAGTATCTACATTTTAGAAACATGCAAATTCGTTCGTAAGCATCATGAGTTTTATACAAAACGCGAAGACATCCAATCACGTTGCGCACTCAGGCACCGATCTAGACTAAATCTACCAACCTCCAGGTTAAAAATGTCTTCTACAGGTCCCTATGCAATGTCTATAAAAATATACAGGGTGGAGAAGACAATACGACAATAAATGAAAACACGGACAATACTAGTTCATAAGAATAAGTTTAAGCTATCAAAAAAATCCTAACATCGAAAATAAAAAAATAAAAATTTCAAACAAACTAAATGGCATAAAACTAGAAACGAAATAGAACACCATTTATAAATATGAGTTCACTAACCTGTCGTAAGAGCGGCAACAACGCGCGGTCCTGTAGCGACTTGATTTTTTGGCTTTTAATTATGGATTAATGCTCAATAAAATTACACTGAATCACAGATTATTAACCAAATAATCAGGCATCTCTCAACCGCGTGTTATTTATTAATCAAATTATTAATCACGATCAGGATGTAGGTATGAAAGTCACTAAATTTTTCGTTTTTCAATATGGCCGCCATGAATTCGAATACACAAATTGCACCGTCGTAAAAGGTTATTTCTAACGTCTGACAAAAGGTCCCCATTCGCAGCCATGTGTTTTAATTTATTAAAAGATATGATTATTCTATCTTTTAAATCATCAACAGTATCAACAGCTGTTGAGTACCTACACTTCATTTTTGGTATGACCCCACAAGAAAAAATCCAGTGGTGTAAGGTCGGGGGACCTGGCTGGCCAACGCGTTGGTCCATAACGGCCAATCCACTGCTGTCCGAACATTTGAGACAAACGCTCTCTAGCAGACACCACTGAATGAGCTGGTGCTCCGTCTAATTGGTACCACATCTGCCTGTACGCAGTTACCGAAAGCTCATCCATGTACTCGCAAACAGGTCCATTGAGGAGTTCTAAAAACTTTTCAGCATTTAAATTAAAATTTAAAATTCGTTCCTCAAGGGTCACTTTTACACGTGGAAGAGCACTATCCACATGCGGGATTAAGGATCGATTTTCTCGCATCCTCTGGACAGCTTGGACAATGGTGCGCCCGTTGGTCGGACAAACTCGAGTGTTTCCAAACCTCTCTCGGTATGTCCGTATAGCCAAAGCGGCATTTCTTTGACACTCCCCATAAATTAAAATCATGTCGGTGTACTCCGAAGCTGTGTAATTGTAGCGCGGCATGATTATTAAAAAAAAAACACGAAAACAATAAAAACTAAGCGTCTAATTTCGCACAATTCACTCACTGTTTAACTAAATACCTATTAAAACGTTACGTGTCCTGTCACCAAAATAAAGCGTCCAATTTCGCACTAATACCGCCGTAAATGAATTTACAAAACTCGACACACACGAGCGGCGGGGAAGTACCTACATCAAAGACGCGGCGCGAACGACACCTGCAGCACTGTACCTGCGGCTGCACTACAAAGCGAGGACGCGTGAGTCATCACAGGATCGCGGCCGGCGACACACTAACCTAAATTTGTTGTAGCAAATTTCTTCAAGAAAGCGAAGTAACAAACGAAACTAGATTTATCTCTTTCGCACACACTAAATTTTCTATTAATATTATGAGTGCATTGCAATTTCCGCATTCGTTCCTTTCTTATCCAACTCTGATGACACGCTTTATGACTCTTATTACTCAGAAGTAAGGTATAATTTTCACTAAATTAGATGAAAATACTAATTTGGCGAAAGTGTTTATGTCCTCGTAGCGAGTTGGCAACGTCACTTTAATGTTTTGATGTTTATACCGATGTGGGTCGTTCACCTGACCGTGTGTTCCCTATTATCAGATACATCATGTAGCAAATGTTAAAAATGAAAAATAATTTCCTGTGACTAAACTACTGGATATATTCAAATAATTTTTTGTATGTAGACTGAGAACGTCTTGAGGTATGCGAGCTTTAATTTAATGTCGTATTGTCATCACCACTCTGTATAACAAACTGCCCGAAATATTAAAGAAAGAGGAAAAGTTAAATATATTTATAAAAAAGATTAAAGAATTTCTGACAAACAAATGTTATTATTCCATAGATGAATATTTTAATGACAAGTTTAAATAATATAAATAATAGAATTAAATTGAATGATATTTAAATATTAGTATTACATAATTGACATATAAATAATAGAATTAAATTTAATTACATTTCAATATTAGTATTACATGATTGACATATAAATAATTGAATTGAATGACATTTAAATATTAGTATTAAGTACAAATGTTATTATTCCATAAATGAATATTTTGTAAATAATAGTAATATAAATAATAGAATTAAATTGAAGAAATAAATCTACATACAATCATTACTAAAAATAAAACCCATACCAGCAACGGTTATAAAATTAAATTTAATAATTGATTAATTATTTTTTAAGTTACGATATAGTTCATATAAATCTAATAACTAGCTAAAATAGAGCTTCCTCTCTTCTACCTTTTTGCTGTACCCGACAGGGTCCATAATAATCCCTATTATAAACACATACCACCTTCTACCGGAAAAGCAATAAAGATATTGAGTAATTTTTCAGAAATTTGATAAAGCAAAAAATACGTGTCCGATATTTTTTGATAATCTAAATAGAATTATTATTTTTTTTGTCCTGTCGTCATCTCTATAATAACTATCGAGTTGGGTGTAAAGTTTTTGGTGTTATGTTCATTCATAACCATCATTATCCATGCTACGTGAATCACCCGCTATCCGCTGTGTATAATTTCTAAAGCAGTGTAGCTAAGAATATATAGCAAAATAGTTGCTCTATGTAAAGGACACACAGTACATAGTTTTTTGGTTTTAAAATGGCAATCATTCATTTAACATCTCTTCATCGGACCCAAACAATAATTATAATAATAATATTCCACAACTATCACACAACGCCATCTAGTCCCAAGCTAAGCAGAGCTTGTGTTACAGGTACTAGACAACTGATAAACATACTTATATATTTTTAAATACATAAATATTACAGATAAATTACACCCAGACACAGAACTAATGATCGTGCTCATTACACAAATATTTGTCCTGGGTGGGAATCGAATCCACGACCTCCGGCATAGCAGTCAGGGTCACTAACCACTAGACCAACAGGCCATTATGTTTCGTCTATTTCTATTTTTAACACCAATTTATTAGCTTTCAACTATAACTACAAACTACTCACTACTATAACACCAACTAAAAATCAACATCAAATCTCTCAAGATCTAAGATTTTTTTAACTATAAACAAAATGTAGAAGTTAAATTTGGCCCACTTCCCGGTTTCTGATTGAGCTGAAATTTTGCATACATGTATAGTTTGAATGACAATGCATGGTTAGCTAATTGACGTCATTCTAAATCGAATATGGTGGACTAGTTTTGTGTATGCATTCCGATGATAGTGGGTATTAAAACTATGTAATGAAACTGTTTGCTGAGAATTATACGAAACATAAAATGACGTCATTCAAAACGTTTTTAAAACTATAATATTATCGGGTGTAAAAAGACAGTTTCCGAAGCCGAAAGCCACATATTCTACCCATTATTTGGGTATTTTTTTTTTCACTTGACCATACCTGGTTTTTTCCACACAAACATTACCTGAATTAACGTTTTATTTTTAGAATTTTTGAAATTACGCATTTACTGTAACAAAAACGCAATGAATATCAAACGTATCCGATAAGTACCTACGCTTCTTAAAGCGAAGGGGCGGGGCTTAAATCCAGTTGCCTGAGTTCGTGTTACATTGCGCGCAATAAGAAATAGTTCCTTTTTCATGCCTAAAAATAAGTCGTTTCTCAGCAATAATTTTTGCGCAAAGCTACTTTGTTAGATGTACAGTATGCGTAGTTGACGGCTATGTGATGTCTTTTTAGACCCTGTTTAATTAAAGATTTAAGAATGTAAAATAATTTGTTGCCTTATTAAAATGAAAGTTCTAATTAATAAGAGGTTTTCTCAAGTAGTGTAGAGCGCACTAAACTTATCGTATCTCGAGTAAATAATTCCTTTACATGAGAAAGTTATGGACAATCAAACTAAACATGGTATTGTTGTCTATTTCTTTGGTATCGGTATCTTATAAATTGGTAAGTATATTATAATTATTATTTAAAAAACAGAAAGCAAAGGATGTATTGATCACTACGTTTTTGCTGGGTTTCGGTGATTATTAAGTTATGTTGGGTTACTAACAAGAACATTTGCATCTAAAAGCATACTCGGATAATGCTTGAAACAGTCTCTGTAAAGCACTTGTCGAGTTTTACTCCTGCAATATATCAATTGCATCTGGTTTGACCTAGAATCCAACCCTAATATAGTTGGGAAACATTAAATCTATCGTCAAAGTCATCTGTGTTTTACTAGAGATTCAGACAAGAAGGTTGTCATTACCTAAGTCAGATGGTGAAAAACGTAGGCGTATTTTTCTTTATTAGCAAGCTTTGCATCATTAATAATTTCATAATTATCTGATCTAGTACCTCCATGATATGATCATGATTTTCAGTCGTCCTGCACCCTAGTTTCACTAACACTAGGAGACACCTAAAATGCCAAAAAAATAGCGCACTCGAACTCTCGGGGCTGAGCTGAGCTATCTAAATGCAACTGTATTGAATTGGGCATTACATTGAGGTGCCACCATATGTTATCATCAGTGATCGTAGAAGATAGAGCTATTTTGGTTCAATGACCGCAAACGTTGATGTTAATGTGGACATTCCCCGGGATTGTAACTGAAATTCCGGTATTCGAAAAAAATTTTTTAATAACTAGGATAAAAGAAAGCTTATAGTCTTTATGTATTGGCAGTGAGTGCATGACGTTGTCAAGCTAACATCAGTTTTTCATTTCGTTAAACGTGTCCGTCCGGGTATAGTATAACTTACCCGTTGGAGGAGTGGAGAGATATGTCCATCCATTCTCCTGCCCTTATCCCAATTTATTTGGCGTCGGGTTTGGGGAGGGATATGTGTTCGTTCATAATAGCTTTATACAATGTAATTTCTAAATATATAGGGTGACTGGTAATTAGTGACCGATACTTAAACACGTGATTGTACTCATGATAACAAACAACTTTCCCAAAGAAACATTTTTTTTGTATACTCATTCACTTTTAGCGCAATAACACAACAGCCGTATGAAATTCGCACGCGAGCGCCTATGCCCCATCAGCTGTTAGCCGCGTGACGCCGTTCTTTCTTTGGGAAAGTTGTTTGTTATCATGAGTACAATCACGTGTTTAAGTATCGGTCACTAATTACCAGTCACCCTATGTATTTATAATCCCGGGTTTCCTGGAGTGTCCATATTAAAACAACGTATAGCAAGTACAAAGCATAGCTCTACCTGCTCCAATCATTGGTTGTCCTTAGTATTATATCACACTAACCAATTTGGACTTACTAACATACTCATAAAATGCCTATACTAACTGGAAACGTGCTGATTCGAGTCTTCAGAGAAAATCTGAGCATTTTCTTTATGAGTCTGCTGATCTACGTGTACAGTCCAGTGTCTCCGATACGTAAGTACCTATCTATAGGTAAGACTAGTGTGTAACTCCAACAAGTCGCATATAACTTGGTACCTGCATAATAGCATTGACGAACAGAGGCGGGTGAATCTCCTGGCATTTTGCAGAAAATAATTACGGGAGTGTTACCGACAATGACGAATCGTGGGAAATTCAACTTTATTAGTATGCATTGCCTAGTAGTATTAGTGTACTTTAATACTAATGTGTTAAAGTTGAATTTCCTACGATTCGTCATTGTCGCCGACAATGCGCCAATATTTTCTGCAAAACGCCAGGAGATTCACCCAGGCGTGTCTGCAAATAGATGACACATGCTTACGTACTAATACTTAGATACTTAAAATATGTTTCATTTATATTCTTTAAATACCTAGTATAAAAACAGTCGCTTTCAGTGTGTCTTTGTCCACTTGGTTCATCTTCATATAAACTAACACCATCATTTAGAAAACTGCAAGGTTTTATGCATATTTAGGCACTGAAACTCACCGGTGAGTTTGACAAAAAAAAAATATTAAAGAGAAAAAAAAATGGCTGTCAATCCGGGTTATCGTCGGTGTTCAATTTGACAACCCGGGTTTGTCCGCTGGGGCTGAAGGGTTAACTGTGTCCTTTATATCTTTTGATATAAAAGACACCGCAATAAAAAAGAAAAATTGAGTAAGTACTCACTTACTTTTTTATTTGGTGGAGTAGATTGTGTGAAGACCGTGATCACTGACAGAACCTGGCCGATGACATAAAATATATTTTTTATAAATTGTAAATGTTTGGTAGTAAAGGCTATTATTATTTATTAACTGTAGTTGTAATCATTCATATTACCTATATGCAGGGACGGCATACCGATAGGTATAATTTTTATATCGATATGAATACTGATATCTGGGTAACTCTATCAATATTGAAACCGATATTGTTATTCAGTATACTAATATCTATACTTTAATGTGCCTATATGAGTATCGATACCGATACTAAAATACCGATATATTACCAATAAATACCTTTACCCGCGGCCGCGCCATCTTTGCGATTCACGCCATTATCTCCCGGCCCTTCCAGTAACGGTCGTGCGTGTGATACTGATACCTACTTGAATTTGGGTTTGTAGTGATTGGCATGTCAAGATGGCTGATTTGTATTATTTGCCTTTAAAGTTTAAATTTTTCGTTTGTTTCTAGACCGGCAAAGCCATACAAACGAATAAAACATGGTGAATGAATACGAACATCAAACACAGAACAAGGGTTCGGAAACTTTATTTAAAATAACGTTTGTAAATTGTTTCTAACAGTTCTCTGTAGAACATTTTGAACACTTTGTTTAGAAATGAGGACGTTTTCAAAAACTGTTTTATTCCGCAAGGCGCAGCCGCGCACAGCGTCCGGCGACAACTGAATGGAATTCGTAATAATCGTAGTATCAAACAATAAAAAAATGGAAAAAAAATCTGTAGAAAACGATTAATTAATCGAAAACTATTTAAAAAAAAATCTTTTAAACTTTTAAAATTTTTTTATATATCCAAAATGAGACGAAAGACGAGACAATATAAAGAAATGGCCCCATGTACCCGGCAGCATGCCTATCCTTGACTCCGGTAGCGGTCAAGGTCACGGCGATGGCAAGGGGTGCTAAGAATCGCCGTAGTGGAACCGGCTACCCCAAAAATAACCGTCGATTGGACCTGGAAACTCTCAATACGAGAACACTCCGGACTGACGAGAGGATCGCTGAACTTGAGGAGGAGCAGGTTGCGATGGAGTATTATGGGATTATTGGAAGTCCGAAGAAAGGGGGAGGACGCGATAATTCTCAGATCCGGTAACCTGCTCTAATACCGGGAGGGTGACTAGCAGTCCCAGAGAGGTGTCGTGTTTATCGTCCACAAGTCCCTTGTGAACAATGTGGTGAGGATCGAGAGTGTGTCGACCAGGGTGGCGTACCTTATACTCAGAATATCGGCAAGATAATAGTTGAAGGTCGTACAGGTTTACGCCCCAACCTCGACACACCCCGACGATAAAGTAGAGGCCATGTATGAGGATATATCCAGGGCCATGCATGTTCATAAAACTCACTTAACCGTGGTCATGGGGGAGTTAAATGCGAAATTTGGCAATCGAGACGGTGACGAGCTGCGAGTGGTGCAATTCGGATTTGGACGTCGGAACCACCGGGGACACCTACTTGCCAGTTTTATGGGGAACGAGGGCCTCTATATGATGAACTCCTTCTTCAGAAAGCGTGAGCACAAGATGAGGACCTGGCAGAGCCCCGAAGGTGCAACTAAAAATGAGATGGACTTCATCGATGACAGAACAATATCCGCCAAATCGGAGCTTCTGAGAGAGATCGAGACGTTCTATATACACGTTAATGACTAAACCCGCTGCAAATCTAGCTACCGACCCAATAGCTAGATTGACCCGACACTATACCGAAGACATCCCGGACGTCAGCCTGTATAAGATTAGGATGGCTCTGAAGCAGCTTAAAAACAACAAGGCCTTGGCGTTGGGTTTTGACGGAATCACGGCTGAACTCCTGAAGGCGGGTGGAAAACCGGTCCTAAAGGCCTTTCAGAAACTATTCGATTCCGTCATACTCGAGGGGAAAACGCCACAGGCATGGGGCAGAAGTGTGGTGGTACTTTTCTTTAAGAAGGGCGACAATGCCCTGCTTAAGAATTACAGGCCCATCTCACTTCTGAGCCATGTCTACAAGCTGTTTTCCAGAGTTATCACGATCCGTCTCGCGCGCAGGTTTGACGCCTTCTAGCCTCCCGAGCAAGCCGGATTCCGAAAAGGCTTCAGCACTGTAGACCACATACATACTGCGGCAGGTTATACAGAAGACCGACTGTCTCTCTGGTTACCGTTTGTGGACTACGAGAAAGCCTTCGATTCGATCGAGACTTGGACTGTGTTGCAGTCTTTCCAACAGTGCCAGATTAACTATCGGTACATCGAGGTGCTGAAGTGTTTGTACGAAAACGCCACCACTTCAGTCCGACTTCAGGACCAGACCTCGAAACCTCCTGCAGCGGGGTGTGAGGCAGGGAGACGTCATTTCTCTGAAACTGTTCACAGCTGCTATGGAGGATGTCTTCAAGGTTCTGGACTGCAGACTGGAAGAGCTCAGTACAATGCTCAATGACCTCAGTAGACCTTCCGATAGAGTGGGTCTTAAAATAAACGTGGACAAAACCAAGATCATAGCAAATACCCATGTAGCACCCACTTCTATCAAGATCGGAGACTACAGTCGAAGTTGTACACGAGTGTCTACCTGGGACAAACGGTCCAGTTAACTAGGACTAACTTTGAGAAAGAGGTCAATCGTCGAATCCGACTCGGCTGGCCGGTATCTTCTCGTCCCACATACCACAGTGTCTCAAGACGAAAGTCTATGACCAGTGCGTGTTGCCAGTGATGACATATGGAACAGAAACGTCGTCGCTCACAATGGGCCTCGTCAGAAGGCTTAAAGTCACCCAAAGGGCAATGGAGAGGGCTATGTTCGGAGTTTCCTTGCGTGATCGAATCAGGAATTATGAAATCCGCAAGAGAACCAAGGTTACCGACATAGCCCAAAGAATCGCCAAACTGAAGTGGCAGTGAGCAGGGCACATTGCTCGCAGAACAGACAGGTCGATGGGGCCAAAAAGTTCTGGAGTGGCGACCGCGTACCGGAAGACGCAGCGTTGGAAGGCCTCCAACAAGGTGGACCGGCCATTGTGGTGACACTTGGGGGAGGCCTAGATGTCCAGCAGTGGACGTCTTTCGGCTGAAATGATGATGATGAAGACGAAACCGTTTCAAAAAATATACGGGTATCTGAGCCCTGCGGAACATTTGTTTCGTACGTGTGGACGTAAATTAGCAAAGCGAACATCAACACCGTACCTTACGAACACAGTTCGGCTTGTGTTCACGCTCAACCATCCCGCTCTCTTTAGTAGCCATGGATTCGCCATTGGAAGTGGTGCACAGTGAAGTATTCAATTTTTTTTTTGCTATTCGTAAGTTTCACGAAATATTATGGGAAACAGTTTTGTACAAAAAGGGGAAACAAACTGTTGCCCGCGCGCTCACCCCTCGAGTTCTGTGCGAATAACACCGTCCACGTAGAGCAACGAACGTGCGTACACGCCTTTAGGGTGTGTCTAAACTTCTAAAGTCTAATCAAATTTTATCTATATCAGTACTGAGTATCGATAAAATTATTGATAATTTTATACCGATACTCAAAAAACTGATACAAAATATAGATATTTAGCCCAGTTATCGATTCTGGTATTGATTATTTCTTTAAAATATCGATATGTTTTGGGTTGGCATTTAGACAGGGACTGATATCGATAGTCCCTGTCTAAATGCCAACGGCCTTGAGTGGTTAGCTTGCGTGTTTTGTGTTGAGCTCACGCAACGCGTCTTACGTCCACCCAGTAATAGGACTCGCTCATCAAGGATTGCTGTCCCAAATTAGACGCATTATTAATTTATTATACATAAAACAACAGGTATTATATTAAAACACATATACTAAAAGATAAATGATTAGATTATCTTTAAAATGATGAAGGTTTCATAAACATACGCTTAATTGTTTTTGCTTGATTCTGAATTTTTTATCAGCTTTAGACATAGCTTTACAAATTAATTACACTGTTATAAAAATATAATTTCAAATATTCACGTTTTCTTTTAACCTCATCAATAGACCACACCCCGAAGCAGGGGTCAGTTGCTAGTTAGAAATTGATTGTAGTGATACATATTTTCCGATGTAGTAAGCCCTTTAATAAAGAAAACAAATGTACCTACATTCTTTAAGACTACACTAGGCACTCTAACACGATAGTCAGTGGTGACGACCCCGACTTACGATTTGTTTGGATTCGAACCTCGGAAGGCTCTTTACAACCTACTGCTCTCATAACAAAAACACCATGAAAACCGGTGGCATGTCGATCACAATGTCAACCACCAGTACGCACATTCCTTCTGGGAGATAGGAGGCCTGTGTCCGAGCAGTATGCGATTGCTATTAGATTGTGTGTAACACTTCACAAACTTATTTATTTATTTATTTAGTACACATACAATTATTAAACTGTCAAAAAGGGGACCTTAGCACTTCGTCTGGTTACCTGTATTTAGAGAAGGGCTTAAACGTTAAAAAATAATAACACTGCTAAATGCTAAAAATAATTAACAGTTAAAATTAGCAGTTACTTTTTAGTAACTGCAAAATTTATACACAGGCAGATTGTTAACTTAATTAATTCTCATTTCCTTCATACTTTTCACAGGCTTAAAATAAGCAGTTATTTTTAGCAACTGCTAAATTTAAAAACAGACAGATTGTTAACATAATTAATTTTCATTTCCTACATACTTACTTTACACAGACTTAGTACCGTATGTGGTGCGGGTTAGCATCGCGCAGAGTACCTGACACCGCCGGCGGCCGCCGCCTCGATCTATTGTTTATTAGTGTTTGTGACTGTGATGTGTGACTGTTAAATTTAACAGTTCAACTCAGAAATTATTAAACAGGTGTTGACACAAAAAAATTAACAGTGTTAATTTAGCAGCTTATTAATTTTAGACCCATCTCTACCTGTATTCACTCAACCATTCTGCCCGCCTCTCTCTGTGCGCAAACTATAACGAATAGCTGGGGCCGTGGTAAAGATATAAGCCATGCAGCAAGTTGATAAAGTCCCTCTCATAGAGGAGAGACCTGTGTCCCAGCTGTAGAGACATTCTTATACGTAAAAGGGGAGACTGTCCAGGTTTTGCTGACCTTAATTAACTTATCTCAACTATTTTGTTGCATCTTCAACGGTCTCAAAGCTAGTCAAGGAAAGGGACAGAATACTAACTGACTTTATAGATGAGTTATAGAGCATTTGACATTTGTTTTCCAGACCGAGAGTAGTCAGCACCAGGGAGCGGAGTACATCAGCAAGGCTTCGCGCATTCTTGTCAAGCTGCAACGGTAATATTAACGTTTTTTTCGCTCATCCTACAAAGGGAACTCATTTAATATAGGCACAGTAACTCTCATCGTCAATGGCACTTCATATTGAGTCGCCCCAGACTATAGGGAGCGTGCAAGAACTATAGAGGGCGCCACATAAATGTCAATGTCAAGTATTTCTACAGTACAAGTTGCGGATTTCACTCAATAGATGGCAGTCTACGTTACGCGTGCTGCATGTGTGCATGATGCGTGTGTGTATATATATGACACGGAAATGTCAATTACAAGTTTTTATAGGTTAAACGTTTCGAATTTACTCCACTAGATGTCACAGACTACGCTGTGCACGTTCCCTATAGTTTGGCGGCATCAGTAGCATCCATCCAGACTAATTTTCATCCTATCAGTATCCATACTAATGTTAAAAAACCGGCCATGTGCGTGTCTGACTCGCACACGATGGGTTCCGCACCATAAACTAAAAAAAAACACGTTTCGAAACGTGTTTTGTTTTGGGCTGTATCTCATGATCCGTAATAGGTAGACAGTTGAAATTTTCACCGAATAAATGTATTTCTGTTACACCAAATAATAAAAATTAAAAAAAAAAAAAATTAACGGGGGCTTCCCATAGGGAGCTTCCTTTAATTTTTCAACTGTCTACCTATTACGGATCAAGAGATACAGCCCGCTGACAGACAAACGGACAGCGGAGGCTTAATAATAAGGTTCCGTTGGCTACCCTTTGGGTACGAAACCCTAAAAAGTAATTATTGTCTGTTTGTTACCTCTACTCGTCTTCACAGTTAAACGGATTTGGAATAGAAGATTATCATGGTAGCGTGTTCCCTTAAGATACAGAGTATTTCATTAAGGGCCTTCTCGCGGTCCAGTGGCGCCCTCATTGAATAAAAAATCGTAGCTTAACACAGAAAATAAATATAAAAAAATCCAACTTGACGTTTGTTACAAAGAGGATAAAGAATTTTTACGTTGTTAAAACAGGTCTCAAAATGTTTCGTATCCAAAGTAGTAGGCAAAAGTGCCAAAAACGGCCGTTTCTGACACTTTTGCCTACTACTTTGGATACGAAACATTTTGAGACCTGTTTTAACCACATAAAAATTCTTTATCCTCTTTGTAACAAACGTCAAGTTGGATTTTTTAATATTTATTTTCTGTGCTATGCTACGATTTTTTATTCAATGAGGGCGCCACTGGACCGCGAGAGGGGCCTTAAGCGCTTCCTAGCTTTAAATTTAAATAAAACAAAGTGTGTGAGATATCGAAATTTTGAAAGGCCTATCGGTGCCATTATGTATGGAATATGACATCGTTAGGTTTAAAGAATTTATTCTCATAAGAACAATATATAGGTTCACTTACAATGAGATACAAAGAATTGCTTAAATCAAATGAAATAAATTTTGCCTCAGGCGCGTGCTGGTGAAGTTATACAAATAAATAGTAGGTAAGAAGTTGCTAACATTAATTGGACTACATTTTATGGATATGATTTTTTAGTTTCATTTTGAATGAGTTAATGTTGTTACAATCTTTTACGTCATTTGGCAGGTCATTATACAGCTGTGCTCCTTCGAACAACATCGTTCAAATGTCCGCCGCGGCTTGGCTGGTATAAGGCGTGCATCCAAAATGTCCAATTTGCCATGACTGGCGCATAAATCAGTCTGAATTTGACCGATGGCATAGGTTATGTTGACTTTGAGGGCCGCTGTGGTTTGAGGCTTATTCGCATAGACACTCCCAACAAGGAAAAGTCTAACGGGGTCAAGTTGCACTCTCGGTGGCCAGTTCACATCACCTCTACGTGGGATGACCATGCCCTTAAATCGCTCGTGTAGGATGTCCAAAGTGGCATGAGCTGTCCTGTTGAAACCACATGTCTTTGGTGTCCATATCATCCAATTCAGGCCAAAAGAAGTTGGTAATCATCGACTTATAGCGCCAGCCGTTGACGTTGATGGCCTGGCCAACGTCGTCCACAAATAAATATTGACCGATGGGGTCGCCAGCCCAAAATCCACACCAAACAGGATGCATTGGACGCTCTTGGATTTCATGTGGATTGTTATCGTCCCAAATTCGACAATTTGGTTTGTTGACGTACCCATTCATCCAGACATGGGCCTCACCGCTGAAGATTATTTTTCGATGAAAATTAGGGTCAGTTTCCAACAAAGCCCATTCAGCGAACACACCTTCAGCTCCTGGTCAGTTGAATTTTGTACGGGTGCAGGCCCAAGTCACGATGCAAAATTCGCTAAGTTGTGGTCTTCGATAGGCACCGGCCTAGATGTGCAAGCAAATAAAAATTTTTGAAGTCGGTTCTATTTTTTGGAAAAAGTTTTCACTAATATAAACAGCGATAAACGAGGCTTGGATCGCTAGTATTAAACTGTAACACTGGCTTACTACGTTTCTCATAGTTCTAGTACGCCTTCCACAATCCCCGGCTATTCGTCACGTTCTCCCTCAACCTCTTCGCATCTCAAAGGATGTGGATAAAACTTTGTCCTTGATTAGCACAACCTGGAGTATGTCCTCTTGATGATTTTCGACTTCATGCTGGCAGAAACTAGTTATAGAAATAAACTGATGAAGCTATCTGCTGGTTCCAGTTACGACCAAGCCGTTGACAGTCTGCGCCGCGAGATCGGCTTCCACCAGGAGTCGGGTAACACCGGCGCCATCGGCAGGCTCACCGTCGCCATCGTGCTGGTCCAGCTCGCCAGGGGCGATGCTGTCGCCGCGGAGAAGGCCTACAAGGTGGGTTATACACTTAAGGCCTACGCACACCGGAACAGGATGGCAGAGGATTTTGCCACCGGTCAGCGCTGCTACTGTAGCATTCCGGAGGCCTACCAACACGTCCCGCGACGTGCCTCGTCACGCCGAAGTATGCGAAAATTATATAGAGTCATGAAGCTGTACAGTGATATAAAGCTGAGTGCCGTACGTTAAATTTTAACCCAGAATTCAAGGTTCCTCTGTAATCACAAGGCTAGTATTCTATACGGGATAAATAATAATAATTTATTGTCAAGTAACAAGACTTATTGTGTTCGTAACAATTTGAATAAAGCCGGTTGCAGACTTAAGCCGGGTATTCATTAGGCAACATTTTTTAATAAACACTGTTTATAAACAGTGTTTCACAATGTTTCATCATCTCTTTCAACAGTTTATAAAAAAAAAACAACCGACTTCCAAAAAAAAATACACTAAAAATTAAAAAAATAACTTTAATTTCGGAAGTCGGTGTTTGTATTTTACTTCTTCGTGATTTGACACCGACTTCCGAAATTAAAGTTATTTTTTTAATTTTTAGTGTGTTTTTTTTTTGGAAGTCGGTTGTTTTTTTTTGTAAAAAAGTTTTTTGTTTTCGCTTTTTAGTTGTTATACCCCAGAACTAAAAACCCCAATAACATGGAACGTGGAATTTAACATTTGGAGAACACAAAAACATCATCAAGATATGCGTATTTTTCGTTTTTGTTCAGTTTCTCAAAAAGCGCTAAAGCAATTTCGATAAAATTTATATGGGACCACCTCGCGAGTATATTCTTTCGGATAAAAATAGAATTTTGAAAATCGGTCTACAACTGACGGAGAAATGCGCGGACATACATAAAAAAAAAACATACATACAGTCGAACATAGAACCTCCTCCTTTTTCGAAAGTCGGTTAAAAATAAGGTGAAATTACAACTGACTGCATAGCTGCGTGGGCACTTCCACTTGCTTTTTTTATGCCGTGATGATGACACCCAGTTAGCTTTTAATCGATCGCCTAGCATGCGAGTAAAACCACTCCTATTATTTATATTTCCCCCTTGAACTTGGCTCTAAACTTATAGGGTATCCAAAATCGAAAGAGTTTTTCAAATCCGTTCAAAATTAAGTAAGTTAGAAACCTTTCAAATCTTGTGGAAGGGGAAACTGTAAAGTGACAGAGAAAGGATGCACACACATAAGTATGACACCCGGACCCGCGGACGGCGAGTAGTGGGTAGCTCGCCGTCCGATCAGCACCAGGCCCGAGAGTCGACGGCGCGTAGTGTTCCACGCGCGCCGAGTAAGAGTTGTCCGCAAAAGAGACAAGGCCCGTCATGGCCGATGCCTGCCCAAGGGTTGTGGATAAAATCAAAACAGAGTTACCTCGCCCCTGGGCACTCAAGGCAGGGAAGAAACAGGGGTGGGTTTTAGTCAGTAAGAGTCTCCACCCAGAGCGAGAGATGTCATTTTCCCACCCTACAAAAAAAAAACATAAGTATGACGTCACCGCCATTACGTTACGCGCGTACAAAATAGATAGCGAGATGTCCCCATCACGCTCCCACTCTTCCTTATATCAATATTAGAAATGATAATAGGGAATATGCATGATATTTTTTTATTTCTTCAATTGAAGACTTATAAACCTATAGTGAGCAAATATGAAGGAATTCTCAAAACATCATCATGAGCGACGAAGATACAAAGCTTTAAAGTTGATAATTAGAAAGAGAAGTCCGACGTGTTCTTTGACGTCAAAGGACATGACGCCCATACAACTGCCATAGAAAACAACGTTTTCGAGAGAGGGACAGATATATTTGTTTAAAATCGTTTCAACGTTTAATTTTTAATCAATTTTGATTCTGTTTTCACTGTTCGTACTCTATTTTAGTATATTATTCATCGATAAACCGGTTAGATAACAAATATTTTTTTCATGCATATTCCCTATTGCTGTTTCATTTATTTAAGTAACCAATTTTGATGCTGTTTTTCGAAAAAATATTATAAAATATTGTACAAAAATAAACACAGGAAAATACCCTAAACTGACACACTAAACCTTCCAGGAATGGGGCAGCAACTGCGAGGTGCAAGAGATGCAGACCCTGGAGCAGATCCTGCAGGCTTACGACGAGGAGGACCGCGAGTCTGCCAAGCGCGCCCTGGCCAACCCGTTCATCCGCAACATGGACGTGGAGTACGCCCGCCTGGCCGCCACCGTGCCGCTGCCCGAGGCGCTGGAGCCCGCCCCCCGGGCCGCCGTCCGCGAGAATGCGGCCCCGTCCTACGTCAGCCCCAATGCGGCATCTGCCACCACTGCTGTACGGCTCCTTTTCTATAATAATAATAAATAAAATTAGCAGTGGTGGCCCAGTGGTATTGGCCGCGACTTACAAGTTGTAGGTCGTGAGTTCAAACCCAGGCACGACGCTTTACTTTGAGTAAATTATTTCATCACCACCGCTCTCAAAACGGTGAAGGAAAACATCGTGAGGAAACCGGCATGACCTAGAAAAATTGGAAGACATGTGACATCCACCAACCCGCATTGGGCCCGCGTGGTGGATTACGGCCCACACCCTCTCACATAGAGGAGGCCTGTGCCCCAGCAGTGGGGACATTAAAAAGGCTGATGCTAATGATGATGATGAATAAATAAATGTCTGTCTTCGAAACTCACCATCAGATCTATATGAAATTTAAATGGAACCATTTCGGAATAAACAAAAAAATAATTTTGCAAATTCGTCTATACATACAGCGTGTAACAGAAAGGTGTGGTCATATTTTAAGAACCGGTTCTGCCCAAGGAAATGAACAACTTTCTCTATGAAAAAATAGAAAATTCCAAAAAAAAAATTGGACTTTCCATACAAAGTTATCATCAGCTGATCAATATTTGTATGGGAGGTAAATTTTTTTTTTTTACTATTTCTTCGGATTTTCTTAAAGAAAGTGATCATATCGATGGGCAGATGCAGTTCTTAAAATATGACCACACCTTTCAAGTTATGCCCGAACACAAATTAAAATATATATATATATATATATATATTGTATATATTATATTGCGTCCTTACATATGAAATTGGCGTTTTTTTGCTCACAAATAGAGAACCTCGTCACTTTTATGAATTAAAATATTCATCACTTGCTTGATATTATAACGAATAGTGACCGTCATAGACAACTGCCAATAGTAAAAAAAACCATAGTACTTATAGTTTTATAGTCAATAAAAATTACCTTAAAAATGACTCCTCTTTTTGTTAGCAGAAATGACCACTATATTTGTTTTAACTAAGCCAAAACTTATTTTTTATAGCTTAATCTAAGTGTCAATACGTTATCTTAGTTTTTAAACATAATTGCATAAAAGTTTTAAAACATTAGTGTTCATAGTTGTTAAATAAATTAAGAAAATGTTAGTATGAAAAATGCAACTTCTTTAAAATTCTCCATAAAAAAACACTGATTTCATACATATAGGTGGGGACCTAATATATAAACATCCGAATTGATAACCTTCTCCTTTTTGAAGTCGATTAAAAACAAAGTCCCCCGCCGCGTCCTTTCGCGATAATCTCAAAACTACTGAATGGATTTCCATGTGGCTTTCACTAATAGACAGTGATTCATGTTTCATAGGAAAGATCGGGCGTGTTAGTTTAATACCAAACCTTATACCACGGGTATAAGGTTTGGTATTAAACTAACACGCCCAATTTTTTTGATGATCTGACTGATGGACTAAATATACATTAAAAACACACAACACTCACATACACACATGTTCACACCCACCACTCACTCACCATTCACACTCATCATAATTCATTTTCAAATTATCATTATATATATATATATATTTTAACCGACTTCAAAAAGAAGAGGGTTATCAATTCTGATGTTGATATTTTTTATTTTTTTATTTATGTTCCGACATAACTCCGTCATATATTGACGGATTTGCAAAATTCTTTTTTTTTGTCCGAAGGTAGCTTATTCCGAAATGGTCGCATTTAAATTTCATAAAGATCTGATGATGGGTTCCGGAGACAGACAACGGCACTCTTCAAAAATTGACAGCAAATCAACCGCGATTGCTGCGATCGTATGTCTATGAATTGTTAACATAGTTTGATGGGGATCACAACTAAAAAGTGAAAAATAAAAAAAAAATACAAAAAAACAGAACCAACTTCCAAAAAAAGTGCAGAATAATTTCAATTTCGGAAGTCGGTGTCAAATAACCGAAATTGAAGTTATTTTGCACTTTTTTTGAAAAGTCGGTTCTATTTTTTAAATTAAAAATAAACATTTACTAAATTATCATTATATATATTTATATTTTTAATGTTATTTTGTCCAGGAAACATAATAATTATGTTCTTTTTTGCACTGCAGGAAGTTACTAACACGGAGGTAGAAGAGTCTCCCTACGCGCCGGTGACCTACACCAAGAAGTCCGACGACGAAGACGGCCTGTGTTAAATATTCAACAGCCGTAGTTTACGTGTTCTGTTGCCTGCTGCCTACCCCATCGGCGGTGATAGCACGGTAATATACCAATCATTGTAAAAATACGTGGACGAAGCAAAATAAATCATTAAAGTTTCGTAATTCTTTCCTACCAAAATCAATCAAATCTGCCCGCGCCTTTGCCCAAATATCTTGGGGTCGGCTTCCAATCTAACCGGATGCAGCTGAACACCAGTTTTATATAGAGCGACTGCCTATCTGACCTCCACAACCCAGTTACTGGGTTATAGCAAAAAGGTATTTTATGGCAATGAGTAAATAACCTTTTTGGTCTACTGTTATGAAAGTATTTTAAACAACAGCACACAAATTATGTACTGCTAGGTAAGCGTGCTACATCCTCGACCACATCATCGCTTACTATCAGGTGAGATAGTGGTCAAACGCGTGCCCCAATGATATAAAAGTACTGCTTGTCTGCATTTTGGCGTGGCAAAAGAATTTCAGATAATGCTTGTCCTATTACCAACACGTATTCAATGGTTAATTTCACAAAGAAGTACCTTAAGGTGGAAGCGCCTGGGTAGCCCGCAAAATTCAAATTTTCTTACGTTTTTTGCAATTTTCTGATCAGTGTCAGGTTGTATCTTGGTCAAAATTTGATTCGCGGCCGTAGCAAGTATGTATTTATAGAATTATAATCATTATGGCGCTATTAGCTGCCAACGACCTTGAGTAGTTAGCTTGCGTGTTCTGCGCTGAGCTCACGTAACGCGTCGTACGTCCACCCAGTAATAGGACTCGCCCATCAAGGAGCGCCGTCCGAAATTAGACGCATTATTAATTTATTACACATAAAACAACAAGTATTAAACTAAAACACTTAGACTAAATTATAAATAATTAAATGATCTTTAAAATGGTTAAGGTTTTATAAAAATACGCTTTATAATTTTTGCGTGATTCTCAATTTTTTATCCGCGTTAGACATAACTTTGCAAATTAATTACACAATGGTATTAAAATATAATTTCAAATATTCTGAGATCAAATTACGAAGGAAATAGTCTAGAGTAACATATATATTTTTAAAAGAAATAAAACTACTCGTTTAGACGTGACGTTCAATTAAAAACCATAAAAAGTCGCATAACTGCGCCTTAAAATCATCAATACAACTTTCAGTTAGAATTGATGTCAAATGTATTATGTATTTCATGAAATCATGACATTTGGCATCAATTCTAACTGAGGGAGTGGTATTGATGATTTTAATGATTACAGTTCTGTAAATACGTACTTGATACGGCCGCGAATCATATTTTGACCAACATACAACCTGACACTGACCAGCAAATTGCAAAAAAACGTAAGTAAATTTGAATTTCGCGGAATACCCTGGAGATTTTACCTTAAACATGTAAGCTCCAAACATGGTCTTGATATCAATACGTACTTTAAACTAATGGCATTTTTAAAGAGACGCTCCGACGGATACATTGGTCGGAAATCTAAAGTTTTGTCACCAGCCGACATTGGAAAGTTTTTGAGAGAGGCTCCGGATAGTCAGTACCTAGCAGCAAAGGTACGTTGAATATTATTAATTTAAACGTACTATCTATTGGCGTTATCGGTATCGCATTCTACATATTATCTAAATTCAAGAGCTGTCGGAATATTGACTCATGAGGCCGTCTGGAATTACGCCAGCCCTCTCTTTCGCTTTGCCGTCCGAAAGAAAATTAACATTCCTCTATAGAGTATATTACCGTGCTGTCACTACCAAAACATCATTGTGTTTAGCTTTGTGGTTTTATTTATTTAAGTTATTTGTGTATATTTTTGATTATATTACACGATTATTATAGCACCAAGCACCTCTCATCGTCATACCACATGTCGTATAGTCGGTACTGATCCCATAAAATCATATTATGTAAAATATTTTTGCATAGCTATGAAAGTCTAGGTAAACTAACAGTAATCTGTAGCGAAGTTTAAATTATGTAAATTTAAAGCAAATTAGTTTTGTCGCTCGATTCATCAAATTAATAAGAAAGCACAAAATATCTTCTTTGGCATGACTTGTGACAAAATATGGTGAAGAATATTATATTAATAGCATAATTTTCCGAAAACATTCATAAATAAAAAAAAAACCAATGATAAGTAGGTAAATAGCAATAATTTTGGCCAATCGTTTTAGTCATCAGAGCCTTTAGAAAAAATACTTTTCTGTAACGTTAACGCTAACGCTTCGTGCAAAATGTATGGCAAAGACGTTACTGGGCGTGAGTCACGTGATAGTTCTCTGTCTAACGCTTCGTGCAAAATGTCGTAGCCATACATTTTGCATGAAGCGTTAGCGTTAACAGAAAAGTATTTTGACTAACCCCCCTGAATGTCTAGCCCGAAAATAACGAGCAGAGATAATGTCATGAAATTCGATACTCATTAACGATATTGTAAAATATATATAATTGATATAAAATCATTCGTAATGTCTCACTCGCTACACTTTGAAGTTGCTTGTTTACATTCCTGTTATCACTCGTCGGCAATTTATCTTTATGACTTTTGTATACCATACATTAACCTATGAATAGAGAGTCACGTAAGACAAAGAATACTTGTACGCTGGATAATAGCAAGCTTCATTCATAGAGTTTCGTCAAATAGGAAACCAATCAAATCATCTGAGCCTTTAAACAAAATACATTTCTGTTTACGTTAACGCTAACGCTTCGTGCAAATGTATGGCAACGACATTACTGGGACTCAAGTTCTCTCCGCAGGTAATGTCGTTGCCATACATTTTGCACGAAGCGTTAGCGTTAACGTTAACAGAAATGTATTTTGTCTAAAGGCTCTGTTTCATCAATGGAGAATGCTTCCAGTCTTCATAGTTTTATTAAATTTATTCTCGGTATGTAACACATTTATAAAACGATCCAGTGTAGACAGGCCACTTAAAGGCCTATGCACATCATTCATACCTAAGTTGAATTATTAAAATCTCAAAGAGACAAAACAAAAAGAAATTGCTCAGAAAAAAAATTAATTAAAATAAATCTTCAACATGTCGCAATTTACCTTAGAATTAACATCATCTTCAACATGTTGGTTTTCCATTTTGCGAAACAACTTAATCCAAATACATTTGTCTTAAAAAAATATGATAAAATCTCATTGTGCTTATAAATAACATTGAGAACCCGTTCCCTCTTGTAGTGTGTCGCGGAGCGGGGTTTTAGGTAACTCGTGTTTATAATACTGTCCCCCGTTTTCACTTATACTGGATGACACTTAAATTGATATCTTAATAGAATTGCACTGTTGGGTTAAACTCGGTTGAATTCTGAGCTTAGAAAACGCATCAGTGCACTTTTATTTAGCAATTCATTTACATGTCTTTTCGTGTTAGTGATTACTGGCATCTACATAGTATATGTAATAAAAAAAAACATATTATTATTATAATTTATAAGGAGTAATATAATATACTGATTTTTTATTTTTAACCCTCAACGCAAAAAAAGGTTTGTTGGAAGTTTGACCGCTATGTGTGTGTCTATCTGTGGCGCTGTAGCTCTTAAACGGGTGAACCGACATGTTTTATCAAAACCGGTGCAGCCGTTCTAAGGTTATCAGCTCTTGTGTTTTTTAAATGTTCGATTTTCTTTTAAGCGTTGAGGGTTGTTTTTTTTTAAATTAATTGGTATCTTGTATGTACTTAAATTCTGTGACAGCTTTTGACATACTGCTGTCTTAAGGTGAATGCTCTAGGGTAGCCCGCGAAATTCAAATTTTCTTGCGTTTTTTGCGTTTTACAGGTCAGTGTCAGGTTGTATCTTGGTCAACATTTGATTCGCGGCCGTAGCAAGTATGTATTTATAGAATTATAATCATTAAGGATCATTAATATATCTCTCTCAGTTAGAATTGATGCCAAATGTCATAATTTCATGAAATACTTACATTAGGCATCAATTCTAGCTGAGAGAGTTGTATTGATGATTTTGACCAAGATATAACCTGACACTGACCTGCAAATTGCAAAAAACGTAAGAAAATTTGAATTTCGCGGGCTACCCTGGAGCTTCCACCTTAAGTAAATTAGCGGCTGATCCCCTTTCGATTGAGATCAGCCCGCATAAGCGTTGACGGCATTTTGATACCAGACCTCGTTGAAGTTTATTATATAAATGTATGTATTATATATTATGTAAGACTTAGTTTTTCATCTGTACCCTAGAGGTCGTTAGTTTTTGTCAAAACTGTGTCCTCAAAAATTGCAGATATTACTGACACAGTGTTTTGGCAGTTACGCCAAATATTAGGTCATTTGTTATTTTTTAAATTTGTTCTATTTATATTAAATAAATTCTGTGTCAAAGCAATTTTTGATATATTATTTTGTAATAATGTTTAAGCCATTATATTTCAAATACGCACGCTTAGGTGTTACTGCTATACTCACAAATGTATTTGTATTTGATAAGTCTGCACATGTAATGTATAACAATACGATCAATCCCTGATTGGGCCTAATGATTACTTTAGACAAAATTAAATCGATCGATTTTAAGGGATTCGTACACATAGATAATAAATATTAATAGGTGTTCACAGTTAAAAAAAAATACAAAAATATTTTGTCAGTGTTTGTATAATTGCCTAAAATATTCTCTTACTGTATCGTATCGTATCAACAATAGTTTTTCTGCGGGATCCCTTCTTTTCGCATAATGTTTTTTTTCCTAATATACTTTGGCATAACCATTTTAGTATAATTTTTTTTAGTATAAAAGTACTTTACCCTATATTGTTTTTGGCATACAGTTTATGTTGACATAATTATCTTGTGGGCTAATTTGTTTTGGCATAATTTAAATTCGCATAATGTAATTAGGCGTAGGTAACTATTAGCATAATAGTATTAAGGCATAAAAATTAAGACTTATTTTTAAATGCACATCAAAAAACTTATCACCCGTCAATTTATTTACATTGCACATCAAATTAACGATGTACGTTGTCCAACAGCGGGCGAAGCGAGTTTGGGAAGTTACCACCCAGATACGAACAGATTAGCCCTCGTTATATGCCCTTCGTGTTAGGTTCCTGTAAGCCCTGCAGAGAGAAATAGGCACTCTACGCAGCGGAGCTCCGTCAACCTACCTACCTTACCTTACTTATGACTGTCGTAAGAATATTTCCGACTGAACAAAAAGGCCCGTTTTTCAATAAATGGCGATGCTTCACGAACTCAAATTGTTGTTAAAATAATAATATTTTGAGGTAGCCATTTTGCTGTGCAATCAGTATTTTTGATTTGGATGAATAATGGAAACATGTGACATGTGTTGGCGGGAGTGGCCCTTGGGCCAATCCTTTATGTTTTTAAGCCGCCAATATGTTTAATTTAATATGTATAACTTTACAAAACTTACTTTTTCTCTTAGTGTCTTGCATTTTAGGAGTTAATTATTATGTCATGCCAATTATATTATAATTTATTATGCCAATAAAAAATATTTTAATATCATTAAGTGTAAAAAAAATTATGCTTAAACATTAATAAGTTAAACAATAGTATGCTATGTAATATTATGTCTTAAAACTTTATGCAAATGGACAGGGAACCTTTTTATTACATTACTCTTATATTCTAGTTACATAATTATTGAGATAGTCGGTAAAGCTGAATATCCCTTAAAAGTCGTCGTATTTAAATCTGTACACTTCTATCACAATATGTAGGTATCAGTGGTACGTTTTATGATGTGTGTGATGGCAAACTCGAGCATAGTGATGAATTACTGAAAGCTGATTAAGACCTCACGCCATACAGACCCAAGGAATTAAGAACTTTCCCAAAGTGCAACAACAAGAGTGATGAGGCATTTTCTGGGTTGCTCGATCCATTGTTGACTCACGTCATCAGGCCAGATCGAGGTCATTAGGAATTTTTACTGTGAAAATTTTAAGACTGTCGCTCCAACCGTTTGGCTGTATAACCTTCGTGACAGACAGGCAGGACACGTGAGTGACAGCAATAGGGTTCCGTTTGGACCCTCCGGGTACGGCAACCTAAAAACTATCCTGAAAGTGAAGAAGATAGAAAGTCAGTTTCAGCAGCCGGGACAATATGTCCTTTTAGCAATCACCAAAGACGTCCACTTCTGGAGATAGGTCTCCCCCAAATATCACCATGACCTGTCCTGTGCGTCTCGCATCCACCAGCTACCCGCGACTCTCAACCAGGTCATCGGTTCACCTTGTGGGAGGCCTCCCAACTGCGTCTTCCGGTACGCAGTCCCCACTCCAGAACTGTTCTGTGAACAGTGCCACACACTTAGCAATATCTCAATAAATTTTAAGTACTATCAGTTTTGTTATACTTACGGTTTTCAGTAATAACGTGGCATGCGGCAGTTTGTCATCACGCCCTTTATGATGTACCCTGTACCTGTTTTGTTGTCGTATCGATAAAATTAAATGTGTAAAATATAACGTATTGTTATATCAAATAAAGTAGTGAGAAATAGTGATATATGTGTTAGAGTGTCGACGAATAGAAGTAATTGGTTGAATCTCCTGGCGTTTTGCAGAAAGTGATGACGGGAGTGCTGCCGATAGTGACGAATTGTGGAACACAGGAGTATCGTTGTAGTATTGTACTTTAATACTAGTGTGTTAAAGTTGAATTTCCCATGATTGGCAGCACACCTTCATAATTTTCTGCAAAACGCTAGGAGACTCACCCTATTTGATAGGGAGTTCATTCAAGCTCAAGTGCCGTAGTCGAAATGTGCTTATTATAAGATTACCGCTAGGTTCTTTTAAGTAATCTTGTGTTTAAGTAACATATTTTTGTTGTAAGTATATTATTTGTATAATTTAAGGTGGAAGCGCTAAGGTAGCCCGCGAAATTCAAATTTTCTTACGTTTTTTGCAATTTGCAGGTCAGTGTCAGGTTGTATCTTGGTCAATATTTGATTCGCGGCCGTAGCAAGTATGTATTTATAGAATTATAATCGCTAAAATCATCAATACAACTCTCTCAGTTAGAATTGATGCCAAATGTCATGATTTCACGAAATACTTACATTTGACATCAATTGTAACTGAGAGTTTTAGTGATGATTTTAATGATTATAATTCTACAAATACATACTTGCTACGGCCGCGAATCAAAATTTTACCAAGATGTAACCTGACACTGACCTGCAAATTGCAAAAAACGTATGAAAATTTGAATTTCGCGGGCTACCCTGGAGCTTTCACCTTAACATTAAGACACTATAATTATGTTATTATTATCTCAGTTTTGTTATGTGTTTAAAATTTTCTCTTGGTCAACCAATTGTTATCGTATATTATTTGCGTTATTGTATTAAAATACAGTATATTTATTGTCGGAGGTTTGTGAGTGCACTGTTGATTAATTGCAAGTCAGGTTATTTTTTCTGGTAATATGAAAAAAATAATATATTACAGCTAAAATATTATTGCTTTGGCTAGCTTTTCGACTATAATCTGAATAAGTTGATGTTTCCAAATGCCTGTGTGGCTTGAGATATTGAGAAACAATTCTGTTTGTTTCTCTTATTAGAAACTTCTTTTGATCGACAGTGCATAGGATAAGGTAAGATAACATTGCATTCACTACGATAATACGAGAAAATATAACAGTTCACATTTTGGACGAACATAATGAATTATATTACCTACAGGGAGTAACGGAAACGTGTGGTCATGTTTTAAGAAAAAAATAGATAATGCCAAAAAAAGAAATTGTACTTTACATACAAAGTTATCATCAGCTGATCAATATTTGTATGGGAGGTAATTTTTTTTTTGTGATTTTCCTCATTTTTCCTTGAAGAAAGGCACACCTGTCCGTTACACCCTGTATATAGGGTGACTGGTAATTAGTGGCCGATACTTGAAACACGTGATTGTACTCATGATAACAAACAACTTTCCCTAAGAAACATATAGTGAGACAGAACGGCGTCACGCAGCTAACAGCTGAGCCTTTAGACAAAATACTTTTCTGTTAAAGTTAACGCTAACGCTTCGTGCAAAATGTCGTAGCTATACATTTTGTATGAAGCGTTAGCGTTAACAGAAATGTATTTTGTCTAAAGGCTCTGATACTTAGGTCAGGTGCACGCGCGAATGTCATACGGCTGTTGTGTTATTGTGATAAAAGTGAATGAGTATAAAAAAAGTGTGTGTGGGTACTTACGTACGCACGTAAGAAGTTATACTTCTTTGGCGTTGTTACGCCACTCTGTTTGTAAACTTTGTGACAGTTTGGTTTTTTATCTTGTCAGACAAAAACCAAACTGTCACAAAGTTTACAAAAGGAAAACATTCATTCTTCATGAACCACATACCATAGATAGCTAACTTCAGGGTGTCGGTTCTAGTTAACTTCAGGCTGTAGGTTGTTTGTGACGGTGTGCGCGCGCATCGTAAAAATTTACTCTCATCATATTTCCCTAACGCGCCAAAAGAGGTATAACTTCAAAAAAAATCTTTGGGAAAATTGTTTGTTATCGTACAATCACGTTTCGGTCACTAATACCAGCCAACATAAATATAAATTTGAGAAAAAGTAAATAATAGTCAGGAGAGTAGTTTAATCAAAGAAATTCAATTGAGTGTTAATTTAAGATTTGTAATATTGGGCTTCCAATTGTTGGCAGTACTCCTTTGTAAAGAAGTGTCTTTTTTCGGTCGTAGATTGTTAAACTGATATACGCACAAGCTGCAACTTGTAATGCTTCTCTCTTCTTAATATTAGGCGTCTATTATACGCTTATACAAGCGTACCTCAATTCCAAAAGTCATGAGTGCTGTACTCTAGTATTAAAGTACACTAATACTACTGGGCAATGAATACTACTAGGGTACTATAATAGGAAACGTGCACGGCGTAGTCTGTGCCATCTAGTGGAGTAAATTCGAAACTTTTACCCTTTAAAAACTTGTCATAGACATTTCCGTGTCATATAATATGTATACACACACGCATCATGCACACATGCAGCTCGCATAACGTAGACCGGCATCTAGTGAGTGAAATCCGCAACTTTTACTGTATAAAAACTTGACATTGGTGTTGATTCTGTTGAGCACAAACTAAACTTAATTTAGGCTATTGCTATCTTTTTCTCTCTAATAAAACAAGAAAGAGACGGACGTAAATTAGTGCTGTCAAATTTAGTTTGAACTAATATTTCCATACAAATTAAGGGTACACGTAAAAACATGTCGTCTAAAAACACGGCGAAGCGCAAGGCGTAAACTAGTTTGACATCTCTAACTTAGTTCATAGCTATAGCCGTCCTTTTCTCGCACAGCCTTTTAGTAAAAGATAGCAATTCTCTCATTTTAGTTTAGATATTAAACAAGAGAATCCGCACCATTGACATATTTATGTGCCGCCATCTATAGTTCCTGCACGCTCCCAATACTCGTATTAAAGTTGAATTGCCCACGATTCGTCACTGTCGGCAACACTCCGTCATTATTTTCTGCAAAACGCCAAGAGATTTACCTGACTGATGGTTGCATGATGCAATAAGAATAATTTTCTAAAGGTTAAAAAAATATATATATATTTCCATGTTTTTAGCTATATTTTTATATTCTCAGCAAATCCTTTCATTTGATACCAACATCATGGGAATGTATAAAAATAACTAGTCCGCCATCTTTGATTTAGAATGACGTCACTTAGCAAACCATGCATTGTCATCGGTCCTTGATAAGTGTGCGAAGGTTTAATTCAGTACGACGTTTTGAAGTGAGTGAAGATCATGTTCAAAGATTCCGTTACATAGATACATACCAAGCAATAAATTATGTAAGTATCGAGATTTTTTCATGCAACCATCAGTCGCGTGAATCTCCAGGCGTTAGGCTGATAATAATGACACTCTGTTGCCGACAATGACGAATCGTGGGAAATTCAACTTTAATACACCAGTATAGTACACTAGCACTACTAGGCAATGAATATAGTAGTATTCATTGCCTAGTAGTGCTAAAGATTCGTCATTGTCGGCAACAGTCCGTCATTATTATCACCCTAACGCCTGGAGGTTTACCCAGTCCACTGTATTGTGTGATAGGTTATCCGTCAGTCAACCTTGATTTTGGTTAAACTAACAGCAAAATCTACTATAAAATGGACGCCTAAAGCATGTGGACAGAACCTAAATAACACAACAATATTTCTCGTAATTTCGTAGTGAATACTTTCCAAGACTTGTTACTAAAAAATTCTTGTAAGATTGTTTGGGATGAATTAAATAAATGTCAAGTTTTAATCAATCGTAGTGGAGTTTTATTTATAAACTAAATTATATAATGATACAAAATTATAACTTACTTTAAATTTCTAGAGGAATAACTTTGAAAACTAGGTATTTCGCACGTAACTAAGCTTTGCTACTTCACAACTGAATAAAATAACGTGTGTGAAAATGGAAGAGCCCTTGTCGTGTCCGTCAGAATCGCGGGTATATGACTTCCAAATAGATCAAAAATAAACTATAAAAATGTACGTAAAATGTACGTTTTTGTACTAAAATAAGTATAAATGTACGGGTCTGTACCTATGCGTAGCAAACATCATTGTAAAGTAAGTCGCCATCCTGATGTCAGGTTGGCGGGTGAATTTTAATTCAATTAAATTTTTTCAAATTTGGCATTAGGAATCAAATGTACGTCAATTTTACGTATAGGAACACTATTTAAAAACTTCCTAAATGTTATACAAGCTCTGATATTGTAAAACGTACGTGAGCCGCCCTGCCGTAAGAATGGCGGGTTCATTCTAAAGCAATCAAATTATTTTGATCATTCACATAACAAATAAATGTACGCCATAAGTTCTCGTCAAATTGTAAAACAAAACTCAATTACGATTCTGACGGACACGCCCTTGTCCGCGTAGTGTAGGACATTTGCTTTTCCCTGTAGTAAGAAATTTGCAAAGTAGCTGAAAATGGAGCCGATTCTCTTGTTCAATAACTTAAACTGAAATTAGAGAATCGCTATCTTTTACTAAAAGGTAGTGCGAGAAATGGACGGATATAGCTATGAACAAACTTAGAGATGTCAAACTAGTTTACGCCTTGCGCTTTACCGTGTTTTTAGTCGACTTGTTTTTGCGTGTACCCTTAATTTGTATGGAAATATTAGTTCTGCCTAAAGACAGCTCCAATTTACGTCCGTCTCTTTCTTGTTTTATTAGAGAGACAAAGATAGCAATAGCCTAAATTAAGTTTAGTTTGTGCACAACAGAATCGGCACCAATATTGCTAATTAATTGGAAAATGATAAATTAACAGAATTACAACTGTATTTTGGGAATAAACTTTAGGTGATATCTTATATAAATTAAACAAAGTCGGGTTAGTTACACTATGTATAACTAAGAACGAAGAACGGCTGGACCTATTTTAATTATCTTTGATTTGTTGAATTTGTCTCCGTCCCGCAGTAATAAAAGATAGGAAGCATCACGGCAAAAAAAATACCTATATGAACCGGCTTTTTTGTTCGTTGATTCTGAGGCGGCTGCGGTACGAATTTCGCCGAGTCAGCTAGTTATATAATATAATTAAAGGCCCGCCCAGACGTAGCGGTTTGGTAAATGATTTTATTGTTGTAAGTAGGTCTTAACAACACTACACGTCAACATTTGGATGCACTAACATCATACAACATCCATGCGTTGGCAGAAAGGTAGAATTTACTATCTTTTTGTGTGTTGTGGGTAAAAAGTCAAAATGAGAGAACAGCCTTCATAAAGAAACAGGTTTTCGGTACAGACAGGTCAGTATGGGTAAAATAAATAAATTTTAATTTATGCGCTCGCATTTAATAGATACAGGTTGAGACTTGTCGGTGCCGTCTACCTGCGCCGGGTCATACGGCTACGGATTTGCCCGTTTCTTTATACATGTTTTACCTGCACCGATCAGTACCGACCTGTACCTATAAGTAGGTACCGGTAATCTGTTTCTGTATGTACCCTTTCATTACATATCATGTCCTGAAGGAAGGTCTTCAGCAATTAATCCATTGTTCAAAGTAGTAGGTACGAGTACCTTATTAAATGATTCATCGTTAATGTTTCAAAAAAGTTTTGCACTGCAGTTAATTTACGCAAGTTCGTAATATTGAGCAGGCCCATTAGCATACTATAGATAGGTACATAATCAACTTAAACATTGACATTTTTCATAACGATATATCATCCACATAGATTAATAAAAAATTTAGTGCAAAGTTGTCGTAAACTTATTTATTAAAATAATTTCTAAGAATAACATAGAACTAGGATTATGTGACACTACACATCGACTCCTATGATACTATAAGAGATTATATTCACATACTATTTGCCAACTATTCTACTAATCTATTTAGCTAACTACCTATTCTATTAGTAATTTTTACATTCACTTCAACCTACATCTACTAAAATTTTCTTACTACGAGATCAAGCTATACATAACTACAATTCAACGTTTTTTCATCAGAGATGTGATTGTAACGCCTGACACTCAGTTTTGCTATGGGGTATCATACTCCTCAGTTACTAGGTTGTGTAGCTAGGCAGTAGTTCCAGGTAAAATACTGGAATACAGCGACATTGAAGTGGAGCGTAGAGGTGCAGGAATCGTCCAATCACAGACGAGACGAGTGACGCGATGAGGATTTCAACCATTGTGATTGGTCAATTCCTGCACGTATCAGCTCTGCTTCAGTAGAAAGGCACCCTTAGACTGCAGCCGACCCCGAATATGGGAAAAGGCTAAGCAAATTGATTGATTTCGCAGAAAATTTATACGAAAAAAAAAGCCAGTTACTACAGACAGTTTACACCTGTAAAACAAAATAGATTATTACAGGTGCATCTTTTGAAATACAACACTAGTGCTGAAGCAATAACTGTATTGATCATAGCAATTTTCGGTTTTCTATTTAAATCCGACGGGATATTGGCACTAAACTTGGAATGAAGACATTCTAACCAGAAGCTGCTACATAGAAATGTGTAATCACTTAAAATTACAATAGTTCTTGATTAAAGTTTGAAGCTGCCATATATATTCGCATAAAAAGTTATAACTAATTCTTAATTTAACCAACCACATAGCATGATTTATTATTTATTTACATCTAGTAGAAAAAGCTTACTACAAGTCAAATAGAGCAGTACTTGCATTTCATTTCATTGATGAATAGAAATGCAAGTACTGCTGTTGAAATCTTGACATTTCTTACAAGTAATTTGGTGTTACATAGGTATTCAAACATTATAACCTATAAGATATTCAGACAGATAAACAGGGGTGGCTACACACACAAACATATCTTCGCAAAGCCCTTGAAGCTCCCAGGAAGTTTCTAAACTTCTGGGCTTCCATTGTGGCTTTGTTTTCGTGCTTCTTCAATGGTTAAGATATTTTCCCATCTATCTTTTATAAGATATTTGCTTCTGACAGCGGATTACTTTCCTCACTATTAACTTTAGCCTTATTCTTTATTCCAGACAATAGTCTATCTGTGTGTCGAATTTAATGCAGATTCGCTAGCCGTTCTGGCGTATGTAACAAACAGTCATCCCTCCAAACCCAAACTATCGCATTTATTATTTTATTAAGATTGTATGCAAAGCCTTATAAAGGATATCTTAAACATATTTGTATATAAGGTATTGCCCTATGAACAAATATGACAACATTTATCATACAAGTATTTTAATATTATAAACATCAGATTTCTATAAATCAGAAAAGTAATAACTATCCTGTGAGCCTATCTTACATGAGATTTAACATAGCCTCAATATAAAATAACTCGATATATTAGGAAATATAAAAATCGTGTATCATTCAACTGAATGTTTACCCGATACACAAATTTAGTAAAAAGATGAGCTTTCGTCTGTAGATCTAAAAACTATTATACAACAGTAGTGAAATAAAGTGTAGTAACTTCCCACAAACTAACAAATATATATACTAGTATGTGTTATTATATGTGCATGCTGTGATCTTCTATAACTGAAGGAGCACACGTAAAAGAACCTTGTATTATTTTTGTGTATCCTATGTTGGTGACCCAAACAAATAAATTTTGTTATGAGGAGCACTGGTGGCCGAGTGGTAACGCCGCTTATAAGTTGTAGGTCGTGAGTTCAAAAGCAGGCTTTACTTTGTGTAAATTATTTCATCACCACTGCTCTCAAAAACGGTGAAGAAAAACATCGTGAGGAAGCTGTTCTAGAACAAAAAATTCGAAAACTTGTGACATCCACCAACTCGCATTGGGCCCGCGTGGTGGATTACGGCCCACACCCTCTCACAAAGAGGAGGCCTGTGCCCCAGCGGGGCAGTGGGGACATTAAAAGGCTGATGATGTTGATATGAAGAAGTCATATTGTTTACCAAATTTGCAAATCAAAACACAATAGACAAGGACGAACTAGTATGAGTAGACAGTCTAGTGCATTGTTAGTCAAATTGCATGTAGATTATGATTGATGAATGTAGGGGACGACCCCAGCTGTCGCACATGATAAATATTCTGCAAGTTTATTTATAGCTCAAGAGCAACTGGCGTTATTGGATGCACTTCAACTCTCCAGAGGAATATGTCTTGTGAGAAGAAACTAACTCAAACCTTCCCTACCAGTCTACAGCCTCGACAATCTAGGATTGTATATTTTTATGACTGAACATCGTATGTATGTATGGCGCCACCATCGGAGGGACGGACGGCGTAGTTTCTGGAACTGGCTCCTTCTCTTTGTTGTTCTTTGTCTTTCTGAATTGAAAACCGTTCTTCCTGAGTATCTTCCTGAGCGTTTCCCTTGAGCCTTTGAAGTTTATCTCTTCTTTTAGAATCTGTAGCAGTTTGTTGATGGTGGGTACTTCTTTTTTGAAAGCATAGAACTCGTGGATTTTCCTGCGAATCACTTGAAGGTCGTATTCGTCGACTTCTATCTTGCCTTTTGTTCGCACACGTTTCTTGGGCGTTTTCTTCAGGGTTTCAGGGTCAAGAAGACCTTGCTCCACGAGTCTCGCTTCTTTTACTATGTTCAATACTGTGCGTTCAGATACACCTGTAAAAGATACAGCAAACATATGAATTATGTAAAAGGCTCCTAGAGGTTGCTAGCACTTTTGCTGAGTATGTTTCTGGGTTTCATTCCAGGGTAAGACAAAGACTGGGATTTTTCTGAATATTGAATCAGATGTTTTTTGAATTTCTTAGTTGTAACCTGGAGTTGGAGACTCCAGAGAAAATAGCTATTGGCATGGTTGATAACACTTAAAAATATCTAATGAAAATGTGTGTGTCTGATGTTGATTTTGTGTTATGTAAAGTAAATCAGCGCAAATGCATGTATGAGCAAAACTATATTACTAACAAAAAAAAGTTTTCTTTCTATAGCCTCTAACATTGGAGCTCTACCACAAAGTGCAAAGTTCGACAGCTCACCTCACGGCACTGCTGTTACCACATGACGCTAGCAAAATAGTCGACATTTTCTCAGTTGCCAAAGGAAAAAAACAGCAGATATTTACATTTTTAACCGACTTCAAAAAGAAGGAGGTTATCAATTCGGATGTTTGTATTTTTCTTTTTAATGTATGTTCGGGCATAACTTCGTCATATATGTATTGACAGATTTGCAAAATTCTTTTTTTGTTCGAAAGGGATTTGTTCAGAAATGGTCCCATTTAAATTTCATATAGATCTGATGATGGGTTTCGGAGACAGACAACAAAACTCTTCAAAAATTGACAGCAAATCAACCGCGATTGCTGCGATCATTGTCTATGAATTTATTGTTAACACAGCTTGGGGAACCACAACTAAAAAGTGAAAAATAAAAAACTTTTTTACAAAAAAATTGAACCGACTTCCAAAAAAGTGTAAAATAACTTCAATTACGGAAGTCGGTGTCAAATAACGAAGACACAAAACCAGGAACGCCGACTTCCGAAATTGAAGTTATTTTACACTTTTTTTGGAAGTCAGTTCTATTTTTCTGCAAATTTTTTTTTTATGTTTGGTAGGCTCGCGTTTGACCACTATCTCATCTGATGGCAAGCGATGATGTGGTCGAAGATGGAGAACGCTTGCCTAGAACTCCTAGAAGTAACCTATTCACTCTTGACTTAAAGACTCCCAGGTTGTAGCTTACAGGAAACTCAGATTCCGGTTTTTAGATGTCAATGGTTTCATTACCGAATATAAAAAATAACACTTTTTTCTTAGTCATTAGTTCATTACAAAAGAAACCAAAGTCCGCCTAGTTGTTGTAACATGAAATGTAACAACAATTAAGCGACTTAGTTTCAATGTGTTTTAAAAATCTATAAATAGTATTAATTTCGCAGTGCTATGATTGAAAGGTAGTACAATGCTTTGCTATTATTTGTGTGTGCTATGATTATGTAACAGCAAAATATTGTTTTTCTGTACATTACATACTAAAAAAATTGGGATAAGGGCAGGAGAATGATGATGATGACATACTAAAATGACCTATTTATCTGATTACGACAATCCATCGACAGACGTTGATTGATTGGTGTAAAAGCTGATCGAAGGATACCGGTCGATAAACAATCGACTAGTCGACTAATCCATTCTACCATCGATCGAAGCTCGATCGATTGGTGTACCTAGTAGAAACTATCGATCGACGTCGACTAATTCATTCTACCATCGCTCGACGTTCGATCGGTTGGTGTAATAAAAACTATCGATCGACGTCGTCTAATCCATTCTACCATCGATCGACGATCGATCGATTGGTGTACCTGGTAGAAACTATCGATCGACGTCAACTAATTCATTCTACCATCGATCGAAATTCTATCGATTGGTGTAATAAAAACTATCGATCGACGTCAACTAATTCATTCTACCATCGATCGACGTTCGATCGATTGGTGTGATAACACCCATAAGAATTTATTTATTTTAACTTATGCAACACAAATGTACAAAGGCAGACTTAATGCCTTATGCATTCTCTACCAGTCAACCTGACTGTACCTGCGCGCAGTTGCACTCGCAGCTAACTTCGCATACGCCATTAAGTTTGACGAATACTATTTATTTAAACAAAAAATTTAACAGAACACCGGCCAAGTACCAGCACACGCACATAAAAAAAGTCAGAAAAAAAACGTTTCTAGTTGGGGGGGCCTTCTTTAATTTTTAATTTATTATTACTGTTGTAGCGGCAACTGAAATACACATTCTGTGAATATTTCAATTGTCTACTTATTACGGATCATGAGATACAGCCCGCTGACACAGATGGACAGATGAACAGACAGCGGAGGATTAGTAGGTAGTGAACCTTTAAATATGACTTGAAATGTTATCAGTTCATTGAAAATACAGCCCTAACATTCATAAAATACTAGATAAGTTAATAAAACGATGATAGACAAACGAGACAGTCAGTTTTTAGGCCTCTACAACCTTCAGCTCAAAGAGCCTATATTTGGTCAAGACGAATATTCAGCCATCAAAATGACAATTTTGACTGTTTTGATGGTCAGAACGAGACAAAACATATTTTAACTTGGCTATGGCTTGTATATGGCTGCCAAAATGTATTTCGGATACGCCCTTAGGCGTGGCGGAAATATTGTTCTAAGCTCTGGCCACACTTAGGCAAAAACCATGCGGAACGGAAAGCTACCGACGATTGATTTATTTGGAGTTTAATGAGTAGGTAGACAGTAAAACAATCTGCATAGCCTAATCCAAACTATCTTGGGGTCGGCTGCCAGTCTAACCGGATGCAGCTGAATACCAGTATTTTACATGGAGCGACTGCTTAACTGACTTCCACAACCCAGTAACTGGGTAATTCAATACCACTTGGTAAGACTGGTTGTCACACTTTCGGGCTTCTGACGAGCCGTAACGACTGTCAAAGATCCACGATTGACAGCCGGGACCAACGACTTAACCCCTTATCGAATAGCTCAAAGAGCCTATATTTGGTCAAGATGAATATTCAGCCGTCAAAATGACAATTTTGACTGTTTTGATGGTCAGAACGAGACAAAACATATTTTAACTTGAATTCTAATACATTTCTTTCTAACTGTACCTTCCATGGGGTACATAGAATCGAAGAATTGCGTGCATAGCGAAAGCGAAATTTTTAAAAGGTATTATTCGAGTCGGAGGATATTTATGTAGTTTACTAAACATTAAGGATTTTTGAAAACTGAACCTCTGTCAGACACAAATTCAGAATTCAAACATAACTGGCGAAGTGTGGCTGTTATAAGTACACCACAAATGATCTTAAATAGCTAGCTTATGCTATCGGCTTAGTGCACTTGAAAATATACAATTATTAATTCACAGGAATATGCCTACTATCAGGATTAAAAGTATCCTACATTCTAATCTAGCTCTACATGTTCCCATCTTTTGTTCAGTTTATTTATAATATTAGTAGTTGATTTTATCTATACTAATATTGTTAGTAAAAAAGTAATCCTTGTCTGTTTGTTAGCTGTTAACTTGTGTGCTAAGTTTCATCCATATAATGTACACACTCGGGTAGACCAGGTCCTGGAGAAGGACATAGGATTTTTAATCGTGGGAGTGTGTACTCTTGAGATCATTTCTAATTGCACAGGGCGAAACTGCTGCCAGCAGTTAGTTAACCGTAAATGGGTTGGTAAAGGAAAACACATTTTATATCTAGTGGTAGCATTACAGGTCTCACCTCTCAAGATAGAGGTTGTGGGTGCACTTTTGTTGAAGTAACTATGCCTTAAAAGTTATATTAGTTGTTAATGTTTTTAGGGTCTCGAAAGTTTGAACGAAAAACGGAACCCTTAGTCCAAGCGCGCACTGGCGGCCAGGCTGCGGCGGCCAGCGAAATGTATGCATTGTATTATCAGTGCGCGCACTTGGCCGCAAACGACTGTGTTGGCTAAAGAGATCATTGCGATGTACTTGCAACCTGCTGGCCGCTGTGACCTGGCCGCCAGTGCGGGCTTATCCTTATAGGATCACTTGTGTGTCTGTCTGTCTGGAACCCTTTGTATGCAAGTCTGACTCGCTCTTGGCCAGTTTTTTCATGCTCAAATTACAAAACATATATTGTAATGCTCCAAAAAAAAGATGGACATAATAAGATACTATGACAACATTTTTGCTATTGTTACAGGTATCATTCGAAAGCATCAGTGTAATCTCATTTTAAAATCAGTAACATGCATGCATAAATCATTTTATAGCAAACAGTAACAATACTAATTCTTTAGGTAACATAATTTATGTCAATAGCGCTGCAGTTGACTGTATATAATAGTATCAACCAATTATTAAGAAATTAAAGATACCCTTTAGAAGTACTCGCCAGCTGTTAATGGCAAAATAAGTTATTCTATAGCTAAACAGTCTATTCATGTTCATAATTAGATACTGCTGTTATTTACCTATTATGATGTATTATTATTCAATACCGATGATTGGTACAGACTGGGTAATATTTGATGATTTTTGTACCCATTTACTGATACTATTTAGACTCAATGTAATGGGTTAGTGCATATAAACGTATACATGATGATAGATACATTATTAGTGACTTTCGTTTAACAAAGACGCTGATTGATGAATGCTTAAGCAAGTCGCATGAAAGGCAAACAATGTAAAGTGCAAATGCAGTTTAAGACGGCTTAAATTAACAAATAATATATAAATGACCCTTGCAAACGTATAGACCTTACAAAAAATATGATTCTTATTTCATGCAGCTAATTATTATAAAAAATAACATGTCTACGAACCTGTAGCGGCTGATACTCGAACATAAACTTTACTGAGAGGTATTATTGGCACTTGCATTCGCTTTTCTTCGTCCATAAACTCCTTTACTTTCAATATTATCTCTCGAACTTCAGTCGTGATATTCTTCGGCATTTTGTTGCTTAATTTTTGAGGTTTGCCAAACAAAAACAGTGATTGAAGCAAACACTACAACTCCAAATGGCTACTACCAAAGAGGCCAAAGAGAATAAGAGGCTACTACTCTCTGACTTTTGTCAGCGTGACAGTTTATTAAAAATGGCGGCGAGCATTCTCGCAATATGGCTGCCAAAATGTATTTCGGATACACCCTTAGGCCTGGCAAAAATATTGTTCTAAGCTCTGGCCACACTTAGGCAAAAACCACGCGGAACGGAAAGCTACCCACGATTGATTCATTTGGAGTTGAGTAGGTAGACATTAAAACAATCTGCATAGCCTTATCCAAACTATCTTGGGGTCGGCTGCCAGTCTAACCGGATGCAGCTGAATACCAGTATTTTACATGGAGCGACTGCCTATCTGACTTCCACAACCCAGTAACTGGGTAATCCGATACCCCTTGATAAGACTGGTTGTCAGTCTTTCGGGCTTCTGACGAACCGTAACGACTGTCAAAGATCCACGATTGACAACCGGGACCAACGACTTAACCCCTTATCGCATAGCTACCCAGAAGTGCCAGAAAGAATGAAATTAAATTAAATGAAAGATGGTCACCCATCCATGTACCAACCCCGGCAAGCGTAGCTTAACCTGATGGATCGACCCGTGCGGCTGTACTTACTTTAGCCACGAGCTCCTCTCTTTATTGAGTAGACAGTGTGTAACAAGCAAAGTAGTAGGCAAAAGTACCAAAAACGGCCGTTTCTGACACTTTTGCCTACTACTTTGGATACGAAACATTCTAAGACCTGTTTTAACAACGTAAAAATACTATATCCTCTTTGTAACAAACGTGACGTTGGATTCTGTAATATTTTTTTCTATGCTATGCTACGATTTTTTATTCAATGAGGGCGCCACTTGGCCGTTCAGGTCATCACCAGGTGCCTTGTTGTTCTTTAATTGTTCGAGAGCCGCCCTAATCTCACACTGGTCGACATTTGGGATGTCCTCCGTGTAGTGACGCGTCAAATCGGCTCAATGGTCATCTGCACTATGTTCTGCTGGTTTCACCGTCCGCGTTGAGTATAGGTGCCCGTAGAAATCCTCGACCTCCTCGAGTATCTCGGACCTTAAAGTCACGATTCTGTCATTCGTAGTTTTTATTTTTATTGTTGATAGGCACGCGTTTGACCTCCATCTCACCTGATGGTAAGCGATGATGTGGTCGAAGATGGAGCACGCTTGCCTAGAAGTAACCTATTCACTCTTGACTTAAAGACTCCCAGGTTGTAGCTATCAGGTAACACAGACTCCCTCATAGTTTCGTCAGATGGGATCTCCCTAATTGTTGAGCGAATACTTTCGACCCTCGGTTCTGCTCAATCGCGACCTTAATGTGGCGGGTGTTGGAGCATCGTAGGTCGCGTCGCGTCAGCTTTCTAATTTTTAGGTTTAAGGCTCTCTTATCTGACGCAGACAGCTGCGTGGATGGCAACTCTCATCTTTTCCTCATAAGTCCGAGAGACTCCGAGCAAAGATTGGACACCTTATTTTCCCGCTGCGACGGGAATAGTCTGCGGGACACGTCGCGTAGTGCTTTGATCACCTCGTCGGCCTTCTCGTCAACAGGCGTTGAGGTCCCCCATAACAACGCTGTAGTGGGCCTTTGTCGCACTGTGCATTGCCTTGGCAATATCCTCGTACATGGCCTCAACTATCTCGCCAGAGCATGTCGAAGTCGGCGAATATACCTTTATCACTTTCAGATAGTACCTTTCAGTGAGTTTTAGTACAAGGTACGTTACCTGTGCCGACACACTACTCATTTCTACAACACTGCTAGTGAGTTCCTTGTTGACCAGGAAGCCAACGCCGCCTTGGGAGAGCTGATCACCTTCGCGGAAGTAGAATAGGTGACCTGACTCCAGGGCTGTCGTGTCCTCCCCCTGTCTTCGGTCTTCAGATAACCCTCGACCTAGCTCAGCAAGGTGATGGTCCAGCCTCATCGAAAGTCCATTGTACGTAGCCAGATGTAGTCGTCGTCGTCGTTGGTAGCCTGCCGTCACTCTGGGATTCTTTGCACCCCCGTCCCGCCGTTACCGTGACCGCTACCTTGACCAGGAATAGCGGGACCACTGGGAACTGGGGGCCGGGCACTTTATTCATGGGAGGTTTAATGCGCGTAGTCACCACGCTGGGCAAGCGGGTTGGTGACCGCAGAGCCAATCCTTTCGCAACGATGGCGCTGCTGCCCGTCATCGCTCTGGAGAATTTAGGTTGGCTTGTCGGATGGTTATACCGCCATCGGTCGGTCGCTAGCGCCTCGCCCGTCAGTGGCAGGGTGTACCCCGTGCAGGTGAGGTTGACATTTGGGGAGTCCGGATGTTATGTGCTCCCCCTTATACCCCTTCGATAAAAATACCAGAATGAAAATATGAGGGAGTCTGAGTGATCCGACGACGAACTTCCGATATTTCTATGGTTCTATGGGCCTGATTGGTTTTTAATGCATTGACTGAGACAGACTGAGACGTAAAAACGTAGTGATTATGGTCTTAGGTGATTATGTAGGACCGTACTCTTTGTTCATACATAACATAAAGAGTATTTAATGAGTTCATGACAGTCTCTAACGTGTTTTTTTCTTTGGGATCTTTCATTTCTGGCAGCGGTTACACATTGGTTACACATGAACTAACTTTTTGGGATGAATTAGAGGAGCAATTGAAGTTATTTATAAAACATGTATAAAAATCATGAGTTTCACGATTCATATTACTACCACACATGCTCGGTTGCTCCCGAGAAGGACGTACTGGAAACAGACATCGCTGGCAGCGGCTGCGTGTCCCGCTTCATGCGATGGTGGCACGACCTCTTTCTACTCTCGTACACGTCTGGGAGAGCCAGAGGCTTCTACAATAGCTCCCATGCCATGAAGATTGAAAGATTCCGGCAGTTCCGCAAGTACAAACAACGCATACATCCGTTGAGCAAGTTCAGGTAAGAGTACAAAGTACGCGATAGTACAGTTATTCTATCACACCAAGGTGGGTTGGTCTTGGACGTGTCTGAGGTTCAAGGAACAATTTTTTAGGGTTCTAAAAGTCCGTATGAAAAAACGGATCCCTTATAGGATTACTCGTGTGTGTCTGTCCGTCTGTCACAGCCAATTTGCTCCGAATCTGCTGAACCGATAGAGTTGAAATTTGGTACTCACATGAATACCTGTGACCTAAACATGAACGTGTACCCTAAAAAAAACATTTTCGATTATGGGGTGGCCTTTTGGGGTGAAAATCGGAAAATTAAAAAATAAAGTTTTTAGTACTGCACCGTGCGACATCAAATGAAAGCCACATTGTGATGGTCTCGAGTGTATTTTTATCACAATTTTAAAATATCATACAGTTTTAATCCGTCAGAGCCCGCGTGCCTCCAATCGGAGACGCGACAATAGGTTTTGTCGGCTATCGGACCTGACGGGTAGTTATTCAAGAAAATATGTAGATAAAAAAATATCATTCCTCCTTATCTCCGAAACCACTGGGCTTAAAATTTTGAAAAAAAAAAAATATAGAAAGTAGTTCTTTACTTTATAGATTACAGGCAAAAAAATACGATTTGTTTGGAACTCTTTGCGCGCGAGTGTGACTGACACGGATCTTGGCTGGTTTTTTTTTTCTGTAAGCTCGGAGCGCTCAGATTCTATAGGTTACACACAGACAATGTGCATCTGAACTACACACACATCAGAGACCGCCTTGGTGAAATAGAATACCTATCTATTTAGGGCTTTAGACAGGGTTCCATACCCAAAGGATCCAAACGGAGCCCTATTGCTGTCACTCACTTGTCCGTCTATTCGTTTGTCTATCCGTCGTGTGTCACAAAATTTTGCTCCGAAGATTATTAACTTCCCATTTGAAATTTGGTGATAATGTTTATTATTACGTATATTTTACTAACAAACACCAATATATTGATAAATCATATTTTTTCTTTAAAATTCCCTCATTTGGTACGGAACCCTAAATGTGAGAAGTCCGACTCGCACTTGGACGGATTTTTTATATTTTCTAACGTGTTAGCAAGTATCCGGTAACATTTTATGAAAAATTTCATGATGTCAACTTTACGACGCTTTTTTTTTTTTTTTTTGTGGGGTCGTATATCATCCAATGACTTCTGCCACTCTAGGTGGAGCGGGAGGGCGTGTCAGACTCTTACTGACTAAAACCCACCCCTGTTCCTTCCTGCCTTTGAGTGCCCAGGGGCGAGGTAACTCTGTTTCGAATTTATCCTCAACTACCTATTGCTGACAACTCTTTGAGGCGCGCGTGGAACACTACGCGCCGTCGACTCTCGGGCCTGGTGCTGATCGGACGGCGAGCTACCCATTACTCGCCGTCCGCAGGCCCGGGTCTACGGCGGCCGGAGATCGTCTCGCGGCGCCGGAAGTCCCAGGCGTCTCCTGAGGCGGCTGCTGCTGAGAGCGTGAGGGCGACTCCGTTGTTGATGCTCCCTCACGCGTCCCGCCTCCGCCTTCGCGAGCATTACTGCTTCGCAGAAGAAGGAGACGGCTTCCCATTCCCTCTCGCTCCGTACCATGGCCTGAACCAGGGCAGGGCGAGAGAGGTCGCTGCCGCCTATCGCATCCACGAGGACACGGCGGGGCTCCGCCCAAGCGGGACAGACCTCCACCGTATGCTCCACCGTGTCCTCGGGACGATCCGCGCAATGGAAACACCCGGGCGTCACCTCCTGCTTGATCCGAAACAGGAACCTCCCGAAACAGCCGTGTCCGGTGAGGACCTGCGTCAGGCGGCAGGTGAGGGCGCCGTGGGGCCTCTCCAGCCACTCCTCAAAGAGGGGCACTACCGCCGCAATGGTGGCGTGCCCAGCGCGGGGTTGCAACAATCGCTGTCTCCATGTCGCCATGAGATCATGCCGGAGCTCTGTCCGCCGAGCCGCGACTTGTCGCGGCAGCGGAGTTTCACTCCGGAGTTTTGCCTCCTCGCGCTCCTCATAGAGGTTCGCGAGGATTTTTGCCTCCAGATCCCATGGCGATAATCCAGCAAGGAGGCTCGCCGCCTCGTAGGAGATCGTACGGTATCCTCGGATCATGCGGATCGCCATGACCCTTTGGGACGCGTTCAGACGGTAACTCGATCGCTGCCTTAGAGAACGCGCCCACACCGGTGCCCCGTAAAGGTCCATGGACCGTACGATCCCCGCGTAGAGCCTCCGGCAGGAGGCGTTTGGCCCCCTCAGATTGGGCAGGAGCCGCCTCAAGGCAGCCCCGGCCCTGTCCAGTCTGGGAGCCAAACGTCGAAAATGCTCTACGAAGTTCCACCGGCTGTCGAGGACGAGTCCCAGGTACTTCATCGTCCCCTCGACGCCGATGTGAACCTCTCCTACCGTTATCTGGGAACCCGCCGGTGGCGCATTCCGAGGACCATGAAAACACATGGTCTCGGACTTGTGCAATGCCACCTCGAGTCCCAGTTGCCGGATCCTGTCCACGATTGTCGCAATACCGCGTGTCATGATGTTGGCCGCCGCCTCGTGCGACCACCCCTGCGCCAGGACCAGGGTGTCATCAGCGTAGCATACTACGCTGACGGCGCTAGGGAGGTCGGCGCGCTGCACCCAGTCGTACCCGATGTTCCACAGAGGCGGCCCCAGGACCGATCCCTGTGGAACACCGCACGACATCTCTCGCCGGTTCCATTCTACCTGTTGACCGGGGTAGATGACGGCCCCGTCCGTCAAATACGCCTCGACTACGTGACGGAGGTAGGGCGGCACCCGGTGATACCGGAGTGCCTCCACTATGCAACTCCAGGGCAGGGTGTTGAAGGCATTGGCGATGTCCAGAGACACCGCCAGGACGACCCTACCCCGGGCTACTGCAGCCCCCGTCGTGAGGGCTCGTACGCGCATGATGGCGTCCACCGTAGAGCGCCCCCTGCGGAAGCCGTACTGGCTCTCCGCCAGATCCGGCCCCACCCGCGTCAGCTGCCCGACGAGGCGGTCTGCATTACTCTTTCAAAGAGCTTGCCCACCTCGTCGAGCAGCACGATGTGCCGGTAAGCGGACGGATAGTCCGCGGGGCGCCCCGACTCTTGATGAGGACCAGCTTCCCCGTCTTCCAACGGAGTGGAAACTGGCCCCTCTCCAAGCATGCGCTTAGAGTCGAGGCCCGAGAGCCTCCTGCAAGGCCAGGACCAAGGCTTTGCCATGCACGCCTTTGGGTCCTGGGGCGGTGCTTTTGGCATTCAGCCTACGCACCGCCGCTGTCAGCTCTACCTCGTCACCTATGAAAATCCACGTCACTAGCTATGTGTTCATACGCACAATATTACAAATTATTAACTTTTAACTCCACTTCAGAATTAAATAGAGAGAGTACAAAAAAACCAGTCTGACCTCAGTAGCGCCGCGTGTGCGTGTGAACGTTATTAAACCTTATACTAGGCCAAGACTTAAGGTTACCTTTCAACATAAGTTGATAGGTTTTATGCGGTGCGAAGGTTAGATCACCCCGATCACCCCGATCGGAACCGACTGAGATATTAAACGAAGGGAAGTCTCAGCCAAACTCTCAAGGCCAGCCCGAGTACTTGACTGAATGATCAACAGCCCATCGTCCGCATACCCGATTAATGAGCAACTGCAAGGAAGCGGAATCGCGAGAAAATTATCGTACCCCAAATTCCATACGTACGGGCCTATCACTGAGCCCTGAGGACATCGCATGGGAAGAGATTTCGTCACAGAATGATGTCCAAGTTTGAGTTTCGCGGAACCATTAAAAAAGTACGAGTGAACAGGAGTATAAATATTTTTGTAACAACCACGGGTTGTCATTTTTAGTAGTAGTTTACCAGTTGTCAGGAGTTCAGGAGGTAGGTAAGTAAGTAATTAAAAGATTTGGCAACTCTAAACGTATTTAAAGCATGAGTAAGCTGGTCCCCGGTGACATAACGTTTTTCAGCTTATTAAGATGTCTGCGCGCTTTGCGATAACTTTTGCGTTGTTCAACTAGGTAGGCACTCCACCAATCACACCTACGAATATTGGTCATAGATGTGCGACCAATGGCAATGTCAGCACAGTAAGTGAAGGTTTCTGACATAATCTCAGCACTTTCTTCAGTTGACAGCCCGTCGCGAGTGAAGTCTTTGGCATGAGACGCAAAAAGTCAGCTAAAGAATTCCCAATTCGCGCCTTTACATTTATATCTAAAATTACCATCTTTGTGTGTCGGACCGTGAGTAAACGTAGAAACGAATTCGTACATAATCAGGCGATGATCACTACAAGACGCGTCAGGCAGGACACGCCACTTATCTAAGCGTACGTCTGCACTAGAAAGTGTGACGTCAATAAAAGATTCGCCCATTTGGCTGCAAAAAGTAGGTGGTGCGTCAGGGGTATTATGAATTGATAGGTTCATTTCAGCAATGAAGTCTTCAACAGCGCAACGTCGTTCGGAGTCCGTAAACCGAACCTTACCATAAATTAGCTGAAGTTTAAACACCCCATTTCAAAGAATGCACCGAATTATCAGTCATGCTGTAGGTACCTATATGTTTAACTAGGACCCTTGTAGAAACCTAGTACCTAGGTACACAGATATCGCTGTCTGGCTCTGGGATAAGACTGCCATCGCCACTGTACTACCTACATGCCTAGTAAAAGAGTTGAGCAACTATTTTTTTTTGATCAATAAGGTATTAGTTTTATTCTATTCTACACTCGCGAGCAATAAACTGAAATCACTTCACCGCGCGTTGCTCAAAACAATAACAATTTCTATGCAATGAAATATAGATAGTACGTTTAACATTTGAAAGGTAATTTTGTTAGCTTTCAAATGATATCAAAAAGATTTAAAATTAATATAATTTGCTATCTAAATTAAGGGAATCATTGCAATAGGTCGAAGTTGTGGACGTCTAAATTAATAGGAAGTAATATGAAAAGATAAAAAAAAAATTACAATTATTCTGTAGTTAACACCAAAATATTTACAATGTTTGTTATTAACCCCTCAATATTCTGTAGTTAACACCAAAATATTTACAATTTATTTTATTAACCCCGCAATATTCTGTAGTTAACACCAAAATATTTACAATTTATTTTATTAACCCCTCAATATTCTGTAGTTAACACCATTAGGGGAACACATGGCCTAGCAGAATGTCGTTAATGTTTTTCTGTGATTAGCCCCTCTCCCCGATCTCCACCAGGTACAAATATCAGCTCCATTTTTGCTTCAATAGAAATCCACATCATACCGGAGCCGAGCTTGTCGGTGGGCAGGAGGCAATTTTGGGCTCAGATGAAGCTATCGAGCGATAATACGCTAAGGCAACCTTTGCTGGATTAGGATGACGACTTGAGCGGCTACTATAGGTGTGGTTTCCATTTTCTTTTAGCTTCAGTGTTCCCAGTAAGTGACGTGAAATATTGGGTTAATTTATTAAGAATTTGTAATTTATGTTATGACGATTATGTTACATTAAAAAGAATATTTGTTTTATTGTTTTCATAAACGCCCACTTTTATAGGGTTTCAGGACTACCAAACAATATGGTGTTTTATTTAAAAAAATTGTCTCTTGCTTTTTACGTTCCATGACATAATATCTTTGGTTATGATATTGAAAGAGGTTGCAAGTAGTGGTGTTCAAAGTTGTTTTTTGGCAATCACTTGCTAAATGCTTTGTACTAAAAGTTTTAAGCAGGATTTGCTAAATGTTTTAATTTAACATGCTTTTTTTATTCGTATCGCGTATGTTTTAAGTTAACATGCTTTTTTTATTCGTATCGCGTAGGTACATACTTGTTATTACGGCCAAACGGGTGGGCGCGAAAAAAGCTAGCGCGGTGACTTTTATGAGTATTATTACATCGCGTTTATGAATAAACAATGAACTTTCCTTCATACTTTGCAGGGTTAGGACTGTCTATAATTGATTAAGTGTTATTTTGTGTTATTACGAAATTAACTTTTTATTATTTAGAGCAACGGCGTATTTAAAAGTTCATTGATTGTATGTACAAAAATCGACTATTTTCATAATTATTGTCATTTACCATGATTTTGTTTGAAATCAGTTAAAAAAATCATTGTTCTTTAAATACATACTATACTTTTCGTACTCTTTTTTCTGTTTTTTACACACTATTGTCTACATTTCTTTTTCACTTCTCTTTTCGCTGGTCTGCTGGCAGAAATTGCTTTAGAAATAAGCAGTACCTTTGCTTTGTGCTAATTTTTATTATGTTGTTTATTTATAGCTTATCTTGTGTGTACATAAATTGTTAAATAAATAAATACATTTTCGTCCATTAAAATTTAAAAAACACACAAAAAAAACAACACAATATCTCACTCAATCTCAATCAATCGTCTTTACACAATTATAGATTCAATAATGCGTGTCATAACACTGTTTATTAACACATAAAAAAAAACATTTTGTAAAATAACATTACTGATTTATTTAACACGTTACATTACTACGTGATCGTAAATTCGCACGCAGCGCTTAAAACATTTACGCACATGAACGACAGTAAGCGCTATGATGCAACAACAGGCGCTCCCCGTCGCTTACTGCTTACGAGTGCTTAGCGCTTATACCGAGTTTACGCGAGTGCGCGTCTAGTGAAATGTAAATTATGTAAAACCAAATTAGCAGATAGCAAAAAGCAACAAGTGAGCGCCACGAAAGCAAAGCAAATGCTTTCGTGGCGCTCACTTGTGGCTTTTTGTTCTTTTCTATATTTAAAAAAAGCAAGTTATTTATAATGCTTAATGATATATTAACCACCACTAGTTGCAAGCTAACAAAATTACTTTTCAAATGATGTACTACAACCACAATCCATAGTTCATTGCGTAATAATTGTAAAAAATTGTTTTGAGCTAAGCGCGATGAAGTGATTTCAGTTTATTGCTCGCGAGTGTATTATATTTATTGTATAGTTAACTATATACATATGTATCTAGCAGACCATTGTCTCAAATTGTTTTACATTTAACACTAAAACTATGTGTCGTTTCAGGAATTTCTGGGACTTCCTAATCTTGCACGTCTTCATCATAAACAAGATTACATTCATCTATACGTCCACCTTCACGTTCGACGAGTTGCCAATATATCTATATTACTTCGCAGCTTTCTGCGAACTTATCATCATAGCAGATTTATACGTCAACCTCAAGACTGGATACATTCAGGACGAAGCTAAAAAGGTCATCTTAGACACACACAAGTCTTTAATAAACTACTGCACGCACAAAGCGTTCATACACGTCGCGTCGACCATGCCACTACACTGGCTGATGTTTCTTAGATACGGACATAACATAAGATGTGGTTTATGTAAGGCTAACAGGTTCGTCTGTGTTCTGAAGATCATCAGCGTCTTCAGTGTGTTTAGGGTTATTGAAACATCCGCCTACTACACCCAGAAACGGCGCTCATCTAACAGAAACAAGTTTTACAAGTTCTTCAGGATCGGAGCCATCAGTTTCGTTATGTTATGCCAGTTTTATGATCTAAGTGACGCCATTACTTTGCTTGTATTTATTGGTACAGGGGAAATAGTCTCGCAGTCCATGTTGGGTGTCAGAGCGGGCCTCAAGTACGGATACCAAAACGATGCCAAGACCAACAATTATTACTTAGGTTTTGATTTCAATAGGATTCTAAAGTCTTTTCAACTACATAGCTTTGGCATGGCTGAGAAAATCTTTTATCTAGATAGGATGACCGCTTTGGTTGGATATGTTCTATGTAAAATATTTTATGCTTGGACTTTATATGAGTGTTACGGTTTTCTGAGTCCATATGTGTACCCGAAAGATAAGTCGATGCACTTAAGAAAGAAGGTTTTAAACATCTTGTCGGTTAGACAGCTATCTGACGACTTACATGCCAAGGTAGATCAGTACTTTGACTTTAGGCCGACTCGATTTAAAGTAATGGAGCGGAATAACGAGCTATATCGAATGCTGCCATACGTGCTGAAGAAGGAAGCCAAGTTGAGTTGCTACTTAAAGCTCATGATGCGGATCCCGTACTTCGCTGATTTTACCCTGCCCATGCTTGAAGAGATCGTACTGATGCTGAGAGAGGAAGTATATTTGAGGAATGCAATCGTGGCAGAAGTGAGTGTGTAACTTAGTAACTGTAATATTATTAACAGCATAAAAATCCTTCGGGCTAGTTTCAGCGTAGGTTCCAGGCTTATCTTTCAGAATCAGTAAGCAATCCAAAGTTAATTATTATCTGTCTAGGCATGGGTGCAAGCAGAGGGCCTGATGATCGTGGACAACGGAGTTCTGGCAGTATACTCCAGAAACCGTAGAGAGCAGGGTCACCTGATCGATGGAGATTTCTTCGGAGAATTATCTCTTGTTACCGACCAGGAACTCTGCATGTCGTTTGTAGTGGCCATTACTACATGCACTGTAAGTTAATCCATTAAAATAGGTTTTTTACTAGTGTCCGAACGTTCGGTTTCGGCCAGTTTCGGCCAAAAAACTGCTATTGGCTTCGGCCAAAAACCTGGTATCGGCTTCGGCCAAGAAACTGGTATCATCTTCGGCCAAAAAACTGCTATCGGTTCTGCCAAAAAAACTAGTATCTGCTTCGGCCAAAACACTGCTATCGGCTTCGGCCAAAAAACTGGTATCGGCTTCGGCCAAAAAACTGGTATTACCTTCGGCCAAAAAACTGCTATCGGCTTCGGCCAAAAAACTGCTATCGGCTTCGGCCAAAAAACTGGTTTCGGCTTCGGCCAAGAAACTGGTATCACCTTCGGCCAAAAAACTGCTATGGGCTTCGGCTAAAAAACTGCTATCGGTTCTGCCAAAAAACTGATATCTGCTTCGGCCAAAACACTGCTATCGGCTTCGGCCAAAAAACTGGTATCGGCTTCGGCCAATAAACTGGTATCGGCTTTGGCCAAAAAACTGCTATCGACTTCAGCCAAAAATTTGGCGAATGTTTGGCTCGACCGAAACTAGCGTTTATGAGCTGAAAGTTTTGATAGAGACCTAAAAACTGACTGTCTCATTTGTATATGTGTGTAATCATCGTTATATCAACTTACTTAAAATCTTTTTTTAAACGTTTATTTCAGACCATTCTGTTCATATGTTACATACAACATGTAAAAAATAAAATACAAAAAACAATACAACACACAAGACAACAACAGTTTACAACACAAAAAGAAAAGAGAAAAAAAAATAACACAAGACAATACACATTAAGTTCGGAAAGGGGGAACTGTCTACTGCTCACCGAACAGAATGCAAGCGTATCCAGTGGCGCAGCAGTGGAGAGTCCCAGCTGTCCGCGAACACGCTCAGTATGCTGTCGCTGCTGGACCTAACGCGACTCAGCAGCGACGCACACTGCTTCCTAATAAGGGCATGAAAGCCAATAATTAGTGTGCGCTTCTGCGAACATAGTCGAAGCACTGCAGAATCGTGGTAGCCCCAGCTGTACTCTAAACGCGTTGTTGTATTGGACACGCAAAGCGTTGTATGCCACCAACAGGCTGCACGTGTAAAGTACTCTTGCAGAGCGTAACTATCACTCGGTTACTGCTATGTGCAAACCTGTGGGCCAACATATTACAGCGAACAGCCAAAGCCCTACGTGCCCTTTCAACATCAGCGTTGTCTCTAAGGTCTTCGGAAACCCAGTGGCCCAGATACTAACTGTGCTACTCTGTTTAATTCGGTACCAGCTAAGGTAACTGGGGGTACAGTCAGATAACTTTTCACGCCTCTTAAATACTAGAAGCTCGCTTTTGTTAGCATTGTATCTGAGCCCATGGGCCTCCGCATAAGGCTCACATATCCGTACCAAGTTACGCAAACCTCCGATCAATGGAATCAGCACTACTATGTTATCTGTGTAGCTGATATTGTTGACACAGACTCCTCCAGTACCAGCACCTCGCCCGCGATTTCGTCCACGTGGATTTTGAAAATACAACCCATAATAAATATAATTTATGGCATAAAGCACCCACAAATAATGTAGCTTTCTACTGGTGAAATATTTTTCAAAATCAATTAAATAGTTCCAGAGATTACTTCCTACAAACAAACTCACAAACTAACAAACTTTACCTCTTTATAATATTAGAAGGTATAGATTTAGATAGTACATTTTTTTTTCACTGTTAAGGGCCTACCTCCCCATAAGTGGCGCCCTCATTGAATAAAAAATCGTATCTTAGCATGGAAAATAAATATTAAAAAGTCCTATGTTGCGTTTCTTACTAATAGGATAAGGTATTTTTACGTTGTTTAAATAGGACTCGAAAGTGTTTCGTATACAAATTAGTAAGCAAAAGTGTCAAAAACGGCCGTTTTTGGTACTTTTGCTTACTACTTTGGATAGAAAACAGAGTCCGGTTTTCCGGAACAACGCAAAAATACTTTATCCTCTTTGTAACAAACGCAACATAGGATTCTTTAATCTTTATTTTCTACGCTTTGCTACGATTTTTTATTCAATGAGGGCGTCACTTGGCGGCTATATACACCTTAATAGGCACGCGTTTGACCGCTATCTCACCTGATTGTAAACGATGATGAGGTCGAAGATGGAGCACGCTTGCCTAGAAGTACCTAACCTATTATTTTTTGCCTTAAAGACTCACAGGTTGTAGCTATCAAGAAACACATACTCTGGCAGGGAATTCCACTCCTTACGCACAATTATTAATGTGTTCGCAAAACGTTTTGTGCGTGTGGGTGGAATAGAATAGAATAGAATAGAAATCATTTATTCGACACAGACACAACACAACAGCAACAAACAAAAGGTAAAAAGAAGTACACAAAGAAACAATAAAATTGTGCTGAGCGTGCCCATACCGAAAGGGTTACCATCGGACCACTTGACGTACGTACGTCTAGTGATCTGATGATGAAACGGGCTTGGTAAAATTAAACTATGCAATTCAGTCGCACAGTCTACAAAATACAACCGATTGAAAACCGACAGGATAGCAACTCGGCGTCGATGCTCAAGTCTCTGGAGCCTCGACTCGACGAGCCTATGGTTTCTTATCTGGCAGATCCATCCCAAATATGAGAGCAGTACTCCATACACGATCGAACTTGCGGTTGATAAAGTTTGAGCAGCTGTTCCGGCGTGAAGTACCGTCTCACTTTTGCCAAATTTTTGGCAGCCACTTGAGCCTTTGCCTCTATGAAATGACCAAAATTCAGGTTCGATGTTAACGTAACACCAAAATTCTCAAGTTGGTCTGTTATCGGCACGGTTACACCTTGGAAAGAAGGAGATAGTGGAATTGACTCCTTTTAGCGGAAAAAAGACACGCCTGTCTTTGCAGCATTGAACTTTCATGAAAGTTAGGGCTGAATTTTAATGGTCTGATAACTTTCATGATAATATTTCTATTTTTTTGTCAGTTATTCTGACAATACATGAATTCGGTTTCGACCAAAACCGAAGTGGTTCCTTATAAATTTTATCGAAATTGCTTCAGCGCTTTTTGAAAAACTGAACAAAAACCAAAAATATGTATACATAGATGACGTTTAGGTTTAAAAGTTTTTTTTTTAGATTTTATTTTGCTTACTCCATTTAACAAAAAAGTTCGTAAGTCGGCTTATCCTTATGGTACTTCACATTGTGGCATGTGAATGCGGTAATACCTACCAAATTGCTTGCCAACAGACTAGTGCCGCTAATAACCTGCCAAATGGTCGATTACCTTTCACTGACATCCAGCTTCTCACCTGTTAGGTTTCACGTATAATTTCCTTCCGATGATAGGGAACGTGCACGGCGTAGTCTGTGCCATCTAGTGGAGTAAATTTGAAACTTTTACCCTATAAAAACTTGTCATTGACATTTCCGTGTCATATATGTATACACACATGCATCATGCACACATGCAGCACACGTAACGTAGACTGCCGTCTATTGAGTGAAATCCGCGACTTGTACTGTAGAAATACTTGACATTGACATTTATGTGGCGCCCTCTATAGTTGCTGCACACTCCCTATAAGGATGTTTCCTGAGTACAAAAATAATAATTCTACTTAAGTTAGATTATGTATAAATAAAAAACTATTTTACAAATAATACCTACAACCGACTTCCAAAAATGAAAATACACAAAACATTGAAAAATAACTTATATTTCGGCAGTCGGTGTCAAATAACGAAATAATAATACACCAACACCGACTTCCGAAATAAAAACTTTTTTTTCGCTTTTTGGTTGTTCCCCAGAACTAAAACTAAATATTAAAGTTACGCCCGAATTGACAACCCAAGGAACATGGAATTTGAATATAGTCGTAATTGGAGGAGGCAAAAACGTCGTCTATGTATACATAAATTTTTGTTGATTGGTTCAAAAAGCGCTCAAGCAATTTCGATACAATTTATATGGACCCACCTCTGGAGTATACCTCTTTCGGAAAAAAAAAGAATTTTGAAAATCGGTTCACAACTGACAGAGAGATCGGTGGACATACACAAAAAAAAACACACACATACAGTCGAACATAGAACCTCCTTCTTTTTTCGAAGTCTGTTAAAAAGTATTGGACACGTATTTTTTGCTTTACCAAATCAATGAAAAATGACAAAGGTAAAATGCACATTCCGTGTAAACATATGATGCATTTATTAATAGTTGATCGCTAACTGTTCACAACGCCAGCGAGGACTTGCTCCACGAGTTTGTCGCTAAGCGACAAGAGCTATCAAAGGTTACTCGCTCAGCGACAGCTCCACGAGTTTGTCGTGTCGCTGAAGAGCTATCAAAGCTTACTCGCTCAGCGACAGTCGCGTGGTGCGAGTAATCGCCCGTCGCACTCGAACGCGACAAAACTATCGGAACTACACACTCCCTACTCGCTGCTCGCCAACTGGTTTTTAGTTTCAAGCTCTGCTCGCTACTCGCTCATCGCCGGCGTTGGGACAAGTGCCTTAGTTTTACCAGCTATGGTACAGTGAAACACTTACTTTTCCAGATCCTGATTCTAGACAAGCATCGTTTTAGAAACTTGATGAGGAGGCATGAAAAACAATTTAAAGAAATGAAAATGCAGATGAAGGGTAGATATAATAAGAGTGATACCGATGGTCTGGTGTCTTCCCGCAGAGCGTCCGAGTTGAGCCAACCGCCACCTGTCAGATATTGGCAGAACTGAGAGGACCGAGAGGAACAGGGAGACCAAATAATAGGTGGATGGATTGTGTGAGAAATAATTTATGAAAGAGAAGGAATTCGGATAAGGGAGCTTGTCAGTTAACAGGGCGGAATGGAAGAGGAAAACATGTTGCGTCGACCCCAAGAAACATAGGAATGGACACACACAATGAGTATCTACCAGCTGGAATACTTATTTTTTCACCAGTTAAGTTTTCTAATATTTTATAAATAGTAAAGACTGAGGTTGCCGTCTACACCTTGTGTGCTATAAGGATGTACAAATACCCAAGATGATGAGATGCATTCTTGTAATTTGGGTTTGGACTTGCCTGGTTGTCATCGGGCTTCTTCGACAACCCGGGTTTGTCCGCGGATCTTAAGAGGTAGGAGGCTGGTTTTTTTTTGTTGCTCAGTTGAGTTTCGGATCCTAAGAGGTTAATTTTTTTTCCAAGCAAACGTTAACCTTGGGTTGTCATCGGGCTTATAAGGGATAATGAGCTTTGATTAGCGAATGTGTGCGCTGACATTTCATTTTGAAATAAATTATAATTATTTGAGAAAAGGATAATTTAATGTCGCCTTACGACATCAAACTGAGCCTTTCGACCCGCAAATCTCTAACCGAAACCAGAAAAGGTCCAGACCTGGACTTCCACCGACGCTCTATTTGAAGGGTCAAATCACTTCGGGGGGATACGGTGATTCTTTCGTTCACTATATAAATATTCTTATTCACTTCCGAGACCCTCGCACCGGTGCCTGAAGTTGTAAAGTCAAAAGTACGATTCATTCTATTACTTCAAGTCCCCCCGCACCAAAGAGTGGATCGAGCGCGTATAGTTTTGCTTGCACGATGCAAGGTTTGTCTAATGCCAGTCCTAATTTGTAGTTCTTATGTATGACAGTAGATGACATTTGGGAAGCTGAAATTGTAAAGGCAACTTTGCGGGAAGGGTCTGAAGCATTCCAAAGTCGCCAGTTTGTTTATTTATTTTTACTTTGTTGGTCCAACTTGTGATCTGGGGATTTAAACGTAAGCTCAGAAAACCTCATGTTATTAAGTTCTTTAAAATTATTAGATAAGACTATTATATTTAATTTAATTATTTTAATATCTAAACTTCATAAGTGAGGGGTAATGCGCACAATGATCGAAGTCGGCGTTCAAGGCCCTACTACCGGCCAAGTGGCGCCCTCATTGAATAAAAAATCGTAGCATAACATAGAAAATAAATGTTAACCTGTGAAGCCCCATGGCAAAATCCGGGTTGTCAAATTAAACCCCGAGGACAACCCGGGTTGACAGCCGATTTTTTTTATTTTTTTATTCTCTTTAATTTTTTTTTTTTGGTCCGACTCACCGGTGAGTTTCGGGGCTTCACAGGAGAATCCAACGTGGACAATGGATTCTTTAATATTTATTTTCTATGCTATGCTACGATTTTTTATTCAATGAGGGCGCCACTTGGCCGGTAGTAGACCCTTAAGTGTAACTCACGACTCACACGTGATAGGGAACGTGCACGGCGTAGTCTGTGCCATCTAGTGGAGTAAATTCGAAACTTTTACCCTATAAAAACTTGTCATTGACATTTCCGTGTCATACATGTATACACACACATCATGCACACATGCAGCAAGCGTAACGTAGACTGCCATCTATTGAGTGAAATCCGCAACTTGTACTGTAGAAATACTTGACATTGACATTTATGTGGCGCCCTCTATAGTTCCTGCACGCTTCCTATAGCGTTGTGATCCTGTCGTGTATTTAATTTTATTATCAGTTTGTATATATAAGTTAACGTTTATGTGCGTAAATCAGTTAGAGTGCAGATTAACTGGCTGAGTCCGTTACAGTGATTTTTTTTAGTTCTTACATTAACTATTTAATCTGTAGATTAACTAGGTAATCTGCAATCTAACGACCTAGCATAAGGTAAAGTTAATAAAACAGGTTCTTTGCTTGAATTATCATCAGCCTTTTATTGTCCCCACTGCTGGGGCACAGGCCTCCTCTCTGTGCCCGCTTTGCTTGAATAAAATGTTCGAATTCATTGTAGTAAGTTATTTAATTAATAAGTCGGCAACTAAATAATAAGTCTCAGAGCTTATTTATTTTATTAGAAACTTAGGGCACCCCGACACGGATAGTTTACGTTAGTAGAGATAACAAAGTCTTAAGTCTCAGTCTGCAGTGCTTAAAGCACTGCAATAAAAAAAATATTCTTAACACTTGAGCTTCAGTAATCAGCAAAAGTACGTTTTAACCGCACTGAAGTTTCACCTCAAAGTGCGGCCCACAAACGATTTTATTTTGGCCTCCCAAGATATGAATTAAGTATGCTTGATCAGGCGAAGTCGTAATGCAGTAAATGCGAAATTCAATTTTACCGAAAGATTTTTCAAAGTTCCTAATGACGTAAACAGATGCGGCTGTCCACTCGACCGATGTAACTAATCTCCCCTTTGTACACCCCCGAATATAATGTCGGCTTTCACTCGAGATTTGGGGAGGCTGTGGAGACAGTAATAACAGTCTGCTTTGATACCGGTTCCCCTGTGCCTGCACCCTTATGTGTCTGCACCGGGTATATTATATTTTCCATCCCCTCGCAGACAGATGAATTAATCTGGATTCAAGGTTAAAGTTGCTACGTGTGAGTAAAATAATCTATCATCATGTCACCAGATGGCGGTAACGTCTGATATTTAATAATTAGGGTGTCAAATGTCTGAATGAAGAAACGGAACCCTTATAGGACCACTCGTGTCTGTCTGTCCGTCTGTCACAGCCAATTTGCTCCAAATCTGCTGGACCGATAGAGTTAAAATTAGGAACACACATGAATATTTGTGACCCAAACACGAAAGTCTACCCTAAATAAATAAATTTGGAATATGGTGGTCACATTTGCGGTGAAAATCGGAAAAATAAAAATCAAAGTTTTTAAAAGTGTGCCGTGCGACATTCAAATAAAAAGGCACATTGTGAGAGCCTTTAATGTATTTTTTTCATGATTTTAAAATATATAGTTTTAGCCTCTTAGGCTCCGCGGACTAACCCGGATTGTCAAATTGATGCCCGACGATTTTTTTCACATACTTAATTTTTTTTTTTTTGTCAAACTCGCCGGCGATTTTCAGTGCCTAAGATGTTAAAGTTCTTTCAGAAAATAACTGAAAAATTTGCATTTTACCCACTTATTACCGAAACCACCGGGGCAAACATTTTGAAAAAAATACAGACAGTAAATCTATAGGTACTTATAGACTACTTATAAAATCTATAAGTAGAAGGTAGTTTAAAAAAACTGAAAAAATTATGATTCGTTCTTAACTATAGATGCTGGCGGGAAAAATTCCGAATCATTCCCGTCGAATACTTCGGAAGTATTCCGAAATATTCCGAAACTTTGGGAATATTTCAACTGTCAAAAAAACCAGGAAAATTGACCTTACTACCTATTTTTCAACATTTTATTATGTCACGTATATATATAGTGACTAATAATACTGTTCTGAAAACTGCATCAAAATCGGTTCAGCCAAACGCGAGATGATTGCGGACAAACATACATAAATACGGTTCAAACTCATAACCTCCTTTTTTTAAATCGGTTAAAATACCAAAACCTGCTCCTAAGTATAACACTTTTCTGAAAACCGCATCAAAACGTGTTTGCTTGCAAGGTTTGCCTTTGTTTGTTTTTATTGACTGGGCTATTTTACGCGTTAAGTAGGTAGGTAATGATTAATACCTACCTATGCGACTCGCGAATACTCGCGATGCGTACAGAGGTACATACAAACTAACCAAAAACATAAGTAACCCTTTTTCAAAAAACAAATCTAATATGCTAGGCCTGGTTTTTTATTCCACAACTGACATTTATAAAAATAGCATTCGATTTCGAAATAAGTAGGTACCTACCTAAAAACAAAAGAATAAATCGCAGGCTAACATAGATCTACCTATAAAAATATCAACATATAATTCCCATTGAATTATTCGGGCGAAATATTCCGCGGAAACATTCGATTGCGGGGTACGAATCTTTCTCGCGCGGGTGAAAACTTCTCCGGGGAGCATCTCCGCTCTTACCGCACCTCGCACCGCCATCGCCTGCACGCACGACTCGTGGCAGTCGGGCGCGCGCGGCGTGGCGCCAGCGCGGCGGCAGCGGCCGGCGCACAGAGGAGCAGCGGCGGCGGTGATCGACGATCGATGCAAAATACGATTTTTCAGCAAAAAAAAAATATCTTAGTTAAATTCATTTTGAATAATTCGGATTTAAAGAAACTTTCCCAGAAGTATTCCGGAATTATTCAGAATATTTCAGAAGTTTTGCAACTATATTCTTAACCCATTGCGCGCAAGCCCGACTCGCTCTTGACCGGATTTTTTTTTTGGAATTATAATATGTCGAGCGCGAGAGAGTATCGTATTCATGTCGAAAGTTTTGATCTTGTTATTCCAGTCGGACGGACGCAAATTAGGGTGTCTTCTGTTGTTGCGAATCTTTTATACTTTGTAATAATTGGGTGCAGTACATCTCTCGTATTCAGATGATTACTTAGGAAAGTGGTATCATACTGGTATTCAGCTGCATCTGGTTAGACTGGAAGTTAACCCCAAGATAGTTGGGAAAAGGCTAGGCAGATAGACGTAAAGTGGGAGAGGGGTCTAAGTAGCAACAGACTGGTCAGACAACATTTGAAAAGCTGAGTAGTCAATCGTCATAAAAAGTAGGTAACGTACCACGTACTTACGCCGTAGGTTTAAGCGCTCGTACTGTACACCTATTGCTAGCTATAACCAATACAAAAACAACTTAAGACTCATTCATATGGTAGTTAATCTATGGTGCTTGGCGACTGGACCTTTCCTACTTGGAAAAATCCCTTTGTCTTGTGTCCTTTTGGCCTACCTCAATTCTTCCTCCAGCTTGATATGGGGGGAAGTGGAAAATATGTTTTTTTTTTCTTCGTCGCTGTTATTTTCCGATTATTTCCGTTTCTCCGGGACTTGTCGAGCTTCATTGCTTTGGCTCTTTTCTGGCGATGATTCTAGCGTTCATAAGTTACAGCGGTAAGGAACAGTGTTAGCCTCTAGGAAGGAACATGGAGACATAATACATGCACACACAGTAAAAACATTTATTTTCTTTTGCTTGTAATAATACCACAGTTAATTAAGTTAAGCTATAACTGATGTCTGCAACCGGGGTAAAAACCGTGCAAAAAATTTATCCACGAGAGTTCCAAGTATGAACTATATTTCCAAGTATTTGGAACAAGCCCGCTACACTATTCCCAAACCACTGTAACTTCTGTAAGCCAGAATCAACAGTGGCGAACACCTGAAAAAAATGCCGAGGCAATAAAGCTCGATCAGTTACAGAGAAACGATTAAACTGTCTTGGGTCCCGCAACGAAATTAATCAGAAAAGACAGCGGAGGAGTAAGAAAAAACATTATTTCCACTTCCCTCTTAATCAAGTGGGAGACAGATCAACGCTAGGCCATTAGGCACACGGGAGTATTTACAATTGGTGTAAGCCTAGTTGCCAAGCACCACTGGTTAAAAACACTAATATTAATAGGTCCTTAAAAAAAAAATGAGCTATTACACTTGATTCCAATAATAGGTATGGCAAAAAGGCTTGAACGCACGGAAGTTCGTTCTAGTTTCCACAAAGTCCATGTAATAGACAACTCCAGAAAGGCTGAATACTATCCAACAATATTGCGTTCAGTTTGCCAAAGAGTACACTCCCATAGGATATGATGTGCGGATTGTTCGTATTCGCAATCAGGTGTAGAACATTGACATAAAGGTGAGGCAACAAGCTTGAAGGCAAATAATTAACCCTTAAAGTTACCATGACCTGTGAGTTATTGGGAAATACAGTGATCCACCTCCAGCCATGTCCAATCCAGCTTGCAGTAAGTATTAACTACTATCTATACTAACAAATCTCTACATTCGTCTGATATAACATGTAAATGTGTAGTTCTAGAATATTCGAGCTCGATAACTCCACCCTCCCGAGTGGTCGGGGGTTGCACCTTTTTTACTTCAAACTTGATAATAATGTAGTGCTGTGCTGTAACGATCAAGATTTTAATTTAAGTAAACGATTACCTATTTAATTAATTTAAAGTTAAGATGGATTTTGACGTGTGAGACTGCATACCACAACACCAAGCCACACAAGCTTGTACTCCTCGAAGCGTTCGGCAGAGGTAAACTTATACAGCATATTACGCCAACAATGTTTTATTTCTTTTTTCTTCTTACCATCAATCGGACTCTAATACAGACTGAAAAAAACCTCACCCAAGACCTCACGCAGCCACACTAAACAGTCACGCGACTGGCGCGTGCCATCACTAGGGAAATTAAGGCTCTCTGTATTAGCTTACGAACATAACATCACGCTTCATTTTCGGAAGGGATGACATATATGGTACTCTACAATCTAGTATATCACATCACCATCTTAGGTAATTCATCATAAACTCTTCTGGCGTATTGTTATATTTTTTCTTTACCTAAGTAACCAACAGACATTATTATGTTACAGAATAAGTTTAAATAGATAGATAAAACATTTATTTAGTGCACACAAAAGACACAGCACAGCACACAAAGTAACAATTAAAATATTTTAATTTACATGTAAGTATATAAAATCAAGATGCCAACATACAAAAAAAAAAGAAAAAAGGAAAACATAATAGAAACAGAAATAAAAGTGACACTAGCAAACTAGCAACATACTTCAAACATTCATATAACGAATATACACGTTACAGTTCGGTGTGCGTCTCAAGGTTGCACCAAATGGGAGTCCAGCTCAGCTCGTGTCATATACCTGACGCTGATATTCTGCTAGATCCCTGCAGTTATATACGGATGCTGAGCAGACGAGATTTGTTGTTATTGTGACACTGTTATGCAAGGAGTATTTCACGTATGTATACCCTCAACTTTAATTACAGTAAAGTTTTGCAGTGGGAAACGTTCAAATTTATAGGTGTGTTGATTGTATTATAATTATTTTACTTGATTAGGTAGGTATTTATAAATTTAAATGTACAATGTATTTATGTAATGTTTGTATACTTGTGTTTCAATCACGCAAATCCGGCTGAAGGGATTTGAATGAAATTTTGCACACAGATACATTATGACCTGGATTAAAACATATGCTACTTTTTACCATGCGGGCGAAGCCGCTGGCAGAAGCCAGTAATCAATGAATAAATAATGGCGTAGGGGAAAGTTGGGCAGATTCACACAAGGGGCACCTACATACACTGAGTGTATCTCAAGTTACGAACGGACCAAAAGAATGAAGTTAGTGAGTGTGCGTAGTTTTTATCTCTGTATAGTCACTCCTGAAGTTTGCCAGCAGTCGCGGCGGAAAGCACGTGTGTGCAACACGGTACGTGTTTTTGGCTCGCGTAAGTAATTTCATAACCTTACTTTGGACGTATTTTGTGACCAGTTACTGTTGTTTAGATTAATCACTGATATTGGATATTAATCATACGAGTAATATCATACAGTTTATTATTTGATTTCTAAATTATCCTACATTGAGACGGTAGTTTTTTGCATATTTTTTTATTAATTAACTTGTGATGGGGTTGTCGATGGGGCCGAAAAGTTCTGGAGTAGCGACCGCGTACCAGCAGACGCAGCGTTGAAAGGCCTCCCACAAGGTGGACCGATGACCTGGTGAAGGTCGCGGATAGCCGATGGATGCAAGACGCACAGGACTGATCATTGTGGCGTCACTTGGGGGAGGCCTATGTCCAGCAGTGGACGTCTTTCGGCTGAAATGATGATTGCGGATGGTTGCGAAATCATCTTATGACTTCTTACGCTCTAGGGTGGAGCGGAAGGGCGTGTCAGACTCTTACTGACTAAATCCCACCCCTGTTCCTCCCTGCCCTACGTGCCCAGGGGCGAGGTAACTCTTTCGAATTTATCCTCAACCCCCGGGCAGGCATTGGCCGTGGCATGCCCCGTCCTTTGCTGACAACTCTTTGAGGCGCGCGTGGAACACTACGCGCCGTCGACTCCTGGGGTTGGTGCTGATCGGGCGGCGAGTTACCCACTACTCGCCGTCGGGTAGAAGCATCCTCTTGACTTAAATTGACTTAGATTGTGCTTTAGTGCTTGTCAAATTTGAGAAAACGAAGTCTGTTAAATTATATTGGGCAAATCATTAGATACTATAATTAGTATTTAATTTTCGAGAAAAAAACCAGGGAGTTCCATGAACTTTGTGTTTCCAGATTTCAAAGATGAAGGATCAGTTGATTCATTTTTGTAATAATTAGTAACTGCACATTTTGTATATTAATCAAGTAAGCTAAATATTACGGAAAGTTAATTTAATTACAACTAACTGTCTTTGGTAGATGATGCCAAAAAAGTCACGAGCAGATTTATACTCGTATAAGTAACGTTTTAGATTTTCATTATTCGTTTGTTACGTAAAATAATTATTTTTGTTTTTCTGGAATAGTAAGTAATAGATCCAATAATTATAACGAATAAATAGTGATTTTTAATCCATCTTTTATCTTCTTTGAAATTGTGTGTGTTAACCTGCCCCTCCATGTATGAATATGCCCCTCCGGCTGTATGAATGTACCCCATTACTGGGGTACATTCATACATTTTCCTTTTTGTTTATGGAAATTCGCTCTCGTAAATTTCCAGAAATATTACTCTTCTACTGCAATGTTTAATAGTTAAACTATCAATGTGTCATAAATTAAACGAGAAATACGTAAGTAACAGCGATGTATTGTATGTCTAACTCTAACGTTGGTTTAACTATAAAACTCTGGAATGTGCTTACCCTTGACATCAAAAAAGCTGAGAGTAAATTTTCCTTTAAGCGTAAAATCCGGAACTACTACTTAAAGTCCACTGAAACGTAGTTTGGTCCTCGTCGTAATTATTGTATTTTTTTTATATTGTAATATTTGTTATACATCATAGTATTTATTTGTGTTTTATTTTTGCTTATACAGGGTGTAAAAAGACAGATCACAAAGCCGTTAACTACGCATACTCTGTACGTCTAACAAAGTAACTTAGAGCAAAAATGATTGCTGGGTTGACTTTTATTTTTAGGCATTTATTTTTTATTGCGCGCAATGTAATGCGAACCCAGGCAATTGAAGTTAAACCCTGCCCCTTCGCTCTAAGCCACATAGGTACTTGTCAGATACGTTAGATATTCATTGCGTTTTTGTAACTGCAAATGCGTAATTTCGAAATTTCGAAAAAAAATAACGAAAATTCAGGTAAAGTTTGTTTAGAAATTAGTTTAGTAATAACACTAGGAATTTATTTTTGTAAAAAAGTAAACAAAAAATGCAATTTTGACCTTCAGTATCTCCAGAACCAGTGGATTCTCGGGTATGGTCTAGTGGAAAAAAATGATCCGAGACAGTTGCCGAAGCTGAAAGCCACATATTCTACCTATTATATATAGGTAGAATATGTGGCTTATAGGTAGAATATGTGGCTTATAGGTAGAATATGTGGCTTATAGGTAGAATATATGGTTTATAGGTAGAATATGTGGCTTTCAGCTTCGGAAACTGTCTTTTTACACCCGTTAAATGTATTTTATTATTAGCATATTACCTACCTAATTTCTATTTTTTATTTTTTTTATTTGTTGTTGTACACCTACCACAGAGTAGTCTATTTAACTCGAAGGTTGACTAGTAGAAATTGCATTGTTGCATTATGTCCACCTATGTACCACTATTGTACATGAAGTTTAAATAAATATATTTACTATCTTATGATTCATGACAGGCTGTGATACTCGTTCGTAATTGTAACTACTTATTCCCTTTTTTGAATTCTAATACAGAAAGTCGCTTTATGCAAATTATTAACTTTAAAGAATATGATCGATCCAATCACAACTTAACTTTTAATTATTTTCTTTTTCAGTTCTAGAGTGGAGCCAAACTAAGTGTTAAACCACTACGTTCAGCCGTGTGGTGGTGAAAATTCTTGCTATGACCGTAATCAGTATGCCTGTCTAGCCGTAATCCAACCTTGCGCACCCGCATGCGTATGTAAGGAAGGTTTCATCAGAAAGACTCTGGGTATACCAAAAGAAGAATGTGCTAAGTCATATTACCTACAAGTCTAAATGGTTATTGATAATTTTCTATTTTATCATTACGATTTAGTTACCGCTCCCCTGGGCACTCAGGCAGGGCAGAAACAGGGGTGGGTTTTAGTCAGTAAGAGTCTGACACGCCCTCCCGCTTCACCCAGAACGGGAGATGTCACTGGATGATTTCCCACCCCACAAAAAAAGGTACCCAACGCAGAGATAATAGTCCATAGACAAGAGTCATTATTCTTATATGTATAATATATGGATAAGTTGTTGTATAAAAAAACTTTTTAACAAAACATTCAACCGACAAAAAAGAACTAAAAAGCAAAAAATAAATAAACCTTTTAAGTCTTGAGTATTGAGCTTATTTACCTACATAAAATATCAAATTTTATGTAAACTAATTTTGAGTCGGCGCCAAACAACAATCTGATTATTGATTATTAAATATATGAATATTAAATTTTATATGTACGTAGAAATGAAGAAGGCTAGATGTAGGTAATTAATCATTTTATTATGGCACCGACTCAAAATTAGTTTACATAAAATTTGATATTTTATGTAGGTAAATAAGCTCAATACTCAAGACTTAAAAGGTTTATTTATTTTTTTGCTTTTTAGTTCTTTTTCGGCAGTTGACTTTTTTGTTAAAAAGTTTTTTATTTTATGATTTTTTGTGACTCGCATCATCTTTTACTTTTAATACTCAGAGGCTAATTTCTAATCCTTCATCATTCCCACTTGCACTGCGGTTCCCAGGATATTGACCAGTTGAGATTACCTCCAATATTCTAAAGACGTCTTTTCTCAAAGCATATTAAGTGGTATCTGTCACTAAAACCAGTTTTTTATATGTAACTTATATTGTTTAGGAAAGGTATGGTTTCCATCATCAGCTCAGTTTCATGATGTGATGATTCTTAAATGCAAATACCTGATTAAGTTATGAAAAGTAAACAGAAACAATATTTGTGCCCAATTTTCAAGGTTTTCTCTCAATTTTATCAGGATTCCATGATCTCCGTGTAGGAATAGTCCTTCTGTAATAGCCACTCTGTTACTCTATGTTTTACTGTGTATGAATTTAAATCTAGAATTTTTAGTTGTTTGTGAACTTTTTTGTAAATGTGTGCACTTATGATATAAAACTGGTGCTGTGCGAAAGTAGTTTTGTGTTGAGTACCCGGAAAAACACATGGGAATACACATGTACGCTTGTTTGGGTCGGACTTAGGAAGACTGGTGTGCTTTCTGAGAATCGATTTAAGCACAAAGAGTTGGCGAACCGAGAGGACCTTGCAGTCAGAGTAGAGTTTAGTTGTTGGGTATCTATAGGGCTTTCTTGACATAACTTTAAGTATCGCTCTTTGCGCTCTCTCAACTCTAAGAAGAATAGTCTTTGCTGTACCGCCCCAAACAGCAATACAATAACCAATGACCGATTGACACAGAGCGTAGTACACCATTTTCAGCGTGTCAGCGTTAGCCGACTGTCTGAGAGACTTGAAAATATGAATCAATCGCATCGTTCTGATGGTGAGGGCATCAATTTGTTTATACCATCTTAGACCATCGTCTATCTGTACTCCCAGGTACTTTACACTATCTGTTCTAGTGAGTGTTGGGCATGAGCAAGGTTCTAAGGGGTTTGAGCATGTGTGAGCAGTTATATTAAAGGTATCTGATGGTGTGGTATTACGACGTATTGCAAAAGGAATGTAGGTGGTTTTCTGTAGGTTAAGTGTGAGAAGTTTTGAGTTAAGCCATTCCTTTACTTGAGCCAGAGCCACTTCTGCTTTTGTTTTTACTATATACCAAGTAAATCCTTTCACTAGAATTGCAGTGTCATCTGCATACGCATATATATTACAGCCACGGAGACTCATCCTGCACAGATCGTTGACGTAAATTAGGAATAATGTTGGATCCAGGATACTTCCTTGAGGAACGCCATATGGAACTGATTCTTCGTCGCTAAGGTACGCGTCAATTTTAACACATTGAGTACGGTTGTGAAGGTAAACTTTAAAAATGTCAAGTAATATGCCACGTACACCGAGAAGTTCAAGCTTAGAGGTAAGTAAGGGAATAGAAACTGTATCAAATGCCTTGGAAAGGTCTAGGAAAATACCTAGGCATTTTATTTTTTGGTCTAAACATTTAGCAACTGACTGCGTGAAATCCAGTACAGCATCTTCTGTTGACAGCCCCGGAATCCATACTGGTTGTCAGCAATAAGCTGGTTTTTGTTTAGAAAGCTGCGTACTCTTATTGAGAATCTTCTCAAGAATTTTAGAGAGCGCTGGCAGAACTGATATTGGCCTGTAATTATTGACACAGTTTCTACTCCCTCCCTTGTAAATTGGGTGAACGATAGCCTTTTTTAGGGCATCGGGAAACACTCCTGTCTGTAAACAACGATTACAAAGTTAGTTGCTGAACCAATATATGTCGACAGCTTTTTAAAATAGTAGACGGTATACCATCCCAACCGACTGCACAGTCATTCCGCAATTGAAGGATAATTGACTCTACTTCAGCTTCATCTACGTCCAGTATGGCAAGAGAATTTACAGTGGAGTGTTGAGGAGTGTTCCCAATAAAGGTGGCCTTAGTACTAGCTGGGAATGGCAGACCTAGGTTCTGCGATATAATGTCTGCTGCCAAGTTTTTCCCCACTGTACTAAAAAAGTGACATACTTCGTTAACTGAAGATTTAGGATTGTCTCGTATTTTCAACAGCTCAGAAGGACTAACATGCGTTATACATGTGTTCGTTATTTGTTTTATTGTTTTCCACAAGTTTTTCGGGTTATTACTGGCTTTTTCTAGCTCACTCTGCTCATACGAAATTTTTAACTTTCTAAGTAAGTCATTACAAAAGTTTCGGTACCGTACGTAAGTAGTTTTAAGAATTAGGTTGTCTGGTGTCTTTTTTGAGTTCATGTGCATTCTGTCTCGATTTTTTATACATTTTAGCAAACCAGGAGTTATCCATGGTTTAATCATTCTTTTCTTCTTTGGAATTTTTACTGTCAGCGTATGTTTTGATATGGCTGATTTTACTATATTTATGAATTTATTCATGCATGCATTTACGTCGTCTATTTAGTATATGATTGCAAAATCGACCTTTTCTACCACCAACATCACAGATTCGTGATTAATGCGAGTGGTGTAGTAACAGGTTTTTCGTTGAGGGTTGGCTTTCGCAATATTAAGTAAGACGGGTTTGTGGTCTGTTATAAACGAATCCAAAACAAGTGTGGTTGATGGAAGATTAGACTTTAGCAGTATGTGATCTAAACAATGTTGCAACCTAGTGGGAAAAAGATGGGTTTGCATGAGCCCGTGAGAAGCATTAAGGGTTTGATAGTGGAAACTACGGACATCCCTGTTACCTGGTCTAATATCAATATTTAAATCGCCTACAATGGCGATATTATGGCATGAGGATAGGCCGTCATAGACATTATTCAGGCTAGTTGCAAAATTGTCGAAATTGTCTTTCGAATTGAATGATGGAGAACGGTAGACAGCAACCACGGCAAGGTTTTTTTCTATTTGACATACAAGACAATTTCCACCCTTAAATTCCGGTTCCCATACGTAACTATGTAGGCTTAGTTTCGAGTAAATTATGACGCCATCATTTAGATTCGCATTGTTACATTGAAAACGGAGACCACGTCATGGGGGTTTTCTTAGACTTAGCCAAAGCGTTCGATACTATTTCTATTGATCTTTTCCTAACTAAGTTAGATGCTATAGGCATAAGAGGTGTCGCGCTTGACTGGTTTAAGTCTTACCTCTCGGATCGCAAACAGTTAGTAAAAGTAGGTAATGCCTCAAGTAGTTTACTGCCTATCAGTTTCGGTATTCCTCAGGGTAGCACTCTTGGCCCAACACTCCTTGCGTTTTTAACGCTAAAATTATATCATACGCTAATGACCCGGCATTTGTATTTCACGCTAAAACCTGGAATCAGGTGTATCATCTTGCTGAGAACGGGTTGATTACAATTGCAGAGATACTACACAAAAATCTTCTTACTCTCAACGTGAAAAAAACCAAGCTTATAACCTCTTTTAAAACTTTAGTTTCTAGTCCTCCGCGACATTTAACACTTAAATTACACACATGCTGTAGCCGTCATTATCATCCACTCACAGACTGTAACTGCACCATTATAGACCGCACCCCCTCTCTTAGATACCTCGGTATTACTTTAGATAAAAATATATCTTTTAAACCCCCACATACATCTACTTTCGGCCCGCGTCAAAACTCATTTACATCATGAAAAAGTTACGTGACTGCACACCTACTAAAATTCGCCGAATTATATATCTTTGCCTCTGCCAATCAGTGCTTCAGTATGGGATTCCCGTCTGGGGCAGTGCTGGTAAAACTACATTTCTAGAAATAGAAAGAGCTCAGGGAGCAGTTATTAAAGTTATGTTAAAAAGCCCTTCAGGTCCCAACGGACTTGCTTTATAATGAATTTCCTGTTCTACGAGTGCCACACTACATACTCCCAAAACTTTAAAAAATAGGCCGGATTATGAAAAGCTTATTTCCAAACGCGTTCTACACATCCCTCTTCCTAATTTTAATAGTAGTTTGGCTAGACGCTGTCCTTCTTACTCTCACACTTATGTTTACAATAAAATTAATAAATCCTGTAAAACCAAAGGCTCGAACAATCGCAAATGTAAAAAAGATGTCCAAAAATTACTTGTCACCTTCTCATACGCCGAAACCGAGAATGTAATCAATTAAAAATTAAGATTGTACTAATCACACACGTGCTGACATAAAAACATTCGCACATTAAACCTCTGGCTCCAATACACCGCTTACAAATCTTATTTAAATTTTTATTTTTTGGTACTTTAAACTACATAATTCTATCCTAGGCCTAATTTTAAAAGGTAACCTAATTACCAAAATATTGTGTATCTTAAAATACTTCATCCTAGTTATTGATTCTTTTATTTACAACAAATCTTTTTATAATGTCATCGCAACTCCGGCCCCCAAGATCTGCTGCCTAGTTTGGGGACCAATGTATCTCTTATTTTGTAAACAAAACAATGGTTTTAATAAAGTTTTATTCTTATTCGTTTACAACGGTAACATTTAATTTGTGATTTCTCCTTTTTCTTTGTATTCGACGTATTATTATTATACTCTTTGTATTCGACTCTGATACAGACAATCCGTCATGTTTTGAACTGACATTTTTGACATTGTTCCCAACTTTAGCATTAGTATGTTAGCGATTGTGCTGAATGATGATTGTGAGATGACTGTCTGAAAATTGCAGTGGAGTTATTTGAAGTCAAGAAAAACCGCGGCTCGACATCGTATGTCAGGGGCGCACTGGTACAGGGCGTGTCACCTAGTATTAAAAGGATTTTTCATGAAAATGTGTGCTTTAATTCAGCCAGCTATCTAAAAACAAGGTGATCAGCTTGAGTAAGGTACATTTAAAAAGCAAAGTCATTGCCTTTTTATTGGCAAAGAAAAAAACAACAAGGTCTAATTCAGCAGTTCAAAATTTATATTTTAGTCATGTTTCAGCTTGGGAATACAATTATTTGTACGTTTACCATGAGATGTTGTGCAGCTAAACCCGGTTTGCTGCGTTTATCTCGAATTTTTGTCTCCCGGGCCGGTTTTACTGGAATAGCCCTGCGAATATTTTTATCCATAAAACATCAAACTAACAAAAAAATAATATTACTACGATATTTACACCTTCTAAAATACTCCCATCAATTTGAATAAAAGGTATTATAGCCATTTTGATCCGTACCGAAACACGTCTTTAGTACGATAATAAGATCACACTATTTCACAATTTATGAAAACCCTAATAATGAAAACAAAACGCGTGAACTATTGATTGAGACGTCCTGTAGAGCTATTCTGTAAATTTTGTCCGGCGCGGCGGCTGAGGCGCGCTGTCCATACGCGGCGGGGCGTTGTGACCAAATGGCATCCGTGTTTGTTTTCTTTCACAACATACTGTGCATGTATTTTTGTTAATTCACTGACTTATCTGCTGTATTTGATATTCCTGTGACTGCGCCGTCCTTCATCCTATTCTGGTCATTCATATTCAAGTGGCTCAACTTTCTATGCCATACTTCACTGCTAATTGCTGGTGAAGTAAACAACATTGTTTACGTTCTATGGCCAATTTGTAGACACCATCAGCGTCATTTGCCACAGCCTCTAAATTGTTTTCGGGGTTGTAAACATAGTAGCACTTATCCCTGAACGATACACTGTTACGATTCTTGAAAAGTCGACTGATAGATATGAAGGTGGTTGTAAGGTTAGGTACACACAACACATTTTTCAAAGTAACCTTGTATTTACAATTTTGAGTTACTGTCATGATTTCCACGTCTCCCGAACAAAATACTGCAATTGCATTTTGATTTGCTGCAATAATCTCCCTGATATTCGGCGTATAACATGTATTTTGCATCATGTTTACTTCTAAATTTAGCATTAGAATGTTGGCGATAGTGTTGACTGACTGAAAGTTGCACTAGAGAGGGATCCGCGGACAAGTAATATTGTTTGTGCTTATTTGGATCGATAGGTGTATGACCAATTGCGTGGACCAATCGAGTGTTGTAGGGCATTGATCGCCGGTCCGAGGCCCCCGACGACGCCGACATGTATGATTTTGAGGAGAGTAGCACGTCGGCAGCACGGCAGGGGACTCTTTGGCGGCGCGCCTTGGTGGCGGCGCGCGGCGTTGAGGACAAGAGAGACGCAATCTGTAAAAAAAAAGGTTTATTTTGCAATTTAAAAAAATTTAAAAATACATAGATCACTTTAAAAGTACATTTTTTAAAGTGGTGGAATGATGTTAAAAAAGTATTTACTGTTTTGATGTAATGAAGCTCTATATTTTACCACAAATATTTTTATAACCCGATGTAACTCGGTACTATTACAAAAGTACTCATTAGTAAAAAAAATATACACGATTTCCAATTATTTTCCCCTCTATTGATGTTGGTTCTAAAAATACATAATAGTCAATCGTATTAAAGATAATACAAGTACAATAAAATTAAGTAATATCCTGTTCTTCAGATTCCATAGTTAAAACTTTCCACCATCTGGATCATCTGTATGTTTGTTACTCAATCACATCAAAACGGCTGAACGGATCTGGGTGAAATTTGGCACAGAGATAGATTACACACATCGCGTGCACGTGCGATGGTTTTGAGTAAACACTAGGCTCCTGGCCTTTCTAGGGCGTCCTTCCCAGCTTTTTTAGTCATACCTTTTGTAAGTCGCCTTTCGCGATATTCTTTAAGTCGGTTCTGCAGCACCTCCTGATCTTGGATTCTGGCTCTCTGAGCTTTGCTGCCACCAAAGATCTGCTAAGTCTCTGAAATGAATACGGATTTTCATGATATACTTCATGCGCCTTTAATTTATTAAAATTCTTGAAGGGTTTTTTGCAAAACTCTCATTCTTCTTCTGATCTTTTAAATGTTTGTCACTACATCTTCGTATAAACCGCCACGTTGTCTTACCATATCATTCCTCAAATTATCACTCAGACACAACACACTTACTACGCAAGGAACCTATTTCTACAGCATTTGTTCTACTTTCACGTCTTTCTTCCACACCCAACATTCACCTCAACACATACACGTGGGCACCAGCACTCTATTGTGTGGGCATCGACTGGCTGGTCACAATCGCACGTAGCGTCAATATTTTTTATAGCTAGAAAACTACTTAACTTTATTTTACTTACCATTCCAAAAGTTGTACTCCAGTCTTGTCCACAGTCGAAGTCTGACGTTGATGTTTCTATATCTGAAAACCACCAAAATACTTAGTATCTAATCGAACGTATCGAAATGTAGTTAATACGATATCCTGTGAAGATCGACAAAGAATTGACCGTACACACGTATTTAAACGAGCACAAGATCCTTTTGAGCTCAACAAATATGGCGATAGCGTCATCGAAGACGCAGAGCATAAAGGCTCCCCCACACAGGCGCGTTATTATCGGTCGATAATACCGCATGCGTTATTGCGATATCTGTTTTCAGTACATTTTGTATTAGGATGGTCATGTAGTTACATACTGCTGCGATAATAACGCCGCAATGGAAGTATAGGAAGTTATCGCAATACCGCATGCAATATTATCGACCGATCGAGCCTTTAACCGTAGTCAACCGTAGGTAGACAAGTTTTTTTTATCATTGATAGGCTCGTGTTTGACCACTATCTCACCTGATGGAAAGCGACGACGTGGTCGAAGATTGAACACTATCTACTAGTTTAAGCACATCAAGAATAACACTTACTTGGATCTAAATGCACCGAGACAAAGAACAGTTGCTTCTCAGTGATTGTACGCATGACGTCGCAATCGTTTGGGTGTCGAAACATCACTAACGGAGCTACAGAGCCGCCCGGTAAGTATTAACGACGCTTTTAGGTAGACGCCCCTTTTGCACGATCAATACTATAGCGCATGCGCTTTCACAAGGGGTCTACTGGTGGGGGCGGTGCCGGATTAAGGCACAGTTATATGCCAACGATCTTGAGTGGTTAGCTAGCGTGTTCTGTGCTGAGCTTACGTAATGCGTCGTACGTCCACCCAGTTATAGAACTCGCCCATCAAGGAGCGCTGTCGCAAATTAGACGCATTATTAATTTATTATACTAAAAAAATGTATACTAAAAGATAAATAATTTAATTATCTTTAAAGTGGTGAAGGTATCATAAAAAATATGCTTAATAGTTTTTGCTTGATTCTCAATTTTATAACCGAGCTAAACATAACTTTACAAATTAATTAACTAAGTTATAAAAATATAATCTCGAGTAACATATGTTTTTCTCAAAGAAATAAGACTAGTGGTTTACACGTGAAAACCATTATTAGTCGTATAATTGCACCTTTTGGGGCCTATAGTTGCAAATAGTTCTATCAAAGGGCCTTCTAAGTCTATGTAGTACGTAAAATGGTATGAATAAAAATTTCTTTGGCAAATTTTTCGGTTAAGTTGCAACTCATTAGCAGCAAGGGTACAGTTTGTCGGAAAAGTGCTACGACGTAGAGAATAGATACTTATTTATCACGTATAAATTTCGCTCATGATCTTTTTTCTTAGGCGATAGGTTAAATTATTTTATACACATACTGATTTTAAGCCGTTTTAATTGTACAAACTATGGTTTCTTAGACGATAGTTTAAATAATTTTATAATACAGACTGTGATTTTTAACAGAAAGCTTTAATTATTGTAAAAAAACTGTGATTTAGGCTATAGTTTAAATTATTTCTTAAAACAGACAGTGATTTTATAACAGAGGATTAATTATTGTAAAAACTGCTATTTGTTATGATGACTGAATAAAAATAAATACAAACCATACCATCAGTACTTTTGCGCCTTCTAGCTATACATGTACTTTTTAAGTCAAGAGTGAATAGGTTACTTCTAGGCAAGCGTGTTCCATCTTCGACCACATCATCGCTTACCATCACGTGAGATGTTGGTCAAACGCATGCCTATAAATAATAAAAATAAAAAATAAACATGTAAGTACTGACCGGGCGAGTTGGGAATAGGGATGAAATGCAACGAAGCCAATTTTTCTCACTGGCCACGGGGACCTTAGTAAACGATGGGCCTATAAGTAGGCAGTTGCCTACCGTTTCTTTATGGATAATCGGGAATTGATTACATTTCTTATGGGTATTGTTATTTTACGTTTAGGTCGCCGCGCATTGTGGGGGCCCCCACATTGCGCGGGGCCCGTAGCATTACTAGGTACTCTTACTACGTGTCTATTCTGGCACTGGTAAGAGGTCACTTAAATGTAGCGTTAACTAGAAAATAAAACGTTTTATAAAAGAGCGATTAAGATTTTCTGCAAGTCTCTGGTCTGCAAGACTGATCTCGCTTTGTTAAAGGATTGTCATAACGAGTCATCATCATCATCAGCCTTTTAATTTCCCCATTGCTGGTACACAGGCCTCTTCTCTGTGAGAGGGTGTGGGCCGTAATCCACCACACGTGGATGTCACATGTGTAAAGAGCATTTTAACCTATTATGTATTGATTTGAATAGCTAGGTCCGGTATTATTTAAGAAGAACCGTGAAATTTTAATACAAGGGGGGATTCAGTTCCTTGATTTTTTTACTAGCTGTAAACTTAACCTTAATATACACGTGGTAATGGCATAAATATACTGCCGATGTTTTTAGTATTCAGTAAAACAGCTTTGCAGGTTGGCTACTGCGCAGACCGTTGACGATGAAGTGATGTGCCTAGTCACTTACTATGTTCTATTAAGGTATCATTCAGCTACTCGGCGGAAGTGACAACGCTCTGCACATACAACGCTACAGCACAGTCTCTCAGTCAGCTCATCCACGTGCAGAACCTTGTTTTGATCTCACGATCCTAATTCCTTCGAAGAGCCTGTAACTGAGCAGAACCTAAAGCTTGTTCTGCAATTACGGCGGTCTCTCCAGTCCAGCCGGTTGATTCTGTTAACAGCTCACCGTGAAAACTTAGGTGGAGAGAGCGTGAAGTGAACTGTCATTCAGCCTTGATTGTATGGATTGACAGCCCACTTCACGTTCACTTCACCTAAGTTTTTACGGTGAAATTATACAGAATAGCATTACTGTAACTATAGCTAACGCCGGAATGCCCCATACCGATCTGCGAATTTCGGTACCTCCGATCACTTCACGATCACGAGACGGTGAAATAGACAGAGACGTGACTAGAGAATATAATCCCGGGATTTCGAAACCCAGTATCCTGGGATTCCGACCGTTTATTGACTTCGTAAGACCCGGGACTGTATTTGGCTAATCTCGGGATTGTCCTAAACTGGTCTAGTTGGCATTCAGAAATCAGTTTCGCTTTGATTGTTCAAAAAATCACCATTAACAGTACTTCCCCGCTTCAAAACGGAATAAAAACCGTACCAAACTTTACATAGGAGTTAGTTTTACGACGTAAATCTTCGATGTGAAATGTTCGATACCAGGGCGAGCGAAGCGAGTTCTATGATTGAGCACCCCCCAGTTATCCAGAAAATTGCGGGGTGCTAAATTTTGTATTTTCTTATTTCTTATTTAGATAAGTCAAAAAGTATCAGTACTTTGTTGACGTGCATGTGGAGTGAGTGGATGCAAGTGCAAGTGAAGCGAGCACTATTGGAACGAAGTTCCTTATCGCGCGTTGTGAAAGGGGGCTAGACGGAAAAAATTCTTACGAAAAGTTGTCACGACACTTTTTGCTATAGTAAAAAAAATAAAATTTTATTACAATTACTTTTGTTATAGTTGTTGTTATTGCTAAAGAGTTGAGTTGAGTTGAGCTGAGCTGAGCTGAGCTGAGCTGAGCTGAGCTGAGCTGATCTGAGCTGAGCTGAGCTGAGCTGAGCTGAGCTGCGATGAGATGAGATGAGATGAGATGATGAAGTATAACTTCTTACGTGCGTCCGTGTGTGCGTAGTTAATAATAAAAAAATATTATAAATTAAAAAAAATAAAATTATATTACAATTCCTTCACTATCGAAAATAATAATAATCGAAAGGAACTTCGTTCCATCCGGGTGTCCCTTGACACCTCTCAAGTTTTTTTCTCACTTTGTTTATCGTACTTCATAAAACATTTTATTTTCTTTAAACGTGAATTTGGGGCCCTTTGACCTTGCCGCCCTAGGCGAGAGCCCCTGTCTGCCCCATCTTAGATATGGGCTTGTATTACTATACTTACTTATCTACTAGGTACTTGACCCTTTAATTTGATATATTAGTACATTAGGATCGTCGGGACGGCAACCAGGGGTTTTCCACCTAGTGTGATAGAGACGGGAGAGGATCGATTCAACTTCTTGTAACGAAACGATCGCAAGGAAGTATTTGGCAGTGAACGTACAGTGATATCTAGTTTACGTCAGGAAATACTAGTCTGTGTAAGTATTCCCCTTTGGCTCGATGTCCGTCATTTACCGTCAATGAATTTATGGTGGAACATATTAAATAATTTGGTGTTCGGACAAAGAAAAGATGGATGGATTGTGTGAAAAGTGATATTAAAGAAAAGGAAGTTACTGATAGCTTGACGGCTGACAGGACAGAATGGAAGAAAATAACCTTCTCCTTTTAGAAGTTGGTCAAAAACGTGTTGCGCCGACCCCAAGAGACATGGGATAAGGGCAGGAATATGATGATGGTAGTGTTCGGACGACAACTTTATAAAATGTATTCATTTAATTTAAGTATACGAGTACATACATAAAAAACTTCACCCGCGAAGTGGTAAAAGAATTTTCAAAATCGGTAGGTACAGTAGATCTAGAGATTAAAAAACTTTACCCCTTTAAAATATTAGTTTATATTTAATCGAAAAAATAAAAAACTTTTATGTACAAAGCTAAAACTATAAATAATGAAAAATATGCCGTCGAAACCTCGACGGTCTCAAGATTCGCATCGCTGTCATCTGATTATCAATCTGCCTAGCCTTTTCCCAACTATTTTGGGATCGCTTCCATTCTAACTGGATGCAGCTGAATATATTCGGACAAATCAAAACTCAGGGCTTCCGTCAATTGTCTGTTGATAACATAGCTTATTAGCGTGTTCTGTAACAAAACGAACAAAAATTATAGCCCAAACTGTATATGGAAAAAAAGAAGGAAAAATGTCTGTTTGTGACACGCACTGGAAATAAAGACATAAAAAGATAATTTGAAAACTAACCAAATAAAATATGGCTTACTGGCTCCTCTACTCCTATATGTCTTTAAGAGAAGGGAGACCAACACACGATGGCTGGACTCTGTGAAAGCTGGTAGGTCAAGAACAGGGGTGCCTACTGAGATGAAAACTAATGGAGGTGTTTGGAAGAAGAAGACACATTGCGATGTTGCACTGCAAAGTTGAAGTGGGACTAACTGGCTACGTCTGCAGCATGCTGAAGTAAACTTTAGATACCAGCACTTCTGAAGTCCTGGCTGAACTTAAGGTTTTCGTTAATAAACACATATAGAATAATGTGAATGCGAGAACTATGTATGTCGTTATATTCATGTAGATTTTATGATTGTCTGGCAGTTTGAGTATTTTTGCGGCCTACTCAAATGTCCTTACTTTGGTATTGTTCGTCGGTTCGTTGAGCTCCTCAAAGTTCTGAGTTGAGCTTCGCGATGACTGACAAATGCTTGCACTGTCTGGACAGGTCCACTCGAATTCGTGTGTTGCTTTCTTAATAAAGCTCATCCCAGACATAAACGTACATGGTTCTCATAGATTTAACCAGTACACATTGTATGGATTTGAACACTAAAAGAGACTTTGACCTCTGAGTTTGTTTCAGTGTTTCTTCTCAGGGTAGTCAGCTAGGAAACACCGGCCTCATCTAGCTTAAACTGACAAAAAACATTGACGTGTAAAAGTGTTCCTTGTAACCTATTTACTGAATAAACATCATTTATCATAAGCATAAGCATACTAACAGTGCTTATAAACACTGAATACAGAATATTAATAAATGAAGTTGGGAAAAAATAAAAAGCAAGTTGCTCTCACACGGTGGGTATCTGGGGACTATCGGTTGTATGTGCTAGTAACTCTGTGGTCGCTTTGTTCTTTATACAAATCTACCTCTTTGGGCGAAGCACAAACAGTCACACACAACGATACCCAGACGAAGTACGATCGATGCCGATGTCTGTACACAGCATCATAATATCTATAGATAGTTAGTATGAAGTTGTGTCGACAGACCGAGCTCCCGTCTTTTGTTTAGTGAAATGTAAAACCCGCACAATTGTAGGATAATAAATAGATGACATTTGCGAATGTCATCTATTCTATTTAATTTTTGAGTTTTTGCGAAAACTCAAAAATTTCAGGTTTTGTGATTAAAAAGTCACTTAATTATATTCAACTTACTACTCTAAGAGAAGTCCCCCAGTTCTGTCCTCCTTCCAGGTTGGGCGTTGAAGTTTGCGTATCTAAAAATCACCGCAATACGTCTTGGTATCTTTTTTTTTTATACTGGGGCTGGCCGCCTCACTAACATAACATTTATTTTCTCCCACAAGTAACAAATGATGAAGGAAACAATTTGAAGATTTGAGACAGGAGCCCATACTAAGTAAAACTTGTGCTATGGGTCACCTGGTCTCCTTATCTCGAATGCATGTAAAGATTCATAATAAAGATATAAATTACTGTAGTAGGGAGCGCTCACAGCTCATCAATGATAAAAATTAGAATATAAGATTTAAAAATAAATTAAATTAAATAGAACCAAATTAAGGGCCTTCTCGCGGTCCAGTGGCGCCCTCATTGAATAAAAAATCGTAGCATAGCACAGAAAATAAATATTAAAAAATCCAACTTCACGTTTGTTACAAAGAGGATAAACATAACATAACATTTTGAGACCTGTTTTAACAACATAAAAATTCTTTATCCTCTTTGTAACAAAAATGTGAAGTTGGATTTTTTAATATTTATTTTCTGTGCCATGCTACGACTTTTTATTCAATGAGGGCGCCACTGGACCGCGAGAAGGGCCTTAAGGCATTAACATAAATGAAAGGTAAGTTTCTGAATACGTAATCTTGTACGAACTTAGTGTTTGACGTTTGCTTGTAATTATTACATGGTCTACCCGTATGACTAGTTCAATATTACGAACGTATCAAAGACATTGTTACATGGAGATGGACAGAGACTACGATGGAGAGTTCAGTAACAAAGGAGGTACAGATCTTAGCAAAAGTTTTCGCTTCGGCAATCATCGTCTTATTGTTACTTTCTTAATATTAAACAAAGTCGGCTTCAAAAACGGCTATTTCGCCTATATTTTTAAAACTACATTTTTACTTAAAAGCGTGCAAAATATAATATGTGGCGACTGGCAACCGCCATTTTATTTTTCGTTTATTTGGGAATGACGTCGCGTGTGTGGTCCGCGCTCTATTGCTGATTTCCGGTCATTAACTCGCAACTGAAAGAATTAAACATGGGGCGAGGGGAAGCGTGAATGTATGATTGACATAAAAAATATTAAAAAAAAAATCTAACTAAGATTACCAACGAGATTTGCAATATTGTTAAAGAACAAAAACACCCGTCACATACTAAAATACGTTGGAACTTTTTCTTTGTAGACTGGGAAAATCCGTTGAATGTAACTATAATAATCAAGTTAGCAATCCACAGGAGTTTAAAAACGGTCCTCAAAGAGCCAGATGTACTTGTGTAAAATATAATTTATTTCTTTTCAATGAAAAACTAGCTTTTAAACCCTCAAACCCCAAGCATTCCTATGCGATTAATTAAGGAGTTTTCGATAATCGAATTCCGTGATGATCCCTACCAAATCAGTTAGGTACAGGAGATGAGACAGTACCTATATATTTGAAGTAAGTATTTGCGATTTATCACTTCTGAAATAGTTGTCTAAGGCAAAGCTATTATTAGTGGCAAAGTATACTCTGGAGGGGTTCTAAGCAGTAATGGTGAAGCTTCCAATGGTGGTGTTAACACCATTGGAAGCGTGTGTTCTTCTCTGTTTCATTTGTAGAACTATTTCTGTGAAATCGCGTTGTCGTATTGTCACGTTGCGCCTGTCTGCGAGATCCTATATTTATTTAATTATTTAGATTCTATAACGACTTTAGTTGCTGACTCTCCAAAATGCAATTTCCAAATTAATCCCCTGTTTTGTGAAAGCTCGGTATTGTTAGAGGAAGTAACACCACTGTACAATGAATCTGACCATAATTATACCGTTCATTCAAATAAAAAAATATTACCGTAAATGGTATTTTATAGATATTGTGGTGATACAAGTGGTGGTACAATTGTAAGGTGTCCTCTTACTCTTGTTTGGGGGAGTATGAGCATATTAATTTGTATGTGAGATGGTCGATATATCAATAGATGGGGTAGAGGGAGACTGGACGTAATTGGAATGTGGCCTATGGTTATGTTTTTTTTTCTAATAGAAGGATGTTATAAATAACATAAAAGTATGTACTCAAGACTCGCTAATACATACATAACATATTTTGTCCCTTGTCAAAAGTAATCAACCAAAAGAAATAGAGCTATTGCGTACCTATTTAATGTCATTATTGCATACTTGTATTGTTGTTTCAATTGAGATGCAACAAAAACCATAAAAAAAATTCTTCTTTCCGTGCAATATTTTTTTTATCAAAACAATTTGTGTCTCACAGAATGGTTTACAAGTTAATTTGATAAAAAGAATTTGCATAAAAAGTAGAAAAGTGTTTTTTAATGGTTTTTGTTGCATCTCAATGAGTGGTCTGCTCAGGGGTTGTAGATAAATTCGAAACAGAGTTACCGCGCCCCTGGGCACTCAGGGCAGGGAAGGAACAGGGGTGGGTTTTAGTCAGTAAGAGTCTGATACGCCCTCCCGCTCCACCTCAGTGCGGGAGATGACATTGGATGATTTCCCACCCCACAAAAATAAAAATGCCACAGAGTGGTGATTTCTTGACTAGTGAAATTGCATGACAAGATTTCTATGCTATAAGCCGTTGCCATGAAAAAAAGTAATTATGATGAATTTGATCCAATCGCCTGTAAAGCGAGTCACGCTATGCTTTTAAAGTATCTCAAGTTAAGCTTTCTGGAATTTACGATAACATGATATAGCATTTATAAAAAAATCAATCTTTGTGCTTTATTAGTTGAGTGAAATAAAGAATTACTTTTTGTGCGAAACTCGAGTAACGTGCGAAAAAAACCAAAACATTACGTAGCGAAAATTTCTACTTTATTGCACTGCAATTAAAATGATATTCTTAACACTTACGTGAGCTACAGTAATCAGCAAAAGTACGTTTTAACCATATTGAAGTTTCACCTCAAAGTACGGCCTACAAACGATTTTATTTTGGCCTCCCAAGATATCAATTAAGTATGCTTGAGGACCTGTCCTGCTGATCAGGCGAAGTCTTATTGCTGTAAATGCGATATATAATTTTACCGAAAGATTTTTCAAAGTTCCTAATGACGTAAACAGATGCGGCTGTCCACTCGACCGATGTAACTAATCTCCCCTATGTACACCCCCGAATTTAATGTCGGCTTTCACTCGAGATTTATGGAGGCTGTGGAGACAGTAATAACCGTCTGATTCGATACCGGTTCACCCTTATGTGTCTGCAGCGGGTACATTATTTATTCCATCCCCTCGCAGATAGGGATGAATTAATCTGGTTTCAAGGTTAAAATTGCCACGTGTAAGTAAAATAATATAGTATCGTATCACCAGACGGCGGTAAAGTCTAACATTTAATTATTAGGGTGCCAAATGTCTGAATTAAGAAACGGAACCCTTACAGGATCACTCGTGTGTCTGACTGTCCGTCTGTCACAGCCAATTTGTTCCGAATCTGCTGGACTGATAGGGTTAAAATTTGGAACACACATTAATATACTATGTGTCCCAAACCCGAAAGTATATCCTAAATAAATTAATTTAAAATATGCGGGTCACATTTGGGGTGAAAAACGGAACAATAAAAATCAAAGTTTTTCAAACTGTGCCGTGCAACATATCAAACGAAAAGGCACATTGTGAGGGCCTCAAATGTATTTTTTTTCATGATTTTAAAATATATAGTTTTAAAGTTTTTTAAGAAAATAGATGAAAAAACTTTTTTACAAAAAAAAACAACCGACTTCCAAAAAAAAAATACACTAAAAATTAATAAATAACTTTAATTTCGGAAGTCGGTGTTTGTATTTTACTTCTTCGTTATTTGACATGTGTATTTTTTTTTGGAAGTCGGTTGTTTTTTTTGTAAAAAAGTTTTTTATTTTTCACTTTTTAGTTGTTATACCCCAGAACTAAAAACCCCAATATAATGGAACGTGGAATTTAAACATTTGGAGAACACCAAAACGTCATCGAGGTACACGTATTTTCCGTTTTTGTTCAGTTTCTCAAAAAGCGCTGAAGCAATTTTGATAAAATTTATATGGGACCACCTCAGGAGTATATTCTTTCAGATGAAAAAAGAATTTTGAAAATTGGTTCACAAGTGACGGAGAAATCGGGTAACATACATACAAAAAAAAAAAAAAAAAACATACAGACGAATTGAGAACCTCCTCTTCTTAGAAGTCGGTTAAAAATGAGCATTGCACCCCTCTTTACTTATAGACTACAGAAAAATCTATAAGTAGGAGGTAGTCTAAAACAAAGTCAAAAAAAAATTTGTTCTTAACCCGTTGCGCGTGAGTTCGACTCGCGCTTGGTCGGATTTTTTTTGGAATTATAATAGCTCGAGCGCAAGAGAGTATCATATTCATGTCGAAAGGTTTGATCTTGTTATTCCAGTCGGACGGACGCAAATTAGGGTGTCTTCTTTTGTTGTGAATCTTTTATAGTTTGCAGTACATCTGTCGTATTCAAATTATTACTTAGGAAAGTGGTATTACTGGTATTCAGCTGCATCCGGTTAGACTGGAAGCTGACCCCAAGAGAGTTGGGAAAAGGCTAGTCAGATGGACTTAGTAAACTGGTGGACGTCCAAGTAGCAACAGACTGGTCGGACAACATTTGAAAAGCTGAGTAGTCAATCGTCATAAAAAGTAGGTAATGTCTATTACTAGGTGGTTACCACAGAAGTTTATACACGAAATCTTCTTCTCCTTTGATCCATTTCCCTCCACTGACGGGATAATAACCAATACAGAAACAACTTAAGACTCATTAATGTGGTAGTTAATCTTAGGTGCTTGGCGACTGGACCTTTCCTTCTTGACATATCCCTTTGTCTTTTGTTCTTTTGAGCTAGCTCAGTTCTGTCTCCAGCGCTACATGGAGGGAAATGGAAATGATGTTTTTTTCTTCTTCGTCGCTGTTATTTTCTGATTATTGCCGTTTCTCTGGGACTCGTCGAGCTTCATTGCTTCGGCTCTTTTCTGAACAGTGTTAGCCTCTAGGAACGAACATGGAGACATAATACAAGCACACACAGTAAAACATTTATTTTCTTTTGCTTATAATAATACCACTGTTAAGCTAAGTTACTGCTGACTGGGGTAAAAATCATGTAGGAAATTGAGCTCACCTACTATCAAATTCTGATAAATCTCTACATTCGTCCGATATAACATGTAAATGTTTAGCTCAGCCCGGGGGCCGCTATTTTAGAATATTCGAGCTTGATAATTCCACCCTCCCGAGTGGTCGAGGGTTGCTTTTTTACTTCAGATAATAATGTAGTGCAAATGCTATAACAAGCAAGATCTTAATTTAAGTAAAAGATTACCTAACTTCTTAAATTATAAAATGTCCAGATTCCGTGTTCAATACAAAGCGCAATGTTTATCGTGAAGCCAATTTTTTATACGTGTGTGAGTGAAGGCGACGCTCGGAAGTGTATTACGTATCGCATTTGCGTTTGTGTGCATCATGCGTATAATACCAGCGCCAGAGAATTACCCCATAAATGTGGGATTTTCGAAGTTCGACGCCTTAGCAAGAGTATAAAGGATTAAAATAGATAATGAAGTCTCCGTGATCCTCTATTCGTGACCAGGAGTATCAGGAGTATCTCCTGATACTCCTGGTCAAAAAGGAACTCAACTCATATATCGATGAATTTATCGGCATGTCAGAGCGTATTGTAATACTCAACTTGAAACCGCCTAATACAGAAATTTGGTAAATTATACAAATTTACTCTTCAACTAAGCAATCCAGCAATTCAGAAATTGATACTTTCTATGCTACATTAACAGACGCAATAAAAGAACATACAATAACTTAACAGTTATTGGCAATTTTAATGCAAGAACGGGAAGAACAGAAGACGGAAAAGAGATGATACTGGGTACATACTGCTCAGGAAAAAGAACAAGGAACACTGAGAAACTTATACAACTGGCATAAGAAAACAACTTAAAAATATTTAATAGTCTGTATAAAAAACGCCACAACAACAGATGGACGTGGATATTTCCAGATGGACGCAATGGAAAGGAGATTGATTATGTCCTAACTAATAAAAGCAAAGAATTCCAGGATTGTAGAGTCATAAACAGCCTCAACTTCAACTTCAGCAGCCATAGAATAGTCAGAGCCAAACTACTGCAAACCAATATGATACAGAAAAACAGACCATTCAAGATAAAACCACTTTAAACCACTACACCAGAGATTACCGAAATATAGAAAAATGAACTGATACATTTTATAGAAGGTGCATAAGATTTAGATGTCCTAAGCAAATATAACAAGTTCGAAGAGCTCATAAACATAATGAAAATATTTAAATAAAGAAAATGATAAAAACAGTCAAATGGCTAACAAACGAAACAAATGAACTTTTGAAAATCAGAGCTGAATTAATATCTACGACTGCAAAGACAAGATTAACTAGAAACAAAATAAGTGAGATAAGTAAAAATATAAAATTAAACATGAGAAAGTACCGCCAAAGACACTGACTGGAATTACTGGAAAAATGTATTCAGACAACCGAAGGCATCAAAAAAGTAGCTAAACCACTGACAGAAAAAACAGACTGGATGTGGATACCTAATCTCTGTGACAAAAACATGAAACGCAAAACGAGACGTCCAGGAATTATGTCAATAGCCACTCCACACACATACACAGTGAACCGACGAACTCGGTAAGCGCAGAAGAAGTACGGGATATAATACCTGCAGAAGTGGCAAAAGCTATAAAAACTCAAAAGAAAGATAAAATCAATGTATAGAATATAAATAGATTAGGATTCTTAAAAAATCTATAATAACAGCAAAGCTAAAATCAAACTAGAAAAGGAATGTAAAGAAATAGAAACGAAAGAAGGGTACGTCAGGGCAAACCAGTGTCACCTAAACGGTTCGCAGCTGTTCTGGAAGAAGTGTTCCGGCAATTGGATTGGGAGAAATGTGAAGCGCAAATTAACGGTGAAAACCTATTGCACTTAAGATTTGCAGATTACTTAATTATCATCGCACAGTCTTGAGAAGAACTATAAATTATGCTGAATGATCTGGATAGAGAAAGTCGTAAAGTAGGATTAATCATGAATTCGGTAAAAAACTAAGGCCATGACGAATGGGCACCAAGAACCTATCTGCGTGAACAATAAAACAATTGAATATAGACGAATATATCTATCTAGGTCAAACAATCTCGCCCATAGACCTTACCTCCAAAGAAATTAATAGGCGCATAGGATATGCATGGGAACAATACTGGAATTTAAAAGAAGTCATGAAAAACCAAGAAATGAGCATACATGCAGCAACATAACTTTACAAATTAATTACACTATGATAAAAAAATATAATTTAAAATTTTCTGAGATCAAATTACGACGGAAATTGTCTAGAGTAACATATATTTTTTTCAAACAAATAAGACTAGTTGTTTAGACGTGATTTTCAATTAAAAACCATTAAAAGTCGTATAATTGCGCCTTAAACCTGGGCACTCAATAAAACCCATGTTAATAAACTTGAAACTTGTCAAAACGCTGTGGAAAGGAGTATGATGGGAAAGAGACTTTTGGATAGATTAAGAACCATCACTATAAAGAAGTGTACAAGAACAAAGGATGTTACAGTAACTATTAGAAAGTTCAAATGGAAGTGGACAGAACAAACAATTAGAGGTAAACAGAAGTGGTCGAAATCTATAATGCACTGGTTCACAAGTCATAAGAAACGGAAACGAGGTAGGCCACTAAGAAGATGAGTAGACGAGATAAAAGTTGTAGCAGGGGGTGGATGGAAAACAATAGCCAATGATAAAGGGAAACAGAGACAATTAGGGGAGGCCTTTGCCATCAAAGGCCAACAGACGGGTGCTAATAATATTTATAAATAGTGTTCTATTTACATTTATAAAGTCAAATAAAATAATAAGAATAAAACAAAATTAAAATAAATAAATACCTAATATATAATTAATAACTAAGGTTAATTTGGGATTATGATTGTATTGTATTATATAAATTAAATTATTATTTAGTTATGATAAACTTAATGTAATTATATTAATGTATTAAGATATCTGATTAATACAGTTTACCATACTAGCTGACCCGACGGACGTTGTCCTATCGTAGTTATGAACTGTCAAACGCGGGCAGTTTAAATATTCGTTAATTTTTCTAAAATTTTCCAATTTTCTGCGCAACTTTCCTAATTGTTTATTTCATATGAACCTTCTCCTCACAATAACAAACACAACAAAAAAAAAAGAATTAGCGAAATCGGTTCAACTGTTCACGCGTGATGCCGTGACCAGGGAAATTGGGATTTATTTATATATATATATATATACATATATATATAAATGAACGTAATAGATTCATTTTAAGGCTAGAAAATTCCTTGGCTTTGACGTGTTGAGAGTAGAGCGCTACCTCAAACGCTTCGGGTTATGAGGCGGGCAAAATAAAAATAAAAAGTGTGAGGTTTTAACACTGGAAGAATCTAGACGGGAATTCAACTAGCAAATGTAATTAAAGATTACGTTGGCGTATAATTTACGTGTTTTGAATTAGTCAAATGAAACAAATTTATTTCTGGAGCTACTCAAAAGAATTTTATCTAACGAAAATATTGTCAAATATATTTGTCTTTTTTGTCTCATTTACAAAAAAAAAAAAAAATGTTACGACAAAATCACCCACACACAGAGCAAGGTTGACTTTTTTGTTGAAAATTTGGGTTGGTGTTGAAATCCTTGGCAGATCAAGAAAGTGTCAAATCGTTTACTTATAGATTTATTATTAAATTTTAATCCTTAGGCTACTGACAAAATAATGTACATTTTAAACGTAAAAAAACAACATTAAACATAATTAAATCTTAAATAAAATAATAAGTTTAATAACAAACTATATAAATACAAATTTTATCGTAGAAACCCCCATAATAAGATAAACTTATTGTCCACATGGACAAATTAATTTTCACTGAGTATTAATTTTACTTCCAAACGAATTTTTAAAAGCTTTTATGTTCGTATGTATGTTTGTAAGTTGTCCAACAAAATTTGCAAACCATTTTTTTACTAGTTGTTGGTATTCGATCCGATCCTATGGTGACAAGGCATTTTTATGATAAGCATGAATCGACATTCAGAATTAGCACCAAATTATTCACTCTTCAATGCTGAACTACACGGACACGAAATTGTGTACACATTTATTTTAATTGAGATAGCCGGTATAAAAGCTTGTTTAATTTTTTTTTTTTATATACATACAATTTTTTTTCTGCTTTCATCTGTGAAAAGTATACACAGTGCTATGCACTGTTAATAATTGGTAACATTGTGTTGCCAATTGGTGACAAAATGTTTGTTTCAAACAGTATTTTTGTTTTTGTGTAATACCTACTTATTTATTACACAGTTTTACAATTAATTTTGGTTCAAAAGCTTATAATATTTTTTTAATTACAATTTTTTCATACAAAAAGTAGTTTACATTTTTTGTCTTTTTATTTTTATTCGAGTTTATGTCGCTCGATTAAAAATAAGTACGAATTTAATCTAGAAAGCCTAATGATTTAGTAAGTTATACTTTTATGGGAAATTATACAAACACAATTTGAGTAAGGTGAAAATGAAGGGGCGCTAGGAAGCGTCGACAAAAGGACCAAAACAGTCAAATAACCAGGATTACTCGATAGCCTAAATCTAGTTGCGAAAGAATATCGCTAAATAGACAAAAAGTGATTACACGAGAAGGTCGTATACAAGGACCCCAAACTACTGAAGCTTTAAAAGAGCAATTAATATGAAAAGGTGTACTGTTCATCAGAATAATATAGATAGTGATATTGATAATGATTATAACTAATCATTTGATTTAAGATGACGACAAATAGGTTTGGAACATCAGGTCTAGGACAAATAATTTTGGAAGTTTTATTTTAAGCTCAAATATAATAAAATAGTAGCGGTATCGTATTTTTGAAAAACGATGTGTATTGTTTGGAGTTAATTCATTGGCTCCTGTTGATTAGCGTTGGCTTTCGGAGCCGCGCTCCTGTTTCGGGGAGTGAGAATGCCGGCTTTGGCCGAAACCGGTTTCGCCCCCTTCTCCTCACACCCTGAAACATAAAATTGATAAAGATTTTAGTCAAATTAAGAACTGAAGCAAAAGATCGGCAATATTCATTTTGTTGGTAACTATCATCATACTCACAAACGCAACTATGCATTTCTCTAAGGACGCACAAAGCATGATATTTTACGAAGTGTTTCTTGAATTCTGTAAAGATTGAATTATAAAGTCATTAAAACATAAAACGAGGAATAACGGATGGCTGAAAAGTACTCCTGAATAAACCGGAGTGGATTTTATAATGAGTACATTTCCTTTGACTAATTGCAAATGTGTCCGTCGCGACTCGCTCGATGGTAATCGAACCTATATAACAGGGTCTTTTCCTAAAAAAACCTAATTATTCCTTCAGTTAGTTTACTAAAAGAAATTGGACAGGTTTTGACACATAAAAAAACATTGAGGACGAAACAGTGCGTTGAAATTTCGCGTGACATCATGGCGTCCGTTACTTTTTACCACGAAGTGATGTAATGAGCCCGCACTTCTGAACTTTGATGCGATTTATCTCCATCATTTTTTATTGGTTTGTTATAACAAAAAATAAGTGTCCAATATTTTTTAATAATCTTTAACTTACGGAATAAACCGGATTATAATAATAATACACCGGATTATAATAATAATAAACCGGATTATAATAATAAAAAAAATAATAATGATTTATTATCAGGCAACTAAGGCCAAACTACACTATTGTAACTGAATTTCAAAATCTACATCTATACGGCAATATAACAGCGTAAGTAAATAGCCAGCACACTTCAAGTAGGAAATGCGACACAATACCGTCACACAATTCTGAATCGAACAAGCAAAGTCTTCGCGAGGCCCGTAATAAACTAAACACACTAGATGCCTAATTTCAACCATTGCCAGAAGCTCGCCAGGTTTTTTAAATAGGGTTATCGGAACTCCAAAAGGATACAATAAAATTTACATATTAAACATTCGCTTTTGCCAGCTGCTTTGCTCGCGTGATTACTATTCTAAGAGAACCTGCTCCCGGGATAAAAGTATCACACATGGTCTACCCAAATGCCAAATTTCATCCAAATGCTTTCAGTGGTTAATGCGTAAAGAAGTAATAGACAAACAAAGTTATTTTCACATCCATAAAATATTAGTAGTAAGTATGATGAATTACACTGACTGCAGTGACCATTCTTTCAAGCTTAATATTTTATAAAATAAGAAATACAGAAAATATAGCATACCTTCTGGAGTCAATTTGTCTTTGCACATCTGCATATGTATCTTATACATGGGGTCCTTATTATTATCCATTGATGCGATTACCTTCTCATACATGTCGTTGAATCTCACTAAAAAACAAATAGACAACCGTCATTTGTTTGTCAGCAAAATATCGTAATACTTAAGCATGCATGTTTTATAAAATAAATTTAACTTACTGATGCGTTCCTTGACCCGTCGCAAAGTGTCCTTTCTTTTAGCTTGTGCATTCAGAAGCTGCATCTTTTTCTCGATAGGCATTGATTTTGTCCACGAATTCATTGTAAGATCACTGATAAAGACTGGTATTTAGCGTAACTTTCACTGCTGGACTATAGTCAGGAAATGCACGGTTCTATAGCACGAGAGCTAGATCACGGGAAACGGTAAGGCGAGTCTGCTGTACGTGGGTGAATGACGACGCCAACGCGCGATAGATACGACGCGGGTGGCGGGTGGATCGCGGAGTCTGCGCAGTACGGAGACGGCCTACCCTTCCTATGCATTTTATTAGGTTTCAGTTTATAGGGTTCCGTATTCCCTACTAACTAAGCCGTTGGTCCCGGCTGTCAATCGTGGATCTTTGACAGTCGTTAAATTGGTAAGACCGAAAGTCTAACAACCAGACTTACCAAAGGGTATCGTATTACCCAGTAACTGGGTGGTGGAGGGCAGATAGGCAGTCGCTCCATGTAAAGCTGAATACCAGTAGTATTCAGCTGCATCCGGTTAGACTGGAAGCCGACCCCAAGATAGTTGGGAAAAGGCTAGGCAGATGATTGTACGTCTAAATACTTCCATAATTATTGTAGTGTATGTAGATATACTTATGACTTGTCATGAGCGCATACGTCGCCGTCGGTGGTTATAAATAACGTTCCGAATGGTGGGGACGGCAGTTGAGGTCGGACTGTCGGCCTGTGCGGTGATGCATTGGCAAGCCAAGTAGATAGATAGATAGATAGATAAAACATTTATTCAGTGCACACAAAAGACACACAAAATCACAATAAAATAGTAATACAAGCAATACAACAAGTAAAAAACACAAGTACAACGTAAACGTAAACAACAACGAAACAACAACGACAACAACGTAACAACGTAAGTACAATACTATTATTATACACATTGCGTGGATACTACAATTATAAGAAACGTCAGCCTGCACAAATGGTCACCCAGCAAGTCAAATCAAATCATTTATTTCAAATAAACCATTTACAGGCACTTTGAATTGTCAATAAGTCGGTCAGTCAGAAAGATGAAGCTAATTGCACATTCCAAAACGTAGATCTCAATGGAGAAGAACGCGCAAGAGACTCCATGGACACTCTTTGAAACCATGTTATGTGTTACACAATTTCTGGTTAAGTACATATTTCTTATTGCTTCTAAATCATATGAGAACCATGTACGTTAATGTCTTAGATGAGCTTTTGAGGAAAGTACCGAGCAAATTTGAGTAGACCTGTTCACACAGTGCAAGCATTTGTCTATAATCGTGAAGCTCTACTTAGAACTTTGAGGAGCTCAACGAACCGTCGAACAATACCAAAGTAAAGACATTTGGGTAGGCCGCAAAAGTACTCAAACTGCCAGAGTATCATAAAATCTACGTGAATATAACGACTTACATAGTTTTAGCGAAAGTAGCTATGTTTCGTAATCTCGAGTAGTGTGTGCGATGATAAATAAAAAGAGTTGTTACACTTACACTGAGGTTCAAAGTTTATTAACAAGGTAGAAAATAAGTCCACAACACTAACGAGTCAAGAGCACGAAATATGACGAAAGAGTACACAGATACAGATGGAAAGCACAGAGTGAAGATAGGATACTTCAACAATAGTACACAAGCGGGTAGCGGAATAAATAAGCGAAAGAGTTAGCGCGTCGGTTAGCTCGACAACACAGCGAGTGCGTGCGTAGCAGTAAAGCGACTAGTCGGGCGGCCGGCCAGCGCGCGCGCTGCTTAAGGAAGCGACCCCCACTTCGCGCGGTAAACATGTTTCAGATAAATTTGCAATAAAGTACATTGACCTTTCCCTAATAACTCTTCGTAGGTACCTGAACAATTAAATATAAATCGTTTTTCATTATTAGACAATGTTAAGGATCACGAGAGATGTTGATTCGGGACAGCTTTGAGTCATTAATTCCGTTTTTCAAATTAAAAATGTCAATAAATGTAGGTGGGTCAATGACCGTTATTGCACGTTTATTTGGAACAACCTTTAATATAATTCACACATAAGTACATAAGTTTACAAAATCTACGCCTCATAGTTATTGCATTCACATTACGCTATATGAAGACCATGCAGCTTAGTCTGTAATGGTATTTTGAAGAAAGAACCACACATATTCTAATGGATCTGTCCAGTCTGTGCAAGCATTTGTCAGTAGTCGAATAGCTCAACTTAGAACTAGTACGGAACTCAATGACTCTACGAACAATACCAAAGAAAGGACATTTGGGTAGTCCGCAAAAGTATTCAAACTGTCAGACAACATTACAACGTTACATCCACGGACACATTCAATTCCTGCATCCTTCCTGTTATGACATATGGCTACCAAACATGACCTCTCAGTAATGAAAACGTAAGTAAATTAGAAACATGCCAAAACAACAGAGCTTAGTTTATTAAAACTGAAGAGAAAAGGCAAAAAGAAACCAAAACTCATAAGAAAGAAAACTATTGTACAGATGTGACATTCACAACAAAAAAAAAACTGAAACGCAATGGGCCAGCCACACTATCAGAAGCATAAAAAACTTTTTTACCTAAAAATACAACCGACTTCCAAAAAAACGAATGTAAGTATTTTTTTGGATTTTTTTTTTTACACTTTTTAGTTGTGGTTCCCCATTAAATTGTGTTAACAATACATAGACAAACGATCGCAGTAATCGCGAGTCATTTTCTGTTAGTTGTTGTAGAGATTCACTGTCTATCTCCGAAGATCTTCATTAGATCCTAATTTGTTATATACTAAAACATTCCTTGAAAAATATGAATTTGGATTACGAAAACCCCATGCATATCAGATCAGTGGTCTTCGAGAAAATCGCAGAAAAAAACGCATACATACACACACACATAAATACATACATACGGGTCGAATACAGTACCTCCTTTTTTGAAGTCTGTACAAAATAGTTATAAGTTTGTAAATAAAAGCTATTTGAATTTTAATGGTCTGCCCGGGATAAACTTAATCCATCACTTGGTTGATGCACTTCGAGTCTCTGCTAAAATTAGTGCATACCTGTAATAATTTTTTTTTTCGAAGTGTTCATTATCAAACCCATCACACACACACCCTGTGCGCAAACTTAACTTTGTTGTTATTTAATTCTGGTATTAATTTTGTTTTAATATTGATTATTTTTAATTTGGATTTTGATTTTAGTGCGGATTTTAATTTTAGTTTGATTCAAATTGTATTTTTTATTGTGATTTTAATTTTTATTGTAATTTTAATTCTGATTTTAATTTTTATTTTAATTGTGATTTTGATTTGGATTTTAATTTTAATTGAATTTATTGTTTAATTTTATGTTTATGTGATACTGTAAACTAGAAGAGCGGAAGTTCCTAATACAAGCAAATTTTTGCTTAAAAGGTAATTCTCATTAATCTATTGTTATATAACAATTTATTATTATTAAATCCACATTAAGGCGCTACTAACTGCCAAAGACCTTGATTGGTTAGCTTCCGTGTTTTGTGCTGAGCTCACGTACCAGGTCGTACGTTCACCTAGTAATAGGACTCGCCCATCAAGGAGCGCTGTCCGAAATTAGACGCATTATTAATTTATTATACTCGTACATAAAACAACAGGTGTATTAAAATATAAATAATTAAATGAAAAATACGCTGTATAGTTTTTAAGTGATTCTTAATTTTTATCCTCGTTAGACATAATTTACAAATTAATTACACTATGTTAAAAAAATATAACTTCAAATATTCACATATTAAATTACGAAGAAAAATGTTTAGAGTAACATATATTTTTTTCAAAGAAATAAAACTAGTCATTTAGACGTGATGTACAATTAAAAATTATTAGAAGTCGTATAACTGCGCCTTAAGCTTACAGCTTTTTGAGCCATCACGCATCCATTTGGTTCATTCTACTGGTTACTAAAAATGGTCATACCTAGAAATCACTAAATTAGTCGTGTTAAAGTAAATACATTCAATATTTTTAATAAAAATAGGGATGTTATAAATTTGCCCGCCATGTGTGTATCTGTCTGTGGCACCGTAGCTCTTAAACGGGTGAACCGATTTTAATGCGTTTTTTTATTTGAAAGCAGGTTATCTAGCGATGGTTCGTAGACATATTTTATCAAATTTAGTTCAGCTGTTTCAATGTCATCAGCTGTTTTGTGTTTTTTAAATGTTCACTTTTCTTTAAAGCGCTGCGGGTACTTTACATTTTTAATTTAATTGGTATCCTGTAGTTCAGTTATATGGTATGGAACCCTTATCGCGCGAAACTGCGTCGTACCTACCTGAATTTTGGTTGTGACACCCGGTTGTGTCTGAGGGGGCTTGCGTCCCCTCTAATAGAGTGGAGGCAAGCCCCCTCAGACATTAAAGTGGAGGCAAGCCCCCTCAGACGTAGAGTTTTTTTTTTTTTATAACCCGTGTTGCTTTATTTCAAACCGTTTCATATACAAACTTTCTCGTTGCTGGAGTCAGACCATAAAATAATGGTTTTGTTCTGCGACGCCGGCAATAAGAGAGTCTCTTTTATATTAACCCTTTTCGCTTAAAGCCCCTCAAATTCTATCTTATGAAACTCTGGGGTTTAGGAAAATTTTTTGTTTCAAAAATATTTTGGCGGTAGGTACACGAGAGGGAAAAAATGTTGCTGTTTTCCAAACATTAAAGAAAAGTTACGTGGATTAGCTTGTGAGTCCATGGAAAATAACATTGAACATTTTCTTATGTATGATGAATATTATAGGTACCTACATCACATAATAAAAGTAACAAATCGTTGCGCGTCCATAAAGAATAACCTAGTATGTCCAGAGACCTAAACTTTTTAGTAAACAGCTGGCCCGACAGACGTTGTCCTGTCTTAGCTATGAACTGTCAAACGCGCGAAGTTTAAAGAGTCGTTAAGTTTTCTGAAATTTTCTAATTTGCCGCGCAATCTTCTTAATTTTTTTTTCTTTCATAAAAATCTTCACCTGACAATAACATAAACAACAAAAAGGAATTAGCGAAATTGGTCCAACCGTTCATGCGTGATGACCAAGGAAATAGGGATTCATTTTTATATATACAAGGTGTATACTGTACGTCTTACAAAGTAGATTTGCAATAATTTTAGCTGGGAAACGACTTTTATTTTTAGGTATGAAAAATAAAACTATTTTTATTCCGCGCAATATTAACGCGAACACAGGCAAGTGGAGTTAAACCGTGCCCCTTCGCCCTAAGCCACGTAGGTACTCGTCGGATACGTTTGATATTTATTGCGTTTTCGTAACTGCAAAACCGTAATTACGAAATTTCGGAAAAAATCGAAAATTCAGGTAATGTTTGTTTGGAAAAAAGTTTAGTAATAACACTTAGAATTCATTTTCGTAAAAAAGTAAAAAAAAAAATTGTGACTGACCTTCAATATCTCCAGAACCAGTGGTTTCCCAGGTATAGTCTAGTGGAAAAATGGGATCCAAATAATGGGTAGAATATGTGGCTTTCGCCTTCGGAAACTGTCTTTTACACCCGATATAGACTAGCTGACAGCCGCGGCGAACGTCGTACCGCCTGAGAATCAATAAATGTAGTGTAAAATTTAATTAGTTGAGTTAATTACATTGAAATTAATGTCATTCACGTGCCAGAATCGAGATGATTCGCGTAGTATTGTAGCACTACTTTTTGTTAAATTATTTGCTTGATGGCAAGCAATCGGGTCGATTCGGGTCGGTTCGTGCATCCGTTTGCAAATCGAAAAGAGAATATACGCCTAATCACCTCATTGCAGCTCACATATCGACCATCTTGATAGTGGTTCGATCGCGTAATGACCGAATTCGTTCGCTAAGAAATTAATGTCGCAAGGAGGCAAACTTTTATGTCCTTTAATATTTTGCCAAGTTAATTTAATTGTTACAAGTGGTCAAAGTTATTCATTAAAATTTAAATAAATTATAGGTTTTCATGAAAAATAGTGCTTGCTAGTTAAAATATACGCCGTTACTGTACATATTTCAAGAAAATCAATTATTTTTTCAGGTCATGATCTAAAATTGATCCCTACGAGTTTTTTAACGGCTAGTAATATAGAGATCGGTAGCTAACGAAAGTTTCGCTATCAATGTCAAGACTGCAGGCCCTGAACGCCAAATACCGCCATAAATATCGCTACCTTTCGTGACATATTTGCAAATGCATTTGATGGCTAAAGTAGTAACAGCCGCACGGGTCGATCCATCTGGTTAAGCTACGCTCGCCGGGGTTGGTTCATGGATGGGTGACCATCTTTACATACCAAGACTCCTCCGTGCCTCGGAAAGCAAGTAAAGCCGAAAAAAAAGAAAAAAAAAACAATGGTCCCTGCTGTCAATCGTGGATCTTGGACAGTCGTTACGGGTCGTCAGAAGCCCGTAAGTCTGCCAGTCAGTCTTACCAAGGGGTAACGTATACCCAGTAACTGGATTGTGGAGGTCAAAAAGGCAGTCGCTCCATGTAAAATACTGGTATTCAGCTGCATCCGGTTAGACTGGAAGCCGACCCCAAGACAGTTGGGAAAAGGCTAGGCAGATTGATTTATTGCAAATACATTTGATGGATTTCACTGAATTGCAATATTCCACGTTGCAATGTGCTTTGAATGAGTTGGGAAGTAGGCGAATACGGAACTATCCAAATGTTGTCGACCACGAAATCGTTTGCTTCCTCTTTGAAATATCTTTTCGTTTTACAAAATGTATGAGAAAATTAATATGCTTCATTTTTTTTTTTGTGTACATTAGAATCGGACCAGCCGTTCTTGAATTATAAATGTTACACCATTTATAATTCAAGAACGGCTGATCCGACTTTTACTAACCCGACTTTGTTTTATGTACCTACAGGATGCAATTTTGTAATGCCACCTGAAGGAAAAGTACTCTTAATACTGTAGATAGAAAATTTTACTCAAAGAAAACATTCCTTTAATTTAGAAAAGAAAGAAATCTGCATTCAAAAATTTTCGAAAATTTGCTTGCCACACCCGGGAATCGAACCGACTAAATTTAAAAAAAATTACAGCCTTTACTTTTATTTTATTGCATCGATAGTTAGGGTCAATTATAGTGATGAAATCTCTCTAGCAAACTTGATAAATTAAATGAATGGAAAACCATGAAATCTTAAATTATTTACAAAAAAACTTTTTTACCAAAAAAACAACCGACTTCCAAAAAAGAAAATACACTAAAAATTAAAAAATAACTTTAATTTTGGAAGTCGGTGTTTGCATTTTATTTCTTCGTTTTTTGACACCGACTTCCTAAATTAAAGTTATTTTTTTAATTTTTAGTGTATTTTCTTTTTTGGAAGTCGGTTGTTTCTTTGGTAAAAAAGTTTTTTATTTTTCACTGTTCAGTTGTTATACCTCAGAACTAAAAACCCCACTATCATGGAACGTAGAATTTAAACATACTCGTAATTGGAGAAAACAAAAACGTCATCTACGAGTATGTATACGTAATTTGTCGTTTAAGTTCAGTTTTTTCAAAAAGCGCTGAAGCAGTTTCGATAAAATTTGTATGGGACTACCTCGGGAGTATATTTTTTCGGATAAAAAAGAATTTTGAGGATCGGTCTACAACTGACAGAAAAATCGGGGGACATGTACATAAAAAAAAAAACATCCATACAGTCGAACTTAGAACCTCCTCCTTTTTCGAAGTCGGTTAAATAATGGTAAACTAACTTATTACTTGCTCGAAATGGGAATACAATTTATAATATTCACTACAACACGTTATTAAAGGTGAATTAAAAAAGTGGTTATTGAAGGAAATGAATTCGTTAGAAGAATAAATTTGTGTATCCAAGAAAATGGAGCCCATTTCGAGCAACTAATTAGTTAGTTTACCATTTTTTGTAAATAATTTAAGATTTCATGGTTTTCCTTTCTAAATGAAAGGTTAAGTTTATCAAGGTCTAAATTTATCAAGTTTGTTAGAGAGATTTCATCCTTATAATTGATTATAATGATCGATGCAATAAAAGTACTGGGTGTAATTTTTAAAGATTTTAGTCGGTTCAATTCTTTCTTTTCAAAAATAAGGGAATGTTTTCTTTGAGTGAAATTTTCTATTTGCAGTATTAAGAGTACTTTCCCTTTAGGTAGCATTACAAAATTGCAGCGTGTATAAAGATATTCAAAAATATTTAAAAAATATTGTTAGCCACTGCTCTTTTGAAGGTTAAGAGTAGCTCAGTTTTATTAAATAACAAAAAACAGAGACGTGACCAAACAACATGATTTTATTTTAAGTAGGTACCTAATTGCCTGGTGCTGACTGGACACGGTTGCTCCGGTGAGCCCCTAAATCGGATTGGGCAAGAAGCCACTGTGGAGGCAACCTGGATTCTGTACAGCCCACGCTCGAGGAGTGCCCTGCCTGCTGCCGAGCGGTAGATCGGGGAAGACCTGTGTCTGTCAGCAGTAGTGAGACCTATACTGGCGGAGACATAAAACTGGAGGCAAGTTGCCTCCTTCTTTGAGACCGTGATGATCCAGAAGGAGGTTGCCAAGCGGGATCGTGAGAGGGCCGATTCCGCTCGGAGAAAAAGTTATATTTACCTAAGATTGCTAGTTAAATTAGTTTTTCACAATTTTCAAAATCATCATCATTTTCCTGCCCTTATCCCATGTTTACTTGGTTTTTTTCTTCCATTCTGTCCTGTCTGCTGTCACGCTATCACTAACTCTCTTTTCTTTCATATCACTCCTCACACAATCCATTTATCTTTTCTTTGGCCTCCCTGTCCCACTCCATCCATCCACATTTATATTCATTACTCTTTTAGTTACATGGGTTTCATCCCTCCCCTTCACAGGACTATACCAAGATAAGCGGCACCCTTTCAACTTTTCTGTCACTAGCGCCACTTTTAAACTACCTCACTTTGTCTATTTTTGTTACTCCATACATCCAGAAAAAAAACATAAATCTCTTTGGTCCAAACACTTAATCAGCCGATTATAGGTTATGCAGACGCCTGCTACCTGGATGCTACTGAGGTGCTACTAAGCAAGCTTGAGCGCCTGCAAAACTTAGGTATCCGATTTATTTATGGTCTGCGTAAGTATGATCATGTCTCTGACCTTCGCAAGAAGCTCAAGTGGCTACCAATCCGACTTCGCAGGAACAGTCGGATTCTTTGTCTCCTTTTCAACATCCTACACAACCCGTCTTATCCCTCTTACCTGCGTGAACGAATTTCTTAAGTTCGCCCTGGTGACGCGTCGTGCAGATCTCTAAGGTGAGATCTCTCCTCAAAACCCATACTCATAAATCCAGTTACTATTCCTACTCTTTCTCTGTCCATGCAGTAAGATTGTGGAACTCACTTCCGCCTAGCATTCGAGACTTGAAATCAATTTTTCTATTAAAAAATCGTGTAATAGAGCACTACCTTTCCTCTCTTTTATAATAATTTATAAATTTGTATGTCATGTATCTATATACAGTACAATATAAGGTATACATTTATATAAGAATATATTTTTTTTTTTACAATATATGTGTAGGATTATTCGATACCTTAGTGTGAAGACATCTCGTAGGTATTCTTTTTTCTGTTACTTACACACAATTGTCTACAATTCTTACTTCCTCTTTTCACAGGTCTGCTGATAGAGATTTCTTAAGAAATAAGCAGTTCCTTTGTACTATTTTATAATGATGTCTATTGTTACTGTGTATCTGTGTGTATATAAATGATTAAATAAATAAATAAAATCCATCTCAACATTCTCATCACAATTTTCGAAATCGTTCCTGCATAAAAACAGATTCAGTCAATATCCCCAGTCACCCCTTTGCTAAAGACTTATTATTAATATCATCGGACAAACACCCTCCCTGCATTGGCTACCTACCAATAATATAGATTCTATACAAGCTAGACGGGGGATCTGAAAGCAGAACTTTCTAGAACAAGCACTGAAAGTGCGAGGAGCAAGCCAGACATTAAAACGCTTTTAATTATTATTGCCATCCTTGTCATATCAATCATGGCCGCCATGTCTGCATATCATCATCTACCTACGTGTACTGCATTCTAGCTGACCAATCAGGGTCGTCCAATCGGCGTCTACCTGGCAGTATTGATTTGCATCAATAATTTGCATGGGAATAGAGCCATCGGATTTCACAATAATTAATGTGCTATACATTGTACTATTGTGTAGATTTGAAAACCGGGCGATGTGTCTGGCTCCACGCAGAGGTCAGTGACTTATACACAACAGCACAGAAACCACACGTTAATGATGAATTTGTAGTGTAGATGCCTATTGGCTTTTTCTGCATAAGCTGATGTCAATGCTGGGACCCAGGTCTCCTTTCTGATAGTGGACTTTTTTTCTTTGTAGGGTTCTGTACCCGAAGGATAAACACTGGGATCCTATTACTAAGCCTATGCTGTCCGTCCATCCATTCGTCCGTCTGTCTGTCAGCGGGCTGTATTTCGTTATCCGTAATAGGTAATCAGTTGAAATTTTCGCAGAATGTGTATTATATATATAAAAAACCGGCCAAGTGCGAGTCGGACTCTCGTACCGAGGGTTCCGTACAAACTTGTAGGTATATAAGTAAAAAATATTTTTATTTTATAATGTAACTAAGAATTTATGCTTTTCGCAATTTTATCCTTTATCTGTGCCATAAGACGTTGCTTCGTACCAAATTTCAAGATTCTGAGTACAGGGGACGTACCCTGTAGGTTTTGATTCTCTTGCGAGTGTCGAAAATTTTGCATAAAATAAACGGTATGTTTTGAATGTGTAGGCTTAGAAGTTTGAGTTTTTTCATAGCTCCAAGAGACAGTAAACCAGAGTATTTGATACGAATTTCAGCTTGATACCTCAACCTGAGCCTACCTTGCTGAGAAAAAGGGTCTTGACAGACAGACGGAAACAAAGTGATCCTATAAGAGTTCCGTTTTTTCCTTTTGAAGTAAGGAACTCTAAAAATAAAATAAAATTAAAAATTAAAAAGGGGCTCCTCTACTAGAAACACACCTAATAGTAACTTGGTGTGGTTAAAAGTTATTTCAATAAAGAGGAGCTCAGCGGATTTTGAATAATTACTCGGGCACTGATCAACGACTTTGTATGCTAAGTCTCCACGGTGATAAATGGCGGCCCCTCCACATCCCTTGCCAGTCCTGTCATTACGCACAAGCTTGTAGCCAGGCAACGAATACTGCGTTGAAGGAAGCGCAGGTTTCAGAAATGTTTCCGAAACAAGGACAGCGTGAATAAGGTCTGAGTCGAAAATTCAATATGTTGGTATTTGTTAGTAGAATATACGTATCGTCCAAATTTCGAGTTCTTATGTCAATTGGAAGTCAGACCGAAAGATAGACGGACAGACGGACACGTCAGTGACAGAAACCCTAAAAGAGTTAACGCAAAATTAAAACTAACTAAGATCTGACACTGATGAGAACTCGCTTGATGCAACCACACTGTGCGCTTGGAGCCTAGCGCTCCCTCGCGATGGCTACATTTATAGATCTGTGAAAAATTCGTCATATGAATGCCCTCACTCAGCCACTAACAGAAGTCATCAGGCTATAAAAACCCGGTGCGGGTCGCTAGTTACATATAATTTTGGTTTTAATAATTTCTGAGCCTACACTTACGTACTCACATATCCTGTTGTAGATTTATCTGATCGAAGTTGCATCTCGTGGAAGTAAATGCGTTGCAATCCCGACTGTCAATGTGCTTAGCGTTGGTGTATTTTTCCGTACCAAATGAGGGTATTATCAAAGAAAAAATCTAATTTATCGCTCTACGTAGGGAATTAAATCATTTTAATAATTGGCTCCGACTCAAAATTAGTTTATGACCTACAAAGTTTATTTATTTTTGGCTTTTCTTTTTCGTCGGTTTAATTTTTTGTAAAAAAGTTTTTATGATTGTTTTTTGGATCGCATCGTCATATTATATCTAACTTCTAATTGTTTAAAGAAGGTATAGTTTCCATCATCAGCTCAGCTTCATGATGTCATTATTCTTAAAACGCAAATGCCTGATTAAGTTATGAAAAGTAAACAGAAATACTATTCGTGCCCACAGTTTTCGAGGGTTTCTCTCAATTTCATCAGGATCCCGTTGTAGCGACATCTATGACGCCGCACACGAACTAAATTAACAAAATCCTACATCGCGCAAGCAGATTTCTCCGCGCGATTTGAATACAACTGTCCGAAATCAACCATCGGGCAGTTGCCCGGACCAGACAACACCCGTCTTGTCGGAGGATCCTCCCTTTTCAATGGAGGTTTGTGGGACTTTACACCCTATTCTGTGCCTCCAAACCGTCATCAGATCCTGATTTCCTTGACCACCCTCGAGATATACCCTATTTAAAAAAAAAGAATCATCAAAATCAGTTCATAAATAACGGAGTGAGGGCTGAATATACATTAAAAAAACTATACGGTCGAATTGAGAACCTCCTCCTTTTTTTTTGTCGGTTAAAAATTACCAGAGACTCGCCTCTTGGCTGTCGTGAAGATAAATGGAGCATACATGAAAGAAGAAAAGTTGCGAACTAGTCGTTACTATTTAATTAAATACGATGAGTTCAATGAAAAGTAAGTACATAATTATGTATGTTTTCATTTTTTACCCGACTACGCGACGCAAAGGAGGGTAATGTTTTTATCAGCCTATGTATGTATGTATGTATGTATGTTGTTCCTTTGTGGCACTGTAGACACCAAACGCGTAGGCCGATTTTGATAATTCTTTCGTCAATTGATTCGTTTTCCTATCGAGTGCTATTAAAGAGATGACAGTAATCAAAATACAATATGGCGACAACCACACGCCATAATAATGTGAATTAAAAAAAACCCGACTGAAAAAAAAAATCAAAAAACCCAGTGGTGGCAGTTATTTTAGTTCAATTATTGATTTCTTGCCACCAACTGCATCAGACTGCTTGAAAAGTGTCTTGTTTGGAACTTTTCAGTTGTTATACAGTCTAACGCGGACAAAAAATTGAGAATCACGCAAAAATTTAAAGCGTATTTTCATGAAACCTTCACCATTTTTGAGATCATTTAACTATTTATATTTTAGAATTCGTGTTTTAATATAATATCAGCTGTTGCTTTATGTATAATAAATTAATAATGCGTCTAATTTCAGACAGCGCTCCTTAATGGGCGAGTTCTATTACTGGGTGGACGTACGACGCGTTACATGAGCTCAGCACAGAACACTCAAGGTCATTGGCAGAAAAACGTTTTTTTTATTTTCCGATTTGCACCCCAAAAGTAACCCCTAAATTAAAAAAAAACTTTTTAACAAAAAATTTAACCGACTAAAAGAACTAAAAAGCAAAAAAATAAATAAACCTTTTAAGTCTTGAGTATTGAGCTTATTTACCTACATAAAATATCAAATTTTATATAAACTAATTTTGAGTCGGCGCCAAACAACAGTCTTATTACTAAATATCTAAATTTTATTTGTACGTAGAAATGAAGAAGGCTAGATGTAGGTAATTAATCATTTTATTATTTGGCACCTACTCAAAATTAGTTTATATAAAATTTGATATTTTATGTAGGTAAATAAGCTCAATACTCAAGACTTAAAATTCAATCTATTAAAGCTCAATTGGTCAAGTATATTCGGAGTAAATTGGCTGTGACAGACGGAGAGACGGACAGCATTACTGCTTCTCAGAAGGAGGAGGCTGCTTCCCATTTCCTCTAGCTCTGTAACAAGGCAGTGTTAAAGCCTTGTTTATTTTTTGACCTCTATTCCAAAACTACGTTCTTTCCTACCTTTTTTAATTTAAAATTCAAGAATGACTAGTTTTCTTTGTCATGTCTCTGTTTTAATATTAAAAATGAAGTTCTAATTCTGCAGCCGAGCTAGTAGAAGCTCCTCCTTATCATTTTTCGACTCTTCAAGTGTCCGTTACCAGTTTCCTAGAATTGTGCATTAATACAATTTAATTACGTAACTAGTCACAGTGTACTCGTATGTGTTCGTAATATTATAATAAAGCCCACTGTTGTAAATAACAAATATAATGTGTTAACTCGTCGTGTGTTATTATTCATTCAACTCCACTCCTACGTCCTCCTCTGCGTGTCACTCCTACGTCCTCCTCTGCGTGTCACTCCTACGTCCTCCTCTGCGTGTCACTCCTACGTCCTCCTCTGCGTGTCACTCCTACGTCCTCATCTACGGTCCTCCTACTCTACGTCCTCCTCTGCGTGTCACTCCTACGTCCTCCTCTGCGTGTCACTCCTACGTCCTCATCTACGGTCCTCCTACTCTACGTCCTCCTCTGCGTGTCACTCCTACGTCCTCCTCTGCGTGTCACTCCTACGTCCTCATCTACGGTCCTCCTACTCTACGTCCTCCTCTGCGTGTCACTCCTACGTCCTCCTCTGCGTGTCACTCCTACGTCCTCATCTACGGTCCTCCTACTCTACGTCCTCCTCTGCGTGTCACTCCTACGTCCTCCTCTGCGTGTCACTCCTACGTCCTCCTCTGCGTGTCACTCCTACGTCCTCATCTACGGTCCTCCTACTCTACGTCCTCCTCTGCGTGTCACTCCTACGTCCTCCTCTGCGTGTCACTCCTACGTCCTCATCTACGGTCCTCCTACTCTACGTCCTCCTCTGCGTGTCACTCCTATGTCCACATCTACGGTCCTCCTACTCTACGTCCTCCTCTGCGTGTCACTCCTACGTCCACATCTACGGTCCTCCTACTCTACGTCCTCCTCTGCGTGTCACTCCTACGTCCACATCTACGGTCCTCCTACTCTACGTCCTCCTCTGCGTGTCACTCCTACGTCCACATCTACGGTCCTCCTACTCTACGTCCTCCTCTGCGTGTCACTCCTACGTCCTCATCTACGGTCCTCCTACTCTACGTCCTCCTCTGCGTGTCACTCCTACGTCCACATCTACGGTCCTCCTACTCTACGTCCTCCTCTGCGTGTCACTCCTACGTCCTCCTCTGCGTGTCACTGCTACGTCCTCCTCTGCGTGTCACTCCTACGTCCTCATCTACGGTCCTCCTACTCTACGTCCTCCTCTGCGTGTCACTCCTACGTCCACATCTACGGTCCTCCTACTCTACGTCCTCCTCTGCGTGTCACTCCTACGTCCACATCTACGGTCCTCCTACTCTACGTCCTCCTCTGCGTGTCACTCCTACGTCCACATCTACGGTCCTCCTACTCTACGTCCTCCTCTGCGTGTCACTCCTACGTCCTCCTCTGCGTGTCACTCCTACGTCCTCCTCTGCGTGTCACTCCTACGTCCTCATCTACGGTCCTCCTACTCTACGTCCTCCTCTGCGTGTCACTCCTACGTCCTCATCTACGGTCCTCCTACTCTACGTCCTCCTCTGCGTGTCACTCCTACGTCCTCATCTACGGTCCTCCTACTCTACGTCCTCCTCTGCGTGTCACTCCTACGTCCTCATCTACGGTCCTCCTACTCTACGTCCTCCTCTGCGTGTCACTCCTACGTCCTCATCTACGGTCCTCCTACTCTACGTCCTCCTCTGCGTGTCACTCCTACGTCCTCATCTACGGTCCTCCTACTCTACGTCCTCCTCTGCGTGTCACTCCTACGTCCTCATCTACGGTCCTCCTACTCTACGTCCTCCTCTGCGTGTCACTCCTACGTCCTCCTCTGCGTGTCACTCCTACGTCCACATCTACGGTCCTCCTACTCTACGTCCTCCTCTGCGTGTCACTCCTACGTCCACATCTACGGTCCTCCTACTCTACGTCCTCCTCTGCGTGTCACTCCTACGTCCACATCTACGGTCCTCCTACTCTACGTCCTCCTCTGCGTGTCACTCCTACGTCCTCCTCTGCGTGTCACTCCTACGTCCACATCTACGGTCCTCCTACTCTACGTTCTCCTCTGCGTGTCACTCCTACGTCCACATCTACGGTCCTCCTACTCTACGTCCTCCTCTGCGTGTCACTCCTACGTCCTCCTCTGCGTGTCACTCCTACGTCCTCCTCTGCGTGTCACTCCTACGTCCTCATCTACGGTCCTCCTACTCTACGTCCTCCTCTGCGTGTCACTCCTACGTCCTCCTCTGCGTGTCACTCCTACGTCCTCCTCTGCGTGTCACTCCTACGTCCTCCTCTGCGTGTCACTCCTACGTCCACATCTACGGTCCTCCTACTCTACGTCCTCCTCTGCGTGTCACTCCTACGTCCACATCTACGGTCCTCCTACTCTACGTCCTCCTCTGCGTGTCACTCCTACGTCCTCCTCTGCGTGTCACTCCTACGTCCTCATCTACGGTCCTCCTACTCTACGTCCTCCTCTGCGTGTCACTCCTACGTCCTCCTCTGCGTGTCACTCCTACGTCCTCCTCTGCGTGTCACTCCTACGTCCTCCTCTGCGTGTCACTCCTACGTCCACATCTACGGTCCTCCTACTCTACGTCCTCCTCTGCGTGTCACTCCTACGTCCACATCTACGGTCCTCCTACTCTACGTCCTCCTCTGCGTGTCACTCCTACGTCCACATCTACGGTCCTCCTACTCTACGTCCTCCTCTGCGTGTCACTCCTACGTCCACATCTACGGTCCTCCTACTCTACGTCCTCCTCTGCGTGTCACTCCTACGTCCTCCTCTGCGTGTCACTCCTACGTCCTCCTCTGCGTGTCACTCCTACGTCCTCATCTACGGTCCTCCTACTCTACGTCCTCCTCTGCGTGTCACTCCTACGTCCTCCTCTGCGTGTCACTCCTACGTCCTCCTCTGCGTGTCACTCCTACGTCCTCCTCTGCGTGTCACTCCTACGTCCACATCTACGGTCCTCCTACTCTACGTCCTCCTCTGCGTGTCACTCCTACGTCCACATCTACGGTCCTCCTACTCTACGTCCTCCTCTGCGTGTCACTCCTACGTCCTCCTCTGCGTGTCACTCCTACGTCCTCCTCTGCGTGTCACTCCTACGTCCTCATCTACGGTCCTCCTACTCTACGTCCTCCTCTGCGTGTCACTCCTACGTCCTCCTCTGCGTGTCACTCCTACGTCCACATCTACGGTCCTCCTACTCTACGTCCTCCTCTGCGTGTCACTCCTACGTCCTCCTCTGCGTGTCACTCCTACGTCCTCCTCTGCGTGTCACTCCTACGTCCTCATCTACGGTCCTCCTACTCTACGTCCTCCTCTGCGTGTCACTCCTACGTCCTCCTCTGCGTGTCACTCCTACGTCCTCCTCTGCGTGTCACTCCTACGTCCTCCTCTGCGTGTCACTCCTACGTCCTCCTCTGCGTGTCACTCCTACGTCCTCCTCTGCGTGTCACTCCTACGTCCTCCTCTGCGTGTCACTCCTACGTCCTCCTCTGCGTGTCACTCCTACGTCCTCATCTACGGTCCTCCTACTCTACGTTCTCCTCTGCGTGTCACTCCTACGTCCTCATCTACGGTCCTCCTACTCTACGTCCTCCTCTGCGTGTCACTCCTACGTCCTCCTCTGCGTGTCACTCCTACGTCCTCATCTACGGTCCTCCTACTCTACGTTCTCCTCTGCGTGTCACTCCTACGTCCTCCTCTGCGTGTCACTCCTACGTCCTCCTCTGCGTGTCACTCCTACGTCCTCCTCTGCGTGTCACTCCTACGTCCTCATCTACGGTCCTCCTACTCTACGTTCTCCTCTGCGTGTCACTCCTACGTCCTCATCTACGGTCCTCCTACTCTACGTCCTCCTCTGCGTGTCACTCCTACGTCCTCCTCTGCGTGTCACTCCTACGTCCTCATCTACGGTCCTCCTACTCTACGTTTTTCTCTGCGTGTCACCAATACTCCGGTCCTGCAACGTGACACCGCCTCCGTACCGTGACAGCTCCGTACTTTGGCCTGGACCAGGGCCGAGGAAGAGAAGTCGCTGCCGTCGAAGGTTTTGATTCCCTTATGAGTGTCAAAATATGCGGCATAAACGGCCGTGTCTTTTAATTTTATTGCGTTCACTTAGATGTTTGATTTTTTCAATTTTCCAAGGGATTGCAGACTTGCTTATTTCTACCTGACTGTGCGGTGCAAGGGTAACCCTCCTTTGTGTTTATCAGCCTATGTATGTATATGGGATTAGCTCAATTGTATTCCAATAAAATGGCCGATTGCTTCTTAATTATTATATTTATTTCCTGACAAAAAAATACACGTCTTTTCTTCTTAAAACTTCAAGTTCTCCTCTTTCCCTTTACCTTCCGTATTCTACATCTTTAACATTCATACGCTATCTCTTTCACTCCTTGACAATTTCATACATTCATCTTTGTCACTTGTTTATGCTTCACATCTGTCATTCATCTTCACATCCCGTTTCACTGTCCGGTCATAACGTTCCATTCCTACAGCTCGGCCATTCTGATTTTCTGACTGCCCCCAGTCAGATCTAACTAAAATTACATCTTAAATCCTTATACAAAACAAAGCTATTAACTTAAAGTAAACAATTATTAACCTCCAACACATACTTTACATTATTCCAGTAGATAACACCTAAACTTTAAAATAATAGATTGCTAAAACAACCATTTTATCACACAAGTAAGATGAGTAAACACACTTCAGGATAACATGACTTGTAGTATTTTAATGCAATATTAGGTCAAGAGCATATCCCCTATCCTAACAAATAACAAGACCTACTCACCTAACTCAACAGTATTGCCAAACACTGGCCATGGCTTCATATTATCTGCGGAGGAAGAAGTCACTCGAGAACCATCTGCCCTGTTATCCATTTTCTCAACATCGTATCGATCTTTTCTTTTCACTTTAGTAACTCTGTATGGTCCTAGATACTTCGGTTTGAGCTTTAATCCAGTACCAAACTGTGTACGTTTGATGGCTACAACATCTCCTACTACATATTTTCGACTTTCTTTTCTTCTTCTATTATACGTCTTACAATTTTCATCTAGAACTTTTCTTATTTGTTCTTTTGCTTTCATCTTTAAGTTTTCTCTATTCTGCAAGAAATTACTTCTATGTTCTTGCTGAAGCAGATCAAAAATTTCAATATCTTCTTTAGTTTTCATTTTTGTACCCAACATGAGTTCAAAGGGAGTGGTGTCAATACTTCTTTGATATGTGCTGTTCAATGCTTTTTGCACACGGCTGACCTGCTTGTACCATTGAGATGGCTCTTCAATGCATAGCTTTGCTAAAACTGCTATAATTATTCTGTGAATACGCTCCACTTGACCATTGCCTCTGGGCACACCTGTTGTTATGGTTATATGTTGAATATTCTCCTTCTCACAATACTCCTTAAAGTCATTGCTGGTAAACGCACTACCACGATCTGATATCAAACGTATAGGATTTCCAAACGTTTGCTGATGAATCTTTAACTTGTCTATAGTCTCTCTACTAGTAGTCCCCTTCACTGGAAACAACCACACAAACTTTGTAAATCCATCTACAACAGTTAAAATATAATTATACATCTTTCTCGTCTCTGAAAGAGGTCCAATATGATCACAATGAATAGTATGCAAAGGAATGCTTTCCTTGTCAATGCAATTTAAGAATCCCTCCTGTTTACCTTCTTTTTTGGTTGCTAACAGACATGGTATGCACGACAGCAAAAACTCTTCAATCTTCTTGTTAATATTTTTGATGTAATATTCTTGTTCTATCAGTTGTATCATTTTTCTTTTCCCAAAATGTCCCTTCTGGTGTATTCTTCTTAAAATCTCAAATTCTAAATTTCTTGGTATTACTAACTTTCTTTCTAGTCCTTTGTACAGTAAACCATCGTCGTAGATATAGTCTTCATATGGCTGAAGTTTTACTATCTCTATAATCGCCTTTATACCTTCGTCCAACATCTGTGCTTGCTTTACTTGATCATGTAGGCTTAACTCAACAGCTCCAACAAATGGATTTCTGCTCAAAGCGTCTGCATGTTGCATTTTTCCTCCTGGTCGATGTTCAACTACATAATCATACTCTTCAAGCAATAATACCCATCTGGCTACTCTAGTATAACTACTAACTAGCTTTTCAGAAGACATTGAATAAGAAGGACCTAACGGTCCTTCTTATTCAATGTCTTCTGAAAAGCTTGACAGTCTGTAACAATTTTAAAGTGTTTTTCTTACAAGTAATGCCTAAACTTCTTTACACCTTCAATAATAGCCAAAGCTTCCAACTCGTAGCTGCTATACTTCTTCTCAGCATCACTGGTCTTCATACTGTAGTAGTGTACAGGATGTAACTCATTTGCATAGTCTCTCTGAAGCAAAATAGCACTGTATGCTATTGCAGAGGCATCGGTATGCAATTCAGTAAATAACTGAGGATCATAAATCCTTAACACTGGGCTACTAGCTAACGCATTCTTCAACGCATTGAATGCACTTCTCTGTACCTCTTCAAAAACAAAGTTAACATCCTTCTTCAATAAATCAGTCAATGGTTTAGCTATCAAAGCAAAATCTTTAATATACTTCCTAAAATATGAAGTTAATCCCACGAAACTATGAAGTTGCTTTAAAGTCTTGGGTTCAGGGTACCTGGTAACAGCATCTGTTTTGTCCTGAGAAGGTTGAACTTTTCCATCTTCTATAATGTGTCCTAGGTACTCTATTCTTCGACATAGTAATTGTGCCTTTTTCCAATTAATCTGCAGGCCGTACTGTGATGCTACATCTAACACTTCTTTTAACCGCTGCAATGCCTGATATTCATCGACAGCAGGTATCAATAAATCATCAATAAATATAACTAATATTCCTTTTGCTATAAGTTCCTGAAACACCATAGTTACAAATCTCATAAAATACTTCGGGCAAACCGACAAACCAAACGGAGCCCTCAGAAACTCATACTGTCCATTATGTGTAACAAAGGCAGTGTACTTTATACTTTCTTTGCTGACTCTCAAATGGAAAAAACCATTCTTCAAATCTAACACACTAAAAACACGAGCACCTTTTAGTTTATCAATCAAATCATCAATAATAGGCAGAGGAAATTCATCCTTAATCATCTTTTTGTTTATGGGTCTATAGTCTACACATACTCTGGTACTGCCATCTTTTTTCTTTACTAACACCAAGGGTGAGGAATATTCTGAAAAACTTACACGAATGATCCCATCCTTAAGCCACACTGATACTTGCTTTTCAACAATCTCTTGTTCAGCTAAAGATATGCGCCTTGGTCGCTGAGTCACGGGTATATCATCCTTGAGCACGATGCGCAATTCTATTGGCGCTTCCTTTACTTGTACTGGTTTATAATTATTCACACAGTCAATAACTTCTTGTTGCACCTGCTTGTCTTGAACAGTACCTAAAACAAACTCATCCTGACTAACCACACACACAAGCTTTGATAACCAACTGTTTGCGTTTGGAGTAATAAGTATTGACCCCTTTGACATAATTGTAAAAACATCTTTAAGGACTTCTTGACCCAATATCACACTACACGGTATACAATGCCTAGGAACAACATGAAATGCAATATCATTATATTCGTGTCCATCTATCAACACACAAGCAGTAAACTTTTGCGTCGACCTTACACTGCCGCCTAATCCCACCAGATTCGTGACAATGTTTACCGACTCAGGAATCCCAAGATGAACACAAAGTTCAGCGCACACTAAGTTTATCTCACTTCCAGAGTCAATTAACGCATTAACTTCGCACTCATTCAATAAAATTGTTTTGCAAGCATTTTCAAATTGAAACTGCACCGGCGTTTTCTCTTTGACATAAACATCAGTGAAGTTTGCATCAGTTCCCACTGGCATCGCCATCTTGTCGCCGTCACTGACGTTGGTACTCCTGTCAATGTCATCAGTTTTACCAACCGCAGGCTCACGAATGTTCGGAGTGAAGTCAGTCACACACATCGCTCGTCTATCTTCGTGAATGTTCGGTTTTCCGCCTCGCCATTCCCGTTCTCGGTCATGGGTCTTTTCATTCGTACTATTCATAGACCGAATGCATTGATTAGAAATGTGTCCAAACTCGTTACACTTAAAACACTTCAGACCTTTTTCTTTATTTGGGCACTTTGATGATTGATGATTTTTTTCACCACAGCTGTAACACCTCTTGATTCCCGCGCCATTTTCATGATTTTCTGGCTTCTTGTATCGACTATGACCACTGTTATCCGTCCTCATTTTCTCTTTGATTGTCTCATAAATTTTAATCTTTTCCTTCAAGTCCGCGTACGTCGTAACTCCGTATAACAACATTTTATTAACTTCCGAGTCGATTATGCCGTCTATTATGTATTTAATGGCGACATAATCGGGCATCTTGCCGCGTTTTCCCATTTCCTTCATGACTAACACGTAGTCTAGACACCTTTCATCCTTCTTTTTCTTTCTGGCGGCCATCATCTCGTGGATGGTTTTGCTATCCACTGCATCTGGAAATTCCTTCAGTAATCCAACCTTTAAATCCTCCCAACTTTTGAAAGGTTTTTCAGATCTGAGCCATAGCGCAGCAGTTCCGACCAAAGCCCTTCTGGCTATGATCAGAGTTTGTAGGGGCGACCACTGAAAAATCTCGGCGTTGTCGTCAATGTCCTGCGCCCATTTAGCTACCGCAAACGTCTTGTCTTGCCCACTGAAATTTGGGACAAGGCTCTCATGGAAAATAGCCTGATCTCGGTAAAACCCTTGCTTAGCCGATGTGGATGCGTCATGTTCGTCTTCACCGTCGTTGGCTTTGCGGCGATTTCTCCCTTGTCGCGGCGACCTTTCCATATTTCGTCTTTTCCTTTTCCTTTTCTTTTGTAACTATTGTTACCGTCTTCTTTTCGTAATGGCGTCTTAACGTCTTTCGTGCAACATTCGTGCCGTCTTGATTCTTTTTCTTTTTGCTCCTTTAGCCCGAAAACTGGAAATATTGAGCTATCCCGGACGAGCCCCCAAAAAGTTATGGGATTAGCTCAATTGTATTCCAATAAAATGGCCGATTGCTTCTTAATTATTATATTTATTTCCTGACAAAAAAATACACGTCTTTTCTTCTTAAAACTTCAAGTTCTCCTCTTTCCCTTTACCTTCCGTATTCTACATCTTTAACATTCATATGCTATCTCTTTCACTCCTTGACTATTTCATACATTCATCTTTGTCACTTGTTTATGCTTCACATCTGTCATTCATCTTCACATCCCGTTTCACTGTCCGGTCATAACGTTCCATTCCTACATGTATGTATGTTTCTTCCTTTGTGGCACTATAGAGACCAAACGCGTGAGCCGATTTTAATAATTCTTACGTCAATTGATTCGTCTTAAGGCGCTATTAACTACCAATGACCTTGAGTGGTTAGCTCTCATGTTACGTGCTGAGCTCACGTAACGCGTCGGACGTCCTCCCAGTAATAAAACTCGCCCATCAAGGAGAGCTGTCCGAAATTAGACGCATTATTAATTTATTACACATAAAACAACAGGTATTAAAATAAAACACTGAGACTAGATTATAAATACTCGTAGTTAAACGATCTTTAAAATGAAGGTGAAGGTGAAGGTTTCATAAAAATACGCTTTATAGTTTTTGCGCGATTCTCAATTTTTTGTTAGCGTTAGACATACATTTACAAATTAATTACACTATGTGATAAAAATATAATATCAAATATTCTCATATCAAATTACTACGGAAATTGTTTAGAGTAACATATACTTTTTTCAGAGAAATAAGACTAGTCGTTTAGACGAGATGTTCAATTAAAAACCAATTAAAAGTCGCAAGTAACTGCGCCTTAACCTTGCGAGTGCTACTAAAGACATGACAGTAATCAAAATACAATATGGCGACAAGCAGACGCCATATTGTGGAAATGAAAGTCAACGAACTATATTAAGTGGGGTATCAAAATAAAGAGTCCTTTTTTGTGTGGTATCTCGCAGGTCAAAGTCTGAGGTTGTTGGCTGCTTAACCGGACTTGCCTGTGGCGGCTTTAATTTATTAAAGCCTCCATCCAGGGCTTATTCACGTTAGAAACTAAGCGACAACACGCAAGGGCACGCCCTGCGGGGTACGGGCTTCGGCTTAGGGCGTCGCTTGGGGGAGGCAGCAAGGGACGGCTGGATCGAGTTAAAATTATTTAGGAAATTAAAAATTAATGGCTCAGCGCTGCATGCTGGTTTAAGCAAGTCGTGGATGACGTCGAGGTGAACTTCGCGACGACTCTCGGCGGCGAGGGCGGAAGGATGGTGGTCTGTGTCTGTGTTTGCGTAAAGCACTAGTTTCCCTACGGCTCACTTGGAGCAGGGTGGTAGCGTCGTCAGGAATGACAAGAATATGCCGGGGACGGCGGATCTTGGAAATGTGGGGGGGCTCGTATCAGGCGGCCGATGCGATTAGGGGGTTACGATGTTTAGCAGCAGTGTCCAGGAAACGCTTGGCGAGTCGTTTCAAGAACTGCTGGACAGTGGGGAGTTTGAGGTTTACATGCAGCTCTTCATTCCAAACAAAATAGGGGGCTCCCACTACTTTACAGAGAAAGTGGTTCTGAAAGGTCTGCATTTTATGAAGGAAACGGGGCTTGGCGTGTGCGAAAACAGAGCCAGCATAATAAAATAATAATAATATTCCACAACTAACACACAACGCCATCTAGTCCCAAGCTAAGCAGAGCTTGTGTTATGGGTACTAGACAACTGATAAACATCCTTATATATTTCTAAATACATAAATATTATAGATAAATTACACCCAGACACAGAGCATAGGTCATAATTGGACGAATGACCGCGGTTCGCAATTTGCACTAGAATGACAATTTGCTGCGGGCGTTTTTAAAGAGTTTGGGGAAGCGATTCCAAAAATGTAACTCACTAAAATGATGAATATAAAAAAAATGAATATTGTCAAAAAAACCCGAATGTAAAAAACAACAACTGAAAAGTTCCAAACAAAAGGTGACTTGTTTGGAACTTTTCAGTTGTTGTTTTCAAGCAGTCTGATGCAGTTGGTGGCATGAAATCAATAATTGAAGTAAAATAACAGCCACCAACTGCATCAGACTGCTTGAAAAGTGACGTATTTGGAACTTTTTAGTTGTTGTTTTTTTTTGACAAATTTAATTGTCGAGACACATACTGAAAATATTTTAAAGTTGGTAGATGTTTTTTTATATATCCGTCAAGCAAGGCTGCTTTGCGGTCACTGTCGGTTTATATAGGGTGACTGGTAATTAGTGACCGATACTTTAACACGTGTTTGTACTCATGATAACAAATAACTTTTATTATGGGACAAAACCCGAAATCGCGAAAAAAAATAGGCAGTACAGTACATTTTGACCAGTCAGTAGGCGAACATAAATGTACTGAACAGCAGATTTTTTTCGCGATTTCAGGTTTGGTCCTATAGTAAAAGTAGTTTGTAATCATGAGTACAATCACGTGTTTAAGTATCGGTCACTAATTACCAGTCATCCTATATATGAAAAGAAACGAAAAGCATGACGAGACAAAATTTATATTATAATTTACTTAAAAATAGGTCAAATAATAAAAAATGAAACCACAACTTTTGCGTTATGTTGTAACTACGTTATTGTTGTTAATTATATCAGCGTACGTTGGCCAGTAATACAACAAAAATGTTTAGAAGGTCAGGGTAGGTAAGAGGTTACTTAGCCGCTCAATTATATTGAGATATTTCTTTTAAACGTGTTTTGGAAACCACTCAGTATACTTATGTTCAAGATTAACATTTTTTTTCACAGCCACATATCTACCTACTCATTTGAAATGTTTAAAAGCCCGATGTTGCTACTTGGTCAGCTCCCTCGCCCACTTTACCAAATAATCATGAATTCTACAGATATACTGCACCCAATTATTACAAACTTTAAAAGATTCGCAACAAAAGAAGACACCCTAATTTGCGTCCGACCGACTCGAATAACAAGATCAAAGCTTTCGACATGAATACGATACTCTCTCACGCTCGAGCTATTATAATTCCAAATTATAGACATGGTAGACGAGGGCAACACGATGGTACTCGTATATTAATTTGCTCACACGCGGTAAATTTAACCTTGAAACGAGTTTAATTCGCCCTATCTGCGAGGGGATAGAATAAAAATGTACTCTGTTCAGGCCAACAAGGGTGCAGGCACAGGGGAACTGGTATCAAATTGGGAGTGAATGCCGATATTAAATTCGAGGGTGTACAAAGGGGAGAATAATCACATCGGTCGAGTGGACAGCAGCATTTGTTTACATCATTAGGAACTTTGAAAAATCTTTAGGTAAAATTGAATTTCGCATTTACAGCAATAAGACTTCGCCTGAGTAGCAGGTCAGATCGTCAAGCGTATTTAATTCATATCTTGGGAGGCCCAATCCAAAAAAGGTCCAATCCAAAAAAGAGAGAGAGAGAGAGAGAGAGTTCCAATTTTAAAAAAGATGGTGAGGTAGGTGATAATTTATAATTCACAATGAATCACCAATATCGTGTCACTTTACTAACAATAGTTGTAAGTCATTATTGTAATTACTAACACATTGGATCTTAGTTATCTGAAATAAATAATAATAATTATTATAATGCATATCAAATTTGCCATGCTTTTTCACTAGTCAAAAATCAACACTCTGTGGGCTTCAACTTATTTTAATGAAATCAAAATTTGCACTTTTATTTATGGTTCTAAGGCATCTCGACTGAAGCAACAATAGATACAAGTGTGTCTAAATGATTAAATACACAATAGCTCTATCTCTGCTAGTCCTTCACTTTTAACGAGGAACAAAATTTAATAATATTATGTATTAAGTTTATATTTTTTTTGTTATTTAAAACACCCCTCCGTTAGTAAAATCATATTCAAAACTTTTCTATTGGTAGGACATAGGCCACATTCCAAATACGCCCAGTCTCCCTCAACCCCTCTATTCGCTACACTAGATCACTTCACATACAAATATGCCCATTCTCCCCAACCCTTATAGGCACGACAACCGGTAGCGACTGGGACAAAATGAAACTGTGAAATAGTAATATAAAACAATTATGTTTAAAATCTCTCTTACGAGTATTCAATATTTATTTTTAATTAACGGTATTTGGACGGCGACTTCGCCCGCGTAAAATTCAAAATTATCCCAAGGCAACATACTCCCGGGATAGAAAGTATGTGCTGTTCCAGACTATAATCTATCACTGTGCCAAATTGCATACAGATCTGTTCGGCCATTCTAGCGTGATTGAGTTACACATCCACCCATCCACCCAAACATTCACATTTATAATAATAGGTACTCGTATATTAGTAAGATGGGAATTATTTTATCTCACATGTTCAATGATGGACCCTTAACCCCCTAAGGGCCGATTTCACAATTCGCTAAAAAAACTAAGTTTTACAGAACTAAGCTTAGCGTAAAAATAAAAACCATAAAAAAGATTAAAGTGAGTTAACCAAGATTAGACATAAAAAAGTCCGTGACAGCATTGTCACGGACTTTTTTGTGGATCCTTAAAAGGAGACCAATTCCGTCATACATATTTTTTGCGTAACTGACAAAAAAAACAAAAACTTTTAAAAACTGATAAACCGTAAACTAACCGTTTACGCAGCGCACGCAACAGAAGCTATCAAAAGGATATTTTTTGTCCCGTCTTTGTCACATTTTTCATTGATGCTTCGCTCCTGTGGTCGCAGGGTGATCTTATATATAGCCTTCTGCAATAAATGGACTATTCAACACAAAAATATTTTTTTAATTCAATCCATTACTTCCTGAGATTAATTATCGCTGCTATAAAGCTGAAACTCTTCAGCTTTATGATAGCTGCTAAACGCGTTTAAGCGAGCTTAAACGTTGAAAACTGGGCGTTTAGAATTGGTGAAATCGACCCTAACAATACCGAGCTTTCACAAACAGGGGATTAATTTGGAAAGTGCATTTTGGAGAGTCAGCAACTAAAGTCATTGATAGAATCTAAATAATTTAACAGTAATAGGATCCCGCAGACAGGTGCGACGTAACACTGCGACAACGCGTTTACATAGAAATGGTTCTACTAATAAAACAGAATAGAACACACGATTCCAATGGTGTTTGTAACACCACCATAGGAAGCTTTACCATTACTGCCAAGAACCAATCCAGAGTAAATTTTGCCACTAATAATAGCTTTGCCTTTTACAACTATTTTAGAAGTGATTACTCGAAAATACTTACTTCAAATATATACTGTCAAAACTCCTGTAACTAACTGATTGGGTAGGGATCATCTTGGAATTCGATAAAAGTTCAGCAAAACTCCACAATTTATCGCACATGAATGCTTGGATCGTTACAAGCAAGATATTATTCAATGAATTTATATTTTACACAAGTACCTATATCTGGCTCTTTGAGGACTATTTTTAAACCCCTGGATATTACTTACCTGATTACTATAGTTACATTTAACGGATTTGGCCAGACGACAAAGAAAAAGTTCCAACGTATTTTAATATGTAACGGGTGTTTTTTGTCTTTAACATTATTTCAAATCTCGTTGGTAATCTAAGTAGCTCATTTTTGTTCATACTTTTTTGTCAACCCTACATCCACGCTCCCCCTCGTTTTGCCACAAAAGGAGTCCTGCAAACGCGGCGCTGTAGTCAAATGACGCCGCAGAGAATGTTGCTATCCCCCTTTTCTCCAGTATAACTGCATCTATCTATCTCTCTCTACTGTATTATTTCCGAATACAGCCGCGAAATGACCGCGCATGCGTATCAATCGCATAAAAGTCGCGTCGCGTCGATCCGGGGCCAGTACTAAAGAAATCACAGTTATGTTACATAAAAGTGGAAACCATACGGTTCTCACCACGTCTGGATATTACAAGTAAGTACCTACGCTTAAGCACCTCTTGTTTTGATCAGCACCAGACAGACGTACCGCTGCTGTGAAGCTGTCGACAGCCAATGACACCAGGGCTTGTCCTGCTGCATGAGCGCAGGCCGCATAGTATAGCACGCCGGCCTATTCACGATATGATCGGTAGAGTTCCTGTCATCTTCCGCGTACTTGCGGTATTAGAACCTAGCGGCTTGGTACGTGACGATGTGAAGAGACCAGATAGCATGATGTTGGTGCCGTGGACAGTGACAAAAACGCTTCAGCTGCAAAGGAACACATTACATATCCACTATTACGCTTTTCAAAACTTGGTTGAATTTCATAGCCTTAAAGTTAGGTGCTCATATGTGTATTGTATATTTTCAGGTATGCAGACATCGCCATCAAGCGCGTCTGGTGTCGTGTTGTCAGTAAACGACAAAACGGGAAGTTCAGAGAGCGGGACAGCTCGCAGAGTGGTAAGTAATATATCTGTGATATCCTATGTGCGATTGTGTACCCATTATCTAAAACTGCGTAATGCGATGTCTCCTCATGTTATAACTTCTTCGTTTGTGAGTTAAAATTCGAGGCAAAAAATACGACCAGGAAGTGTCAATGCAGTGTGGACCATGCACGCGACATCATTCCCAAATAAACGAAAAACAAAATGACGGTTGCTAGCCGCCACATATTATATTTTGCACACCTTTGAATAAAAATTTTGTTTAAAAATATAGGCGACACCATCATAGATCATTTAAATCGGTCCAGTGGTTCTTGAGTTATAAGTGGTGGAACTAACTCGACTTTGTAATTTTATAGAATAAAAATAAATATATATAGAGATATATTTTGTTACCATGGTTACACAAAATAACAAAGTCCTTCCACAACAGCTTTTTTTTTTTTTTTTTGTGGGGTGGGAAATCATCCTATGACTTCTTCCGCTCTAGGGTGGAGCGGAAGGGCGTGTCAGACTCTTACTGACTAAAACCCACCCCTGTTCCTCCCTGCCTTGAGTGCCCAGGGGCGAGGTAACTCTTTCGAATTTATCCTCCACCCCCGGGCATTGCACAACAGCTCATGATTGCGTCTTATCATGACGCGTTCGTATTACCTAAGATGGGCGATGATTACCGAAGCGAATACTTTTACTAACATCGGTACCTGCTTTGTTACTGAACTCTCTATCGTAATCTCTGTCCATCTCCAATCTATTTAGTTTTGTGGCAGTTAGCTTCATTTTGCTTTTCTTCACCTTTACTTACAACTTGGTATCAATGCTCTATAAGGGAATGCCCATATGGGAGCGCTGTCCGAAATTAGACGCATTATTAATTTATTACACATAAAAGAGCAGATAATAAAATAAAACACTAAGACATAATTATAAATAATTAAATGATCTTTAAAATGGTGAAGGTTTCATAAAAATACGCTGTATAGTTTTTGCGTGATTCTCAATTTTTATCCGCGTTAGACGTATCTTTACAAATTAATTACATTATGTTATAGAAATGTAATTACAAATATTCTGAAATCAAATTACGACGGAAATTATCTAGAGTAACATATATTTTTTTTCTAAGAAATGAGTCTAGTCGTTTAGACGTGATGTTCAATTAAAAACCACTAAAAGTCGTACAGCTGCGCCTTAATAGTTATATTCAATTGAAATTAAACCCTTAAAGGGATGAAAACGGATGGTAAAGTTTTATATTTAAATCAATCAAGCCTTAGGGGCCATCCGTAAATTACGTCAAACGAATTCCATGATTCTTTTTCTCTCCCCCCACCCCTTAACGTGCAACGTAATTTATGGATGGACCCTTAACGGCTGAACGATTTTTGAGACACTTTTACGGGTGGACCATATAATAATAATTACAAGCATACGTCAAACACTAAGTTCGTACAAGATTACGAATGGCAGACCTTTGAATGTGTTACATGTGGTGTCTAAGCTACCATTTGACGCTGGACTCATTGGGTCTCAACACACTTATATTAGTTTCACGTGTAACTGATATAATGTACATTTGTTATTTGTTTACTTATATTTATTGTTGTTATATACTAAGACGTATACTATTGTGGTGGTTTTCAGATATGCAAACACCAACGCCAAACGTGAAGGGTGGACTGGGTTGGGGGACAGGACTCTAAGAGTAGTAAGTTAAATATAATTATGTTGCTTTTTAATAACAAAAACTGAAATTTTTGAGTTTTTGCGAATTACATCTATTTATTATCATACAAACGTGTGGGTTTTACATTTCACTATACGGAAGATGGGAGCTCGGTCTGTCGACACAACTTCATACTATCTATCTATAGATATTGTAGGAAATATTGGAGGAGGCCCTGGGGCAATGAAGGAGCGGAGGCCCATAATTATGTAGCACTCCGCGGAAGAATGTTAGAATCCTCTGAGTTCTCTTCTCTGTTAACTGAGTTCTGTTGTGATATCCATTTTATAACATATAAAATGCACAATGCTAACGGATAGGTAAAAAGATACGTCAGAACCGTTCTGAACATAATCCGTATTGAAACTAATCATAGACGTGCGGAATGGTCAGAAAAACAATGGAGACTTCAACTCACCATTGACATAACTAGGCAGAAGACTACACAAACCTCTGCACTGAAGCTCTTAGTGGGTACTGACGCCACGACACCTGTCGTGCGGACACTAATACGTGACATCGCTATCGAGAGGTCTGAAAACCACGAGGGCTGGCGAGAGCTGTGCAGAACAAGAGCTCATCCACTGTTGACACGAAATCAAGCCAAACAATATTCTTGTGTTAACCAGCAGCGGTGAACACCACGCAAATATAACATTAACGAACATGTTTTCATAATTAAATATTCTCAGTCTACAGGAAAACTTGACGCCGGTAAGACTGGGTAATGAAAGTGTTACCCTGTGGTCAACGCATCAGTGGCTCATATGGCAAAACCACAAAAATGATACCCTGGAAGTGTGGTGTCAAGAATCATGTGCAACCTTTTTCGAGGGTGAGTATTGAATTACAGTATTGCGAAGAATTGACGGGTTGCTTCGCCATAAACTTTCCGCATGACATTGTTTTTATGTTCCTCTTGACATAAATCTGCTATATACTCGTATGTATAGATTTATTAAAAATTAATTCTTATAAGTATGACTTTCATTTAAATGAGTAAGTTGTGGCGGACCAGCTCGTTTGTTGATCGATGCATTTAACTAAATTATGAACTTTTGTTTTGTATGTGGGATTCAGAAATGCCTCTATCCACACAATTATATTTACCTATGTGACTATTTGTGGTGTTATATAAAGGACGTGCGATTTAGAGATGCCTACATCCAAACTGACATACCTATAGTGAGAGGTATAAGTAACTGCAGTGTTGACGTGCGATTCAGAGATGCCTCCGTCAACCTCAGACGGAGGGGACGCCTTCTGTCTGATTTGTTCACATATGCAGCTTTGGATTGGTGAAAACTCGCAACGAAGGCAGGGGCACGATCATGAGAGCTATCACGAATGTTAACGTCTTCTCATACAGAGTTGCATGTTGTGCGCGACCCACACTTTATGAAAACTATTACGGCAATGTCTAAAATGTGTTCATATTTCAGATAACGAAGTATGTGACACCAACACAGGATCATCATCATGATGTTCCCTTCAACCCGGTACTGAGAGGGCTGAATCCAGTGGCGAGTCTCCAGCTGCATGGTTGGCTCCAGTACCAGCCCAGCGCCAGGAAGACTGCGTTGAGGACGACGCTTCGTCGGAATAGTTCTAAACTTCTTCGCAATTTTCGTGACTGCATACAATAAAAATTTTAAACTCTGTCCTGAATATTATTTACTTTTGCTTCTATCATTTGAAGAATGCATCGACAAGACAACAAAGAATAATAAAAAAAAAAACTGATGACAAAATGCAGCAGTGGTGGCCCAGCGGTAACGACTTACAAGTTGTAGGTCGTAAGTTCACACCCAGGCTTTAATTTGTGTAAATTATTTCATCACCATTGCTCCCAAAACGGTGAAGGAAAACATCATGAGAAAACCGGCATGTCCTAGAACTAAAAATTTGAAGATATGTGTCATCCACCAACCCGTATTGGGCCCGTGTGGTACATTTCGGCCCCCATTCTCTCATATAGATGATGATTTTTGAAAAATCAAAAACATAGAAAAGTGGGCAAGCTCACTCGTACCTGTTGCAAAAAACTATGTTAAAAAGATATCAAAACGCTACGAATAGATGAAAATGAAAACAGAAACTTCAACACGCAAACCTTTTTCTTGTTCGCTAGATTGTTAATAATCATAAAACCATTGATATTCTTCAATCATAACGCCAAATAATTATATTTTTCATGCAGTAAGTTCATGAATTGATAGCAGTAAATAACGTTAAAAAATCCTTAAGGCCGCACTACCGGACAAGTGGCGCCCTCGTTGAATAAAAAATCGTAGCATAGCATACAAAATTAATATTAAGGAATCCAACGTCACATTTGTTACAAAGAGGATAAAGTAATTTTACGTTGTTAAAACAGGTCTCAGAATGTTTCGTATCCAAAGTAGTAGGCAAAAATAACGGAAACGGCTGTTTTTGGTACTTTGTTGGCGCAGTGGCTGAGCATTCGGCTGCTGCGCTGCGTGTCGCAGGTTCGATCCCCGCACGGAACAAATATTTGTATGACCTACAGATAGTTGTTCCGGGTCTGGGTGTCTTGTGTATATGAGTTTACATGTTTGTGAACGCACCCACGATACAGGAATAATTCCTAGTGTGGGGCAACGTTTTTTAAAAAAAAAACCATTTCAGAAGTGATTAATCGCAAATACTTACTTCAAATATATATATATATATATATATATATATATATATAGGTACTGTCTTATCTCCTGTAGCTAACTCATTTGGTAGGGATCATCACGGAATTCGATAACAGTTCAGCAGAACTCCTCAATTAATCGCATAGGAATGCTAGGAGGGTTACAAGCAAGATATTAATGCATTGAAAAGAATGAAATTATATTTTACACGAGTACATCTTGTGTACTCTTTGAGAACCGTTTTTAAACTCCTGAGTATTGCTAACCTGATTACTATAGTTATACGAGTATTCAACGGATTTTCCCAGTTGACAAAGAAAAAGGTCCAACTTATTTGTCCTTTAACTATATTGAAAATCTCGTTGGTATTCTAAGTAGCTATTATTTAACCGATGAAAAAAAAGGAGGATCTCAATTCGACCGATATATATATATTTTTTTTAAACATTTTTTTTTGTGTATGTTCAGCCCTCAAAAAAAATCATCAAAATCGGTTGATAAATGACTCCGTCATTTATCAACCGATTTTGATGATTTTTTTTTATAGATAGGGTATACCTCAAGGGTGGTCCCATGTCAAGGACATCAGGATCTGATCATGGGATCCTGATAAAATTGAGAGATAACCTCGAAAGTTGGGCACGAATATTGTTTCTGTTTACTATTCATAACTTAATCAGGTATTGCATTTAGGAATCATCACATCATGAAACTGAGCTGATGATGGAAATCATACTTTTCTCTTTTAAAAACTGGTTTTTGTGACAAATACCACTTAATATGCTTTGAAGAAAAGACGTCTTTACAATATTGGAGGCAACTTCAACCGGTCAATATCCTGGAAACTTCATGAAAGGATGGTTACATCATCAGCTCAGTGGCAAGAGGAATGATGAAGGATTAGAAATTAGCCTCAGAGTGTTAAAAGATTATGTGAGTCACAAAAAATCATAAAATAAAAAACTTTTTAACAAAAAAAATAACCGACGAAAATGAACTTAAAAGCACAAAATAAATAAACCTTTTAAGTCCTGAGTGTTGAGCTTATTTACCTACATAAAATATCAAATTTTATATAAACTAATTTTGAGTCGGCGCCAATTAATAAAATGATGAATTACCTACTTACAGCCTTTTTCATTTGTAAGTACTTATAAAATTTAGATATTTAATAATCAGATTGTTGTTTGGCACCGACTCAAAAACAGTTTATATAAAATTTGATATTTTATGTAGGTAAATAAGCTCAATACTCAGGATTTAAAAGGTTTATTTATTTTTTGCTTTTTAGTTCTTTTTTGTCAGTTAATTTTTTTGTTAAAAAGTTTTTGTAAATACTTTTTATGTCAACCGTACATCCACGCTCCCCCTCGCACAATTAAGTTTAGCCACAAAAGAAGTCCGGCCAACGCGGCACTAATAGTCAAACGACGCCACAGAGAGTGTTGCTATCCTACTTTTCTTCAGTATAACTCTATCTATCTATCTCTCTCTACTGTGTTAGTTCGGGAGACAGCCGCGAAATAACCGCGCATGCGTATTAACCGCATGAAAGGCACGTCACTCAGGGACAGTAGCTAGTAGTCAGAGTCCTGAACGTGCACACTTAAAAAATCACAGTTATGTTACATAAAAGTAAAAACCATGTAGTTCTCATCACGTCTGGATATCACAAGTAAGTACCTATGCCTAAGCGCGTCTTGTTTTGATCAGTACCGGTGCCACTGCTGTGAAGCTGTCGACAGCCACGGGCATCAGGGCTTATCCTGCTGCACGAGCGCAGCCGTGCCGAGTATCCGTCGAGTTCCTGTCACCTCCGGCGTACTTGCGGTATTTGAACCTAGCGGCTTGGTACGTGACATATGAAGAGAACAGATAGCATGACGTTGGTGCCGTGGATGGTGAAAAAACATCTCAGCAGCAGAGGAGTACAAAAGTCTTGTGCTTTTTCTTGACACAGCTTACATATCCGTTATGAGGGTTTTTAATACTTGGATGAATTCCACAATCTTAAAGTTAGAGCTCAAAATATTTGTATATTTTTCAGGTATGCAGAAATCGCCACCAAGCATCTCTGGTGGCGTGTGGTCAGTAAACGTCAGAACTGGAAGTTCAGAGACCGGGACAGCTTGCAGAGTGGTAAGTAATATATTAGTGATATCCTACGTGCGATCGTGTACCCATTATTTGAAACTACGTAATGCCATGTCTCCCATGTTTAATTCTTTCGATTACGAGTTAATGACCGGAATGCGGCAATACAGCGCGGTCCACGCACGCGACGTCATTTCCAAATTTAAACGAAAATAAAAATGGCGGTTGCTAGCCGCCAAATATTATATTTTGTACACTTTTGAATAAAAATTTTGTATTGACAATATATTAAAATCAGTCCAGCCGTTCTTGAGTTTTAAATGGTGTAACTAACCCGACTTTGTTTAATATTATATATAGAGTAAAAATAAATATATATATACATTTTGTTACCATGGTTACACAAAACCCGGGCCTGCGGACGGCGAGTAGTGGGTAACTCGCCGTCCGATCAGCACCAGGCCCGAGAGTCGACGGCGTATAGTGTTCCACGCGCGCCTCAAAGAGTTGTCAGCAAAGGGAAGGGGCCTGCCACGGCCGATGCCTGCCCGGGGGTGGAGGATAAATTCGAAAGAGTTACCTCGCCCCTGGGCACTCGAGGCAGGGAGGAACAGGGGTGGGTTTTAGTCAGTAAGAGTCTGACACGCCCTTCCGCTCCACCCTAGAGCGGAAGAAGTCATAGGATGATTTCCCACCCCCCCAAAAAAAAAAAAAAAATGGTTACACAAAATAACAAAGTCCTTCCAAAACAGCTCTTGATTGCATCTTAAAACGCGTTCGTATTTCCGAAGATAGACGATGATTCCCGAAGCGAATACTTTTGCTAAGATCGGTACCTACTTTGTTACTGAACTCTCTATGGTAATCTCTGTCCATCTCCATTCTAATTAGTTTTCTGGCAGTTAGCTTCAGTTTCTTTTTTTTTTGCTTTACTCACAATTTGGTATTGACGATCTTTAATTTTTGAATTTATGTTCAATATAATTTTAACCCTTAAAGAGCTGAAAACGGGTGGTAAAGTTTGATATTTAAATCAATCAAGCCTTAGGGCCATCCGTCAATTACGTCACATGATTTTTTTCCTCTCCCCCCACCCCTTAACCTGTAACGTATTATCGGATTTCGAGACACTTTTCATACGGGTGGACCATATAATAATAATTACAAGCATACGTCAAACACTAAGTTCGTACAAGATAACGAATGGCAGACCTTTGAATGTGTTACATGTGGTGTCTAAGCTACCATTTGACGCTGGACTCACTGGGTCTCAACACACTTATATTTGTTTCACATGTAACTGATATAATGTACATTTGTTATTTGTTTACTTATATTTGTTGTTGTTAGATACTAAGACGTATACTACAAATACGTATAATACAATACTGGTGGTTTTCAGATATGCAAACATCAACGGCAAACGTAAAGGGAGGACTGGACTGGGGGACAAGACTCTTGGAGTAGTAAGTTAAATATAATTATGTAGCTTTTTAATATCAAAACCTGAAATTTTTAAGTTTTTGCGAATGTCATCTATTTATTATCCTACAATCGTGCGGGTTTTACATTTCACTATACGGAAGATGGGAGCTCGGTCTGTCGACACAACTTCATACTATCTATCTATAGATATTGAAGGATACATTTGAGAACGCCTTGGGGCAATGAAGAAGCGGAGGGCCCTAATTATGTAGCACTTCGCGGACGAGTGTTAGAATCCTCTGAGTTCTCTTCTCTGTTAACTGAGTTCGGTTGTGATATCCATTTCATAACACCTAAAATTCACATTGCTAACACAAGTAGAAAGATACGTCAGAACCGTTCTGAACATAATCCGTATTGAAACTAATCATAGACGTGCGGAATGGTCAGAAAAACAATGGAGACTTCAACTCACCATTAACATAATTAGGCAGAAAACTACACAAGCCTCTGCACTGAAGCTCTTAGTGGGTACTGACGCCACGACACCTGTTGTGTGGACACTAGTTCGTGACATCGCTATCGAGAGCTCCGAAAACCACGAGGTCTGGCGAGAGCTGTGCAGAACAAGAGCTCATCCACTGTTGACACGCCAAACAAGCCAAACAAGATTCTCGTGTTAACCAGCAGCGGTGAACACTTCGCGAATATAACATTAACGACCATGTTTTCATAATTAAATATTCTCAGTCTACAGGAAAACTTGACGCCCCGGTAAGACTGGGTGATGAAAGTGTTACCCTGTGGTCAACTCATCAGTGGCTCATATGGCAAAACCACAAAAATGATACCCTGGAAGTGTGGTGTCAAGAATCATGTGCAACCTTTTTCGAGGGTGAGTATTGAATTACAGTATTGCGAAGAATTGACGGGTTGCTTCGCCATAAACTTTCCGCATGACATTGTTTTTATGTTCTTCTTGACGTAAATCTGCTATATACGAGTATGTATAGATTTATTGCAAATTAATTCTTATAAGTATAACTTTCATTTAAATGAGTAAGTTGTGGCGGACCAGCTCGTTTGTTGATCGATGCATTTGACTAAATTATGAACTTTTGTTTTGTATGTGCGATTCAGAAATGCCTCTATCCACACAAACGTATACCTATGTGATTATTTGTGGTTTTATATAAAGGACGTGCGATTAAGAGACGCCTCCGTCCACACCGACATATCTATAGTAAGAGGTAACTGAAGTGTTGACGTGCGATTCAGAGATGCATCCATCAACCTCAGACAGAGGGGACGCGTTCGCTTCTGTCTGATTTGTTCAAAGATGCAGCTTTGGATTGGTGAAAACTCGCAACGAAGGCAGGGACACGATCATGAGAGCTATCACGAATGTTAACGTCTTCTCATATAGAGTTGCATGTTGTGCGCGACCCACACTTTATGAAAACTATTACGGCAATGTCTAGAATGTGTTCATATTTCAGATAACGAAGTATGTGACACCAACACAGGATTATCATCAACCTAACCTTTAACCTTCAACCAGGTACTGAGAGGGCTGGACCCAGTGGCGAGTCTCCAGCTGCAGGGTTGGCTCCAGTACCAGTCCAGCGCCAGGAAGACTGCGTTGAGGACGACCTCGTAATTTTCGTGACTGCATACGAGTACAATAAAAATTTTAAACTCTGTTCTGAATATTATTTACTTTTGCTTATAACATTTGAAGAATGCATCGACAAGACAACAAAGAATAATAAAAAAAAAACTGATGACAAAATTCAGCAGTGGTGGCCCAGCGGTAACGGCCGCAACTTACAAGTTGTAGGTCGTAAGTTTAAACCCAGGCTTTACTTTGTGTAAATTATTTCATCACCATTGCTCCCAAAACGGTGAAGGAAAACATCCATCGTGAGAAAACCGGCATGTCCTAGAACTAAAATTTTGAAGATATGTGTCATCCACCAACCCGTATTGGGCCCGTGTGGTGCATTTCGGCCCCCATTCTCTCACATAGATGATGATTTTTGTAAAATCAAAAACATAGAAAAGGGAGCAAGCTCACTCGTACCTATTGCAAAAAACTATGTTAAAAAGATATCAAAACGCTACGAACAGATGAAAATGAAGATGGAAACTTCAACACGCAAACCTTTTTCTTGTTCGCTAGATTGTTAATAATCATAAAACAATTGATAGTCTTCAATCCTAACGCCAAATAATTATATTTTTCATGCAGTAGGTTCATGAATTGACAGCAGTAAATAACGTTAAAAAATCGTAGCATAGCATAGAAAATAACTATTAAAGAATCCAACGTCACATTTGTTACAAAGAGGATAAAGTAATTTTACGTTGTTAAAACAGGTTTCAGAATGTTTCGTATCGAAAGTAGTAGGCAAAAATAACAGAAACGGCCATTTTTGGTACTTTTGCCTACTACTTTGGATACGAAACATTCTGAAACCTGTTTTAACAAAGTAAAAATAGTTTATCCTCTTTGAAACAAATCTGACGTTGGATTCTTTAATATTTATTTTCTATGCTAAGCTACGATTTTTTATTCAATGGGGGCGTCACTTGGCCGGTAGTAGACCCTTAATGCTTAGTAAACTACATAAATATATGGCTAAATAAGAAAATATATAGGGTGACTGGTAATTAGTGACCGATACTTAAACACGTGATTGTACTCATGATTACAAACAACTTTCCCAAAGAAACTTTTTTTTTATACGTATTCACTTTTTTCACAATAAAAACAGTTTGAAATTCGCGCGCGCGTGACGGCCGTGACCGCCGCGATCAGCTGTTAGCACTGAGGCAAAGGCAGAGGTGCAGGCGTTGGGGAGCATGTGACGCTACTGCTAGTACATTTGCCCTTTTCTGAAGTCAGACTATCAACTGATAGATCGTGCCTACTTTTAATGTTACGGCGCGCGCGTTCCTTAATAATTTGTAGTTATGCGGCACGTATGTACGTTGCATCTTAAAAGTATTAGTCAAAAACGCTGTCTTTGAAAATATTTTTTTATTTAGCAACAATCGAAACATGTAGGTACTGTAGGACCCCAAGGCACCAGTAAAACCTGCAGGGATCCTGGGACGCTGTAGTATCTTCAGGGTAGAGGTCTCACTCGCTGGCAACGCGGTGCATAAAAGGGTAACTTGGTACAGGTGGATGAGAAAAGAGATGAGGGCACTTTAAATAACTATATTGGTATTATTATAGAATTACATGTGCGCCCACTTGCAAGGGCAAAACGCCAGTCTGACATAAAACAAAATTCACCCCTACTCTTTATAATTATTCCATCGACTCTCCAATCTTCTTAACTGCCAGCTAAAGGCCGGTACAGACCCGCTGAAATTAGGCTATATCTACAATCGTCACAGTACCTACACTACAACTACAAAAAACTGGCCAAGTGCGTCTCGGATTTCACACATTAAGGGTTCCGTACCAAATATTGGTATTTGTTAGTAACGTATACGTAATAATTAACATTATTACCAAATTTCAGGTTCCTAAGTCAATGGGAACAAAATGGTACAAAATTCTTCGGAACAAAGTTTTTTCACAGACGACGGGCAACAGACGCGGTTAGCCGGGGTATGCTCCAGTCCCTCTGTGCTCGACTCGAAAAATAACTTTTAAAAAGTATCGCTATGCACGCAATTCTTCGATTCTACGTAAACAATGGAAGGTACAGTAAGAAAGAAAAGTGTTAAGATTCAAGTTAAAAAATGTATAGCACTATTCGTAGATGCGTAAGCGTCTGTAAGTTAAAATAGATTTTGTCTCTTTCTGACCTATCAAAACAGTCAAAATTGTCATTTTGACTTTTTGTATTAATTTCAAAACGTTTAAATACGTATAAAGGATGATTCACGTTACACCGTGTCGCCACCGGGCCGGGAGAGATAGTATACATTTTTTTTTCAGCATACATTTTGTATGAAGTGATTCATGCTAGACCGTGCACTGCTCCGGCATGGCGTCGAAATGTCGGTGGGTATTGTTTTCATGCCGGGGCTGGGCCCGGTCCCGACACGTTGTGACATGAACGTGTGCACCGGGCCTGGACGTGTCCCGGCCGTGCTTCGGCCGGGACACGGTCACACATCTATAGTATACTTTTTGTATGAAATGATTCATGCTTGGTCGTGCCCCGTGACAGCCCGGTGTAGCTTGAATGACTAGCCCGGCGGGCGCACGGTGGACGTGCTCCGGCCGTGCCCCAGCTGGGGCACGGCCCGGTGGCGACACGGTGAAACGATGAAGCCGCGGACAGAACATAGTATAAAAAAACTTAAAAAAAAATACAACTGAAGTCGGTGTTTCTTGTTTTGTTTATTTGTTATTTGACATTGACTTCCGAAATTAAAGTTATTTTGCATTTTTTTGTGTTTTTTACGGAAGTCGGTTGAATTTTTTTGTAAAATGTTTTTTATTTTTCTCTTTTTAGTTGTACCCCATATCTAATAGCTAAAAATATGGAATTTGAACATAATTGGTGAAACGAAATTTCACCAATTGTTGTATTAATTAAATGTATCAGGATGAATTGTACAAATTTGTATACCCCTTCAAGCGTATCAGCGTGTCTTATGTTATGAAGTGGTGTTAACAATAAACAGACATGCGATTGCAGTAATTACGGAAGGTTTGCTATCATTTATTGAGGAGTTCCATTGTGTATCCCCGAAGGTTCTTCATCAGATCTTCACCGAATTTAAATTGTACATGAGAGGCACCAGTTTCAAATTTAAAAAAAAATGTCACCATCGGTTCACGCAGAAAAAAGTTCTGAGGTCATCAGGTCATCATGACACTAAAAAAAATACGGTCGAATTGAGAATCCTTTTTCTTGAAGTCGGTTAAAAATATAAAAGAGCAGAAATAAAAATCGTTCTCAAAGTCAAATCTTGTATTCATTATAGGTATTTCAGTCTTATTAATTACAAAAATAAATTAAAAATAATGAACAATTAAAAGAATAAAAAAAATACAAACATCCGAATTGATAACCTCCTCCTTTTTCGAATTCGGTTAAAAAAATGTTAATTTAAATGAGATATAAGTATGTGTATGTTCAGCCCTGACTCCGTCATTTATGAACCGATCTTGATGATTATTTTTTTGCTAGATAGGGTATATCTCAAGGGTGGTTCCATGTCAAGGAAATCAGGATCTGATAATGGGATCCTGATAAAATTGAGAGAAAACCTCGAAAATTGTGGGGACGTTTAGCGTTTCTGTACGTATGTTCGGCCTTCACTCCGTTGTTTATGAACCGATTTTGATGATTATTTTTTTTATAGATAGGTTATACCTCAAGAGTGGTTTTATGTCAAGGACATCAGGATCTGATCATGGGATCCTGATAAAATTGAGAGAAATCCTCGAAAATTGGACACGAATATTGTTTCTGTTTACTTTTCAAAACTTAATCAGGTATTTGCATTTAGGGATCCTCACATCATGAAACTGAGCTGATGATGAAGACCATACCTTTCCTAAACAATAGAAGTTAGATATAAAAAAACTGGTTTTAGTGACAGATACCACTTAATATGCTGTGAAGAAAAGACGTCTTTAGAAAATTGGAGGTAACCTCAACTGGTCAATATCCTGGGACCCTCATACAAGGATGGTTACATTATCAGCTCAGTGCCAAGAGGAATGATGAAGGATTAGAAATTAGCCTCAGAGTATTAAAAGATGATGCGAGTCACAAAAAATCATAAAATAAAAAACTTTTTAACAAAAAATTCAACCGACGAAAAAGAACTAAAAAGCAAGAAATAAATAAACCTTTTAAGTCTTGAGTATTGAGCTTATTTACCTACATAAAATATCAAATTTTACATAAACTAATTTTGAGTCGGCGCCAAACGAACAGATGAAACGAAAAGAAGCCTAGATGCCTTCTTTATTTCTACGTACGTATAAAATTTAGATATTTAATAATCAGATTGTTGTTTGGCGCCGACTCAAAAGTGCGCACCCCTGGACACTCAGGCAGGGAAGAAACAGGGGTGGGTTTTAGTCAGTGAGAGTCTGACACGCCCTCTCGCTCCACCCAGAGCGGGTGAAATCATTGGATGATTTCCCACCCCGTAAAAAAAAATGTGTGCATCACTTCATTATTTATAAAAATTGTTGGACTTTAATTGATTTCATATATAACATTAATTTCAGGTATTTTATAATAAAAGCATTAAAAAAAATCGGTAAAGTTACAGTTTATGATTTTGAGCCAATTCTTATGAGCAATTATACGAGGAATTTTGTAATCTGTTACTATTACTATTATTGTAATGAATAATATTATTGGGTCTAATTTTTTATTAACAGTATCTCACTCGACAAAATGGGCCAAACTAGGTACTTGTAAATGGTCACATTGTTACAGATGTATTGTTAATTTTTCTTGTTTACGAAATTAACTTGGTAGTGAGCGAGGGTTATTGCAAACAGTACACTTTCCATTCAATTCACTGGGGTTATTTCGGACATCACTAAAGATAAAAGAATTAATTTCAAATATGTTTCGTTTATCCACTTACTATAAATATATGTTATTATTAATTTTACATTTTTGATTGATTTTAGATAGTTACAAAAGTACCAAAAACGGCCATTTATGACACTTTTGCTTACTACTTTGGATACGAAACATTTTAAGTCCTGTTTTAACAACGTAAAAATACCTTATCCTCTTTGAAACAAACGCAACATAAGATTCTTTATTCTTTATTACATACGCTGATATACTGATATACGCTTTGCTACGATTTTTTATTCAGTGAGGGCGCCACTTGGCGGATATATACGCCTTAAGTGTTCGCAATTACTCCACTCTTCCCTACTGTTATATTTCTTCCATTAAGAGTTACGAATTTAAAAAAAAAAAAAATTAAAAAAAATACATTGTTTTAACTTACTTCACAGCCGTTTTAAACATAACATATATTTTATTTATTTGATCAAAAATGTGTAATCTATTCTTACTATAAAAGTCATTCCATATCACTTTTATCTAAAACTACCCAGATTAATAAGAGATTTTGCCGAAGAAGACGTCATTTCACTTCATCAATTTTTTTTTCAAGGAGAAACACTTGTACCCTGTTTTTAAGGCTTCGTGCCTTAAAAACAGGGTCGACGGGAACATAAAAATAAACCCGGAATAAGGTCACAACGGAGTAACGGACGCTTCAGATTAGTCCTTAGTACCTCTACGACAATATCCACAATGATTTTTCATTGATATTTAAACCAATGCGGCGTACCCCATTGGACGGCAATGCTAAATAGTTAACGTAAAAAAAAATACCCGTTAAATATCAATGCACAATTTATAATCATGGGTTTTCCATTATTATGATCTTTCAAAGTCGAGGGAAAAACCCCTCGACTTTTTCAAAAATTTCTTAGGTCTTCTCTCTCAAATACCACTAATTTAGAATATACTTCGTACAGGCTATATACTCGGGCTCGTAACGAAACCATAGCGCCATTCAATTCGATCCCAACGCCATCTATCGAGATGGTGTTCAACTTTTTTATCATGAAAGAGTTAACATTTTACATTGAAAATAATATACAGAGCTATGTAATAGTAGACTATTATTTCTTCGTTCCAAAAAAAAAAATTAATGTATATTTAGTAATCATTTCTAGCCTGAATTCGTTATAATGGTACGTCACGTTACATTTTTCGAATTGACTCCCAAATTATCAATTTTCGCTTTTATGTGATAAGTACTGTATACACAACAACACTACCTTATTTTCTGATATAATTTTTTTTTTTTCTACAGTTATAAAATAAAATAAAAAGCAAAATAAAAGATAGGAAGATTTGTTTTTCCATCCCTTTGTGTGGTGTATTGTTGGATAACTCACTATTTTTCGATATACGTAGTTATTCTTTTGCAAAATATTAAACTTTAAGGTGGAAGCGCCAGGGTAGCCATCGAAATTCAAATTCTCTTAGTGTCAGGTTGTATCTTGGTCAAAATTTGATTCACAGCCGTAGCAAGTATGTATTTATAGACTTATTATCATTAAAATCATCACTACAACTCTATCAGTTAGAATCGATGTCAAATGTAAGTATTTCATGCAATCATGACATTTGGCAACAATTCTAACTGAGAGTTTGTATTGTTGATTTTAATGATTACAGTTCTGTAAATACGTAATTGCTACGGCCGCGAATCATATTTTGACCAACATAAAACCTGATACTGACCTGAAAAAAAAATTGCAAATATCAAAAAAACGTAAGAAAATTTGCAAAAAAACGAAAGAAAATTGGAATTTCGCAGCTACCCTGGAGCTTTCACCCTTTTTTTTCTGTTACAATCATGATTTATCTTAGAGACATAAAACCAGTGTCATTATTTAGTATCTACAGAACGGGATTTCATGCGGTTTTCAACAACAGACAGTGATTCATGCTCTCATGCTCCCGTCTAGTATAAGTTTATAATTTGTTTGTAGCAGCAGCCCGTGCGTTTGTAGCAGAGTAGTCCATTTCAATCCTTAGATCAAATTCAATCAGCTAGAAAGCGTGGTTGCTCAATTTCTCTAAAGACGAATATACAGAGGTGGGTATCTATATTCACGCATCACCTGCTTGTCCCTAGCATCTGCACCTGCTCTGATGGAGATGGTATGGTTTCCTCAAATGCCACCACGTACATAATGTATCTTACCATGTAACACGTAGCGTTGCACGTCGCATCGTTGCATTTTCCGACATTGGGAACGTATTCGAACTGTTGAAGCAGCCGCTAGCATGCGGAGCGTTGTTGACTAGCAAATATCTTTTGCCTGCTTTTCTTTCGGGTTCAATGCAGTACACCCAGGTTTCTTCACCTGTTACGTTATTATAGACAGCCAATGACTGTCCTCTGTTAAACTTCTTTATCATTTTACGGCACCACTGGGCATGCAGTCGTTTCTGGTCCTCCGCGGTATCCACCAAGTGCAAAGCTGCCGAACCTTCAGATGCATGTGTAAAATATTTTCCACTTGGCTCATTCCAATGCATAACAAAATACAAAGCTGACAAGTAATTTTTTTGGAGTTTCAATAAGTTGTCGTACGGTATCAATATTAGATTCTGTAACCGCAGTCCTGCCGGCCGACCTTCACGTACCTCGTCATGGAGATGATCGTGGCCGCGTCTAAATTCTGCAAACCATCAATACATAGAGCTGCGAAATCTCTGGCAATTCTCTTGTTGACATAAGCCACAGCGAAAATCATAAAAAATCATTGAACGTTCACGAGTTTAATCTCATTTTGATAGCGACACACAATTTTTGAAAGGATGCGTCGATAACAAAACAAAAGAAAATCTCGCAAATTAAAACGTAAAGTGCCCTGTTAACGATCAAATTGTTTGTCAAACTTTACGTGTTTGTCAAATTATTTGATAGTGTGCAACTTTGTTTAATGCGTTTGTCAAACAATCTTTGATGAAAACCTGAAGTTTAACCAAAAATTTATCGTTTACAGGGCACTTAACATGTTCCCAAAGAGTTCCATTTTCGAATCCCAAAATTGATTTTTCTTGTTATTTTATTGTAAGTGGCCAGATTCAGAAACTTTCAGTATGTCCCACGTATAGTCAGCAACCAGCCAGTAAAATGTTATCAGAATCAGGTCTAACCATTTCGAAGAGCAGCGGGAACTGACAGATAAACAGACCGACAGACAGACAAACATTTTAAAAACTGATTTTTAGGCAGAGGTATCATGCAAATGACTCTATGAGCTTAAAAAAAAACTATAAATTATGCTGACAGTACAAACAGACACTTCAATTTTATTTATTTGTATTGTATTGGTAATCCCTCGCTTGTCGTTTGTTTTTTAACCGACTTCAAAAAAAGGAGGAGGTTCTCAATTCGACTGTATTTTTTTTTTTTTTTTTTTTTTTTTTATGTGTGTTACCTCATAACTCTTTACTTCGTGAACCGATTTTGAAGATTTTTTTTTTATTTGAAAGCTGTTGCTTCACATGTGGTCCCATTTTAGTTTGGTGAAGATCTGATAAAGAACTTCGGAGATACACCATGGAACTCTTCAATAAATGATAGCAAACCTTCCAGAATTGCTGCAATCGCATGTCTGTGTATTGTTTTCACCACTTCACAACATTACATCACGCTGATACGCTCTGAAGACCGCTTACAGATACAGATTTCTACAGTTCACCCTGATACACCCTAATTTCACCAACTATGTTCAAATTCCCTATTTTTGGTGTTATACATTCCGGTATAACTTTACTATTAATTTAGTTGTAGAATGGGGTACAACAACTAAAAAGTGAAAAATAAAAAACTTTTTTACAAAAAAAAACAACCGACTTCCAAAAAAAAAATACACTAAAAATGAAAAAATAACTTTAATTTCGGAAGTCGGTGTCAAATAACGAAGAAGTAAAATACAAACACCGACTTCCGAAATTAAAGTTATTTTTTCATTTTTAGTGTATTTTTTTTTTGGAAGTCGGTTGTTTTTTTTTGTAAAAAAGTTTTGCAGAATAAAGTACCTATCACAGGTTTATTGTTCGATTGAAGCCACGCCAGATGGAAGCAACAATATCCCTTGTATGGTTTCTTGTTTGATTGAAGCTACGCTAGTTGGAACCAGCAATATCTCTTGTTTATCTTACTGGTTAATCCAACCAACATAATGTTTGATTTCACTGCAAAGCCGTAAAGTGCTCTGAATTCCATGTAGGGAATGACGTGGAGCACAGATATTTAAATACAGTGGAGCGTCTGAGCATTTCATTCGGATAATCTTTATAGCATTGCTCAGCTAGCGTACTATGGCTCACTACGTGAACCCCGAGAGAATCGCTTCACTCGGGTGACATTGAAATATGGTCATGACAGGGTTGCGTAGAGGTGTGCGTTTGTGGTCTGTATAAAATAAATAATTTATCTTACTTTCTTGCTTTTCAGTCAGCCATCTTTTACTGTTATTCCACTAAAATAGAGAACAATGCTGTACATACTTATAAATATGGCCCAGATCAAATCAAGTCGTTGCGGCTACTACGAGTACTTACCTACCAAAGCTGTTTTGGATAAAATTTGATCATTAGCCTTTTTTTTCTAAATTATAATTTTAAGGTGGCGCGTAGTGTTCCACGTGAGCCAAAAAGAGATGAGTGTCAGCCACCACTGACGGGGCCCATCGTGGCCGGTGCCTGCATGCCTAGGGGTTTTTTTTGTGGGGTGGGAAATCATCCAATGACTTCTCCCGCTCTGGGTGGAGCGGGAGGGCGCGTCAGACTCTTACTGACTAAAACGCACCACAAAAAAAAATGGTGAATTTCACATTTAACTGTTTGTTACACAAACAACTCCACGGTTCTCCAATGCGTTTTGGCGATTTCACACTGAGATTAAACTTGCATTGCTTGCAGGAGCTCGTGTCTAAAGTAATAACAGCCGCATGGGTCGATCCATCAGGTTAAGCTACGGTTTCCAGGGTTGGTCCATGGATGGGTAACCATCTTTACATACCGAGACTCCTCGGTGCCTCGGAAAGTACGTTAAACCTATCACACGTGGATCTTTGACAGTCATTACGGGTCGTCAGAAGCACGAAAGTCTGACGACCAGTCTTACCAAGGGGTTTCGTATTACTCAGTTACTGGGTTGTGGAGGTGGGATAGGCAGTCGCTCTATGTAAAATACTGGTTGATTTTTTAAAAAAGCGTTTTTAAATCATTAAATTATAATGTTTTAAATGTGCAACAAAGATAAACATAGGGTATACACGTAAAATAGTTCGCTAAGTTTTGTCATAAGACATACAACCACATGCAAAGTAAATAGGTATGCTTAAAAAAAATCATTAATAAAAAGAAATATTCTATTATTCATAAAAAAGCGATGAACCAATAAATCAATTTCCATTAATTTTATATGAAGAATTAACTACCGACAACAAAAGAATTATCAAAATTGATTCAAAGTCCCGGAGTAATCGCGTAAAAACATACAAAAAAAAAACATACAGACGAATTAAAAACCTCTTTCTGTTTGAAGGTTTTAAAAAGAAAAACGAACCGAAAGGACAGAAAAATTGACAGTCGTGACTGTCGGGTCATGGCGACTGCCGAAGTCTGCGGAAGTAAAAACTAAACCAGTCAGGCGCAACAAGTCACTGGCATGTTGGTGACGGGAACCCATAACTTTCACTTCTACTAAAAATTGTTCAACGCGGTTATAGAAGTTTCCACTTCAAAAATGGCACCTGAGTCAGTTTACAGAAAGGTCAATTATTATTCGTTCTCCGTCCACACTAGACTGCCTAAATTTAAGAATAAAAATTTATTGAAATATTAAATCAAATCAAATAATTTATTTCTATAATACATGTTAAAAAGGTGTTACAGGTATAAAACGTACATTGTATTATAACTTATGAGAGAATTTTAAAGAAGTTGCATTTTCTATAGGTACTAACATTTTCTTAATTTATTTAACAACTATGAACACCAATGTTTTAAAACTTTATATAATGTTTAAAAACTAAGATAACGTATGCCGCTTAGATTAAGCAACAAAAATAAGTTTTGACTAAGTTAAAACAAATATAGAGGTCATTTCTGCTAACAAAAAGAGGAATCATTTTTAAGGTATATTTTTTGTTAATAAAACTATAAGTGATAAGGTTGTTTTACTATTGGCAGGAAAACATCGTGAGGAAACCGGCATGTCCTAGAATCAAAACTTTGAAGACATGTGACATCCACCAACCCGCAGTGCGGGTTGGTGGCGGGGTGTGGGCCGTAATTGGTGGATCTCACAGAGAGGAGACCTGTGCCCCAGCAATGGGGACATTAAAAAGGCTGATGAGAAATTAAAAACTTGCATGTTTCGTTTTTGTATTTTATTAAGTATTGGTAGGTACGTAATAACTTCTATTATGCGTCTGAGATAAGAATAGAAAAGTCAATGACCTCAATTTGTCAACCGTCATTTGAAAATTACTAGGCTTCAATTACGGTGGTGTACTAGGAATCTGGACATTTTATAATCTAAGGTAGAAGCATAGTAGTCACCTATTACGCTAATTGTGTAAATGAAGGAACAAATCAATGAATCGTGTTTTCAGTTGCCTCTATTTCGTATTTCATTCGTACTATTCGTGGCCATGCGGAGTGGTTACGTCACTGATTATAACGTGTAGTACCTTACTATTTAATCATTATTAAACAATAACTGTTTAATCATTATTAAACAATAACTGCCACGGCTACACTTCGCGATAACGCGAACTACACTTCGCGCGCTCTCTCTCGCACACTGCTCGACGTCTTACTGTGCAACAGAGAGCGCGCGAAGTGTAGTTCATAGTTTCATAAAGTGTAACAACAAATACCTACTGACATCTTTATCGAAAGAGGCAGCCCTGGCAATTCACAAATACCACGCGCCGGCGCGCTGCTGCAAAGCAAATAATAATAATAATAATTCTTTATTTCCAGGCATCTAAGGCCCATAGATAAAATACACAACATTAGTAACCTTAAAAAATAATAAAGTAATACATAATATTAATAAAAACATAAAATCTAAACTACGTTAGGTCGGCGACGTATTGCGCTGAGTCGTGCTGTCATGTAGCCGTCCGCGAAAACGCCGAAACACGACACCCGTCGGCCAAAATTCTTCCTTCAAGAAAGTCCCTAGATGGTGAGTCGGTACCCGCACCACAAAAGATTTGAAGTTAATCTTGTAACTCACTTCACGCTTGTAAGGTTAGGTACATTTTCGTTCGCAGCGTCTAGCGAGTCGTAGGTATAGGCTATTAAAGCAGTAGGTAGCGAACATTTTGTATGGAGTGATTCATATGATAATATGTGATAGAGGGACTACCCGGACAGACGGACACGTGAGTCATAGGGCTCCGTTTGGACCCTTCGGGTACGGAAACCTAAAAACGTAAAAGTTGTTAACCCGTCAGCAACTTTTACGTTTTTGGTTTTTTTTTTTAATCTCTGTTGTGGGGGCCACAGAGCAGTAGCCCCACCTGCCCTCCTCTAAATCCAGCCCTGGAAGTATTGAAAGTCGGAGCAGATCGGTATGGACGTCGCGGCGTGAGCTAAGGCACAGGACTGGAGAAACCGCCGAAATTGCAGACAAAGGTTTAGGTTCTGCTCAGTTACAGGATCTTCGAAGGAATAAGAATCGTTGAACAAAAAAGGTCGGTTCAACACGTGGATGAGTTGACTGAGAAACTGTGCTGTAGCGTTGTAGCTTCACAACGGAAAGTAGCCGAGTGATTTTTTAGTAGAACATAGTGAGTGACTAGGCACATCACTTCATCGTCAACGGTCTGCGCAGTAGCCAACCTGCAAAGCTAGCCGTGTCACTGAATACTAAAAATATCGCGGCGTAACGGCCATTCCCATGTGTTTATTAAGATTCACTATACTGCAAAAAAAACAAAGATCTGAGTGCCGCATTCTATTGAAATCTCACGGTTCTACTTATCCCGGCCACCGTAGAAGCAGGCTTGCGTCCGATAAGGACCAGGCCTGGATCAACGGTGCGTTGTGTTCCACGCGCGCTTCAAAGAGATGTCAGCATTAATTGTCGGGGTCCGCCAGGGTAGCAGGAGTGTTTGACAGCGTCACCGCGACACTGGCACAGGCAACTGAATGAACACAGTTGGGGTTTAGCCAAAGAGGAGAGTCTCACACGCCCTCCCGCTCCACCCAGAGAAGTTATTTTATGATTTTCAAATCTAAAAAAATCTTTACCTAAGGGCCCTGCGGCGTGTGAGAAAAACCAGCCAAAGTAATTTGTTAACATTTAACGTAGATTTAGGCAGTGGTGGCGTAGCGTGGGTTGGCACCCAGGGTGGTTTTTTTATCAATCACCCACAAAATAAAATACAAAAGACTTATAGGACTTATAGGCGTTTGCACACACCATACCATGACCGTGCTAGGAACGTATCAAGCACGGAAATAAACACGATGCAGTTTACTATGACGTAAGCCGCCGTGTGTGTTGTCTTTAAAATGGGCAGATTTCTTTATTTTGCTAAAATATTCTATTACATTAGGTATTAAAATCTACATTCCTGCCCTTTTCGATAGACAAAATGGAAAGATTGGTTGGTCGCACTTGGCTCATAAGGGTCCTTTGTAAGATTTTAATTAACTTGAGTTTTGAAAAGCTCCTTTCACGTGAAGCCACCGAAGCATAAATAACTAAAATAAACCTTAGATACAACGCTAGATTTGGAACAGACTCAGAAAACATTTTAAGATGGATCTGAGAAGCTCCAACAGGACTACATTGGAACCGCTTCTTAGGAAGAAATGCTGGTGGTTTGCTAGTGACGCCTCAATCATAAAATCTCCAAAATTATGTCTTCTGTAGAAAATATAGTAAAAAAAAGACGTTATCTGAGTCTGGCTGAACAAAACTTAATACTACTAGAATATCATCCATTTCCCTGAAACGATGATCTAGTTCTTGGTAAAATAACTTCTGTTTTTTTTATGTTGTCGGGTATATTTTCTTTTTGGTTTGAAATCCTGGAAATTAATCAGACGCAAAAATACCTACTTATATATTTGCTATGCTCACTATTTCTTACAACGGAATAATGATGACAGTTGCACGTCGTAGTAGCTATGTATGTTTTTAAGTATAAATTGGGGGCTGGACTGTCACTGGAAAAGTGTGTGATTTTTATCACACACTTTTCCAGTCAAAAGTCAATCAAAGCCATAAAATAATTTCTTCTAAGCATCCAATTTAAGGACTTAGACATTTTGAACTTCCCATTTAACCATCATTACGGTGCATTAGATGATATTTTATTAGAAGTAATTTTTAGAAAATCGCTGGGTGCCAACACACGCTAGACAGCCACTGTATCTTCTGTAAATATTCTCTGGCAGTGCGAGTGTCACCCCTTGATGCCGTTTTACGCCGCCACTGGATTTAGGGGAGCCCTTGGTCGAATTTGCTACCGGCCCCACGTCGGCTGAATACGGCACGTCCCCTCTTGTGAAAGCGCATGCGCTATAGTATTGATCGTACAAAAGGGGCGTCTACCTAAAAGCGTATTATTAATGCTTAGATAATGCGTGGCTCCGTTAGTGATGTCTCGGTACTCGAACGATCGCTACATCATGCGGCAACTCTACGAGAAACAACATTTCTTTGTCTCGGCGCATTTGGATCCAAGTAAGTTTAAATTTAAGCGATGTGTTCATTCTTGTAGAATTTTTTCTTGTCTACGGGTAAATTGCGAGTATTTTTTTTAGGAAATATGCACTTGCTCTGCGACTTCGATGACGCTATCGCCATTTTTGTTTAACTCACGAGGGTCTTGTGCTCTTTAGAATACGTATGTACAGTCTTTACTTTGTCTTTCTTCACAGGAATGCGTATTAGCTACCTTTCGGTACGTTCGATTATATAATAAGCATTTTTTTTGTTTTTCAGTTAAGAAAACATCAACGTCTGACTTCGAGGGAGAACATGACTGGAGTAAAACTCTTGGAATGGTAAGTAAAATATAAGTAGTATTCTAACTAGAAAAAATGGTGTTGTAGGTGCGATTGTGACCAGCCAGTCGATGCTCACACAATAGTGTGCTGGTGCCCACGTGTATGTGTTGAGGTGAACGTTGGGTGTGGAAGAAAGACGTTAAAGTAGAACAAATGCTGTAGAAATATGTTCCTTGCTTAGAAAGTGTCTGAGTGATAGATTGAGGAATGATGTAGTAAGACAACGTGGCGGTTTAGACGAAGATGTAGTGACAAACATTGTAAAGATCAGAAAAATAATTCAAGGCGACTAACAAAAGGTATGAGTGAAAAAACTGGAAAGGACGGCCTAGAAAGGCCAGGTGCCTCGTGTTTACTCAAACACTAGGCACCTGGCCTTTAGCTTTAACCGTTAGTGATAGAATGCCGCTTACGGTACTCTTCTCTACACTGCCATTATAATCTATCTGCTATTCCAGACTATAATCTATCAATGTGCCGAATTTCACCCAGATCCGTTCAGCCGTTTAGGCGTAATTGAGTAACCAACATACATCCAGATGATCCAGGTGGATCATCTGGATGGATATCAATCTTAACTTTTGCATTTATAATATTAAACTAAGTAGAAATACAGGGTGTTATGGTGTTGTTATATTTTAAGAGCCGGTTTTTCCCATGGAAATGAGCAACTTTCTCTAAGAAAAAATTTAAAAATCACAAAAAAATATTGAACTTGCCATACAAAGATATCAGCTGATCAATATTGCCTTTCTGCCTAGCCTTTTCCCAACTATCTTGGGGTCGGCTTCCAGTCTAACCGGATGCAGCTGATTACCAATATTTTACATAAAGCGACTGGCTATCTGACCTCCACAACCCAGTAACTGAGTAATACGATACCCCTTGGTAAGACTAGTTGTCAGACTTTCGGGCTTCTCACGACCCGTAACGACTGTCAAAGATCCACGATTAACAGCCGGGACCAACGGCTTCACGTGCTTTTCGAGGCACGGGGGAGTCTCGGTATATAAAGATGGTAACCCATCCACGGACCGACCCCGGCAAGCGTAGCTTAACCTAATGGATCGACTCGTGCGGCTGCTGTTATTACTTTAGCCACGAGCTCCATGGGAGGTAATTTTTTTATTTTCTCGTATTTTCTTCAAGGAAGTTGTTCACATCGGTCGGCAGAAGCAGTTCTTCAAATGTGACCACACCCTTCCGTTACAACCTGAATATCCCGATAATCATAAAAAAATATAAAGTAGGAATATATCCCGTTATTCATTTCACTACGGAAAAGGTACTTGAGAGTAGCTCAGTCTGTAATTCAAGGGGTGGGGTCCGCACAGCTTCATACTGTTCAACTATCTGTAGATATTATGATGCTGTGTATATGTAGACATAGTTATCGATTGCGTCTGGGTATGTGTGGGTGTGTGTGCTCAGCCCCCAGAGGTAATGTATAATATGTCACCGGATAGTTGCACACAATGTAAGATGGTAATAAATCTCGTAGGAATGTTAACTCCTTAGACTATGAAAGGTTATAGACGCAACGTCATTGGACATTAAATGAAGCAGGATCGTTAAAATGTGTGAGTTACCTCGACGAACACAACGATGACGTTTCGGCTTTTCGTTTTGTCTGTGTGAGCTTATTTCGTGTGTACAGATACAAGCCGGCTTCTCGTTCTGGTATTTCAGATTGCTGGCTTTTGGCACTCTGTCCTTTCCTTACCTTTTATATATTATGAATAGATCATTTCAAATACAATAAATCTCATCCAAATTCGTTAATTTACAATGTAATAAGTTTTACTGAAAATAAGGACTTTTCAATTGTTTTGCGATTCATGAACTAACGGCGTTTGCAACAAGTGTCAGATGTCATATAATATAATTATAACGAACTATGATTCACAGAGCTGCTAACTATAAAGGCGATAGTTCCCCCCAATGAAGTGTGTGTGAGAGTCTTTACTTTTATTTTCCATTCTTCCTTGTTTTTTCTGTTTTTTTGGGTTTTATACCCGAAGGGTCAAAACGGAGCCCTATTGCTGTTACTCACGTGTCCGTCTGTCCGTGGTCTGTCATACAGGTTTTACAGCCAAACGGTGGTAAGCATCTTGTTGACCCAAAGCCACACAAATTGTCAAAAATAAATTGGTACGAAACCCGAAATGTGCAAAGTCCAACACGCACTTGGCTGGTTTTTGCTAGTGGTTTAATAAAAAAACACTTAATTGTTATGAAACATTAAAAGTTCTATTAGCTAAAGTATCTAAAGTAATATTTGTTTGCTTCGTCCACACAGATAGGTAGTTACCTACCTAAAAAATAACACATTATTGCTTGTTACAGTTTACTCTCGCAGCCCACGTAAGGGATGTCCAAGAAACTGGTTCCATAATGAGGCGGCGTCTAAGAAATGGTACGTACTACTAACAATTACTCTCTTTTTTTATTGGCCTGTTTTATTGTCTAGAAGTCCACCAGAAAAACAGGTTTTCAGTACATTTTTGCTTGCATAACTCGACAAAATGTCGGAAAAAGCAGAAATTTTCCTTAAAAAAAACCACTTAGTATAGAAGAAGATTAAATCTACTAACGGTATACTTTAAGAAATTCTCGCTTTTTCCAGGTGGATTAAGTCTGAGACGCGCCCATGGTTCTCGACCTTTAAATATTGATAAAAGTTGGCATTCTATGCGGTGCGTTACTCGTGAATGTAAGTATCAAGTTACTATTTAGTTACATTATTTATTTGAATTAGCTAAGTGTTGGGTGGTGCTAAAATTAATTGTTGTTTGTGATATTTTTAAATGAAAAGATCCTGTGGCCGTAACAACGTAATTTGAACTTTATCATGTTCAATGTATGGCAGAGATTATGATCCCAAAAACAACCCAAAATCCTTTGTTATCTCTTTTTACAAGTAGCGGCACCAAACTTTAGCGCTGACCGTTATTGCGCAAAAGTAAAAATTAAGGTACCTGAGGGGGCTAGCGGGATGAAGGGCGAGCATGCGTAGCGCCGATTGGCTCTCCAGTCGCATTCTGTTCCCCGCGCCCCCGCGCGTCACCCGCGCCACACACCCATGCGCAGCAATTATCGTTCAGCGCTAGACTTACGTGCCGCTACTTGTAATGGAACTACGAACTGAATGTGTGTTCGATGTTTTTATAAGAAATATGGTTATTAACATCTTCAAATTTCTCATCCGCAGGTGTACGAGAACCCACCTGCCAAGAACAACAAACAAGTAATAAAATAAATTAGAAAAACAAAAAAAAATGTAAATTTAGGTGTAGAAGGGCTGGTCGATATCGTCACAGATGTGAAGCAAACGCGAAGATAACTTGAGACGTTTAATTTTAGCAGCAGGATTGTACAGTGGTGCCAATTCTCTTAATAACTAAACTAAAATTAGAGAATCTTTTACTAAAAGGCAGTGCGAGAAAACGACGGCTATAGCTATGAACTCATTTAGAGATGTCAAACTAGTTTACACCTTGCGCTTTACCGTGTTTTTAGTCGACATGTGTTTACGCGTACCCTTAATTTATATGGAAATATTAGTTGAACTAAGTTTGACAGCAGCTCTAATTTACGTCCGTCTCTTTCTTGTTTTATTAGGGTGAAAAAGATAGCAATAGCCTAAAAACCCGGGTTGTCAAATTGAATCCCGACGACAACCCGGGTTGACAGCCGATTATTTTTTTTTTTCACTTAAATAATTTTTTTTTTGTCAAAATCACCGGTGAGTTTCCGGGGCTCATAGGTTAAGTTTAGTTTGTGCAAACCAGAATCGGCACCAGTGTTTACTTAAACAATGATTAACTTTATAACAAACTAGGCGACTTGAGACTTAAGCCGCAGTTATACGACTTTTAAAGGTTTTTAATTGATCATCACGTCTAAACGACTAGTCTTATTTCTTGGAAAAAAATATATGTTACTATAGACTATTTCCGTAGTATTTTGATCTGATAATATTTAAAATAATATTTTTAAAACATAGTGTAATTAATTTGTAAAGTTATGTCTAACGCGAATAAAAAATTGAGAATCACGCAAAAACTATAAAGCGTATCTTTACGAAACCTTCACCACTTTAAAGATCATTTAATTATTTATAATTTAGTCTCAGTGTTTTAGTTTAATACGTGTTGTTTTATGTGTAATAAATTAATAATGCGTCTAATATCGGACAGCGCTCCTTGATGGGCGAGTCCTATTACTGGGTGGACATACGACGCGTTACGTGAGCTCAGCGCAGAACGCGCAAGCTAACCACTCAAGGTCGTTGGCAGCTAGTAGCGCCTTAAAATGCCAATGCATTCCATTACTTTCCAAGATAAATCCTTTACCTACAGTCCAGGCCGCTCGTCTGTGGAATGCATTGCCAGTGTCAATAAAACGCGCGCAATCACTTCCAATATTTGAAAGACTAGTAAGGGTGCGTTACTTGTCATGTTCGTGTTCTAGCTGTTTTGTTTTTTTTTTTTTTCATCAATTGTTGTCACTTATTTTCTTGCTAGATTTAGTATGTATGTATTTATGTATCTATAATTGTATTGTGTTGTATTGTATTGTATTGTATTGTATTGTATTCTTTATATTTGCACCAAGTGACGCCCCATTTTGTGTCCAGGCAATCTCTTGTAACAAGGCAGTGTTGAAGCCTTGTTTATTTTTTGACCTCTATTCCAAAATTACGTTCTTTGCTACCTTTTGCAGCGGAGCTAGTAGAAGCTCTTGATTATCATTTTTTCGACTCTTCGACTGTCAGACCAGTTTCCAAGAGTTGTGCAATTCTACAATATAATTACGTATCAAGTCACAGTGTATGTGTTTGTACTTTAATGAGTGCTTCTTATATTTATGCCTACTTTTGTAAGTAATAAAATATACGTGTTAACTTGTCGTGTGTGATTCCTTCATCCAATTCCTCATCTACCTACGGTCCTCCTACTCCTACGTCCTCTGCGTGTCACTCCTACGTCTCCTCTGCGTGTCACTCCTACGACCTCCTCTACGAGTCACCAATACTCCGGCTGCAACGAGACACGCCCTCCGTACCGTGACACTCTGTCCATTCCAGGTTGCCTGGAAGAGATCGCGGAATGCGATAAGGCCGCCAATTGTATGTTTTTTAGTATAAGCTTTCCTTAATGTGTGTATTTTTTTTTTGGGTTACAATAAAGTATATAATTAATTAATTAGGCGCAGTTCCACACAGCCAAGTCCGCTCGGACGAGGGCTGGGGGCGTAGTCCTCTAAACCAAGAAACACAATGGCTCGGCTACTCCACCAAACCATTTTTTTTCGTCTGGCAACACTAGAGCTAACAGCTGATTAGTCCCTTGTAATTTTACTTTTAAATATTAAATGCCTATGTTTTTAAGGCCTATTTCCTACTACTCATCATGTAAATAGGATATTTAATGTGTTTTTAGTGTTAAATTCATGCAAAACGGTGTAAATAAGTGTAAAAAGTTCAACGAAACTTGGTGACAGGAGGTTACCGGCTTGAGTGAATTTTGCATTATGATCTTGATATCAGGTACAATACTTTATATATATTACTTGATATTATATTGTTTACGTTCTAATATTTTATTGATTAATACAGTGATCATTTTCTATACGGCTAAATATTGATGCCAATGACCTTTGAAACGTAAACATAACCTTGGTTAGTTGGTGACAGAACTTCTTAGCCTTAGTTCATTTTCTTTTAACTAATTATCTTTTCCACTTTTGTCACAATCTGCCTAGTCTATTCTAATTTCACTTTTATTCCTTATAATCATGCCTATCACTCGAAGTGCCTATACGCGCCAAGAAGAGTCTAAACTCAATCTGGCTTTGAGCGAATTAAAGGCGTCGGCTCAACTTTACAATAAGGGAAGACTGTTCCGCGCGCCTCCAAACTGGCGACCAGACGACTATGAACGTGAGCGCAGCCTTCGCCATAACGTCATCACCTCCAAACTGGTGACCCTCGAGCATGAACGTCAGCGCAGCCTTCGTGCAGCTACTTCAGCGTGACGTCATCATCATCGCTTCCTTCAAACTCTTGAGCAACGAGTCATACAGCCAGCCAGTAGCAACGGCTTTTACGGGTATCCTGACCACCAGCATGCAGCGGACGCGCATTCCTGGTCAGCATCCTCAGTCTCTTTCATCACCTTCAACCTCATCAATGATCTTGGCGCAGCGAACAGCACCTTCGGCCGGTCGAAGAACATCTCCTGGTCGACGCCAGCAGTCAAGCCACTACGTCGCACAGCACCGCTCCAAATTCCGACTCACTGGAGCCTGCAGCATCATCCCGAGTCACTGGGACATCATCACCCCGAATCACTAGGATATCATCACCCCGACTCACTGGGGCATCATCCTGACTCACTGGGACAGCAACACCCCGACTCACTGGGGCATCACCGCAGACAGTTCCGACTCACCGTGACCTATGCGGCTCTTCCGGTTCCTACTTACTGGAACCAACCTTACACTGGCCCGGCAAGCATCACAAGATGTAAGGACGACTCATCAAGAACCATCGATCTCCGATCTCTGGAGGGGAGTGATGTAGCGACATCTATGACGCCGCACACGAACTAAAATAACAAAATCCTACATCGCGCAAGCAGAGTTCTCCGCACGATTTGAACATATACAACAGTCCGAAATCAACCATCGGGCAGTTGCCCAGACCAGATACAACACCCGTCTGGTCGGAGGATCCTCCCTTTTCAATGGAGGTTTGTGGGACTTTACACTCTGTTCCGCATGCCTCCACAAAACTTATAAAATATATTAAAATAAACAAATATATTGTTAAAACTAAAAAAATGGTAATAAACAAAAGTTCTTCATTAAAAATGTAAAACTTAATACGGAAAGGTTAAATTTATTAAAATAATTAGATTTGTATTCTTTGAACTTAGAGAAAAGTACTAGGAAATACCAAACTGACACGGAAGACTTGCAGTGTGAACTTGACCGGTTACAATAGCAACTAAGCTCAATGACCACTAAATATACAGCCTCAGAGAAACAAATGAGGGAATATGTGTTGGCAATGAATGAGCTGGTTAGCTTACAAAAATCGAACTGTGAACATTGCCAATCACCATCAATGGCATCCACTCCGGACCATTCATTGCCAATATATAATACCACCTTACCGCAGTCTTGTGCCAGTTTGCCCAAACTCAACCCAAAATCTAAAGGTCGCTTGGGAACATTTAAAACTAAACTCTCAAATAAAATCCCACTTGTGTGTGTCTAATCAATATTACTCGTATAATGATTTTTTCAAAATATATTGCACGCAATTTAATACTACTTTTATTCCTAAGACAATTTCTCTAAACAGCAATACTTCCTTCAGTGACTGAGCCACCACTGGTATTAATAAAAGTAGAAAACGGCTGTATGAGCTGTATGAAGAACGGACTTATATTAACACTGTAGAATATAATTTATATGTTAAGAATTATTCTAAATTATTTAATAAAAATTGTTATTTGGCGAAATCTCGCTACTTAAGTGCACAAATTAAAAATAGTAGTACCTAATGTAATTAAAATGACTTGGGATATTATTAATAGCGAAACGGGAAGGTCTTGCAACCGAAGTAGTGATTACAGCCTTGCTATTGATGACAGTATCATTAAATCAGATTCGCAAGTCGCCGCGGCATTTAAAAATTTCTGTACAGAGATTCCCGTATCGACTACAAAATCTCTAAATTCATCACCAACTGCTGCAGAAATATTACTTAAAGAAAACGTTCCAGTTTGTGAATCCCAATTTAATTGCCAATATGTCACTTGTAATGATGTAATTAAAACTTTTAATACTTTAAATGTTAAAAAGACTTTAGATCTATGGGGTAATTCTGTTGACGTTGCTAGGTCTATTATAGACATTATAGCACCTACTTTAGCAGTAATTTTTAATAATTGTATAGATTGTGGTGAGTTTCCTGATCTAATGAAATATAGTAAAATAATACCATTGTTTAAATCGGGTAGTACATCAGACCCTACTAATTATAGACCTATATCAGTGCTACCTAATTTTTATAATTTTTTTTGAGAAAATTATTTTAGTTCAAATTCAAAGATATTTTATTATTTATGTAAACACAAATTATTACATAACAAACAGTTTGGTTTCACAAAGGGTCGTTCAGCAACTGATGCTGGTGTTGCACTCTTGTGATATATTTATAATGCATGGGAAGATAAATGCGATGCGTTGGGCATTTTTGTGATTTGTCTAAGGCTTTCGACTACGTTCTCCATGATACATGGATCAGACTGCACTACTACGGAGTCCGGGGCGCCTCTCTGGACTTTCTTATTTCATACGTGAGTAATAGGTTTCAGAGAGTTGATGTGAAGAGCAAAAGGTCTGCCGGGTCTGTAGTCAGAACCCCAAAAAAGACCCAAAATTGAGCCTTGAGGAACCTGGGGGTTCCTCAAGGCTCAATTCTGGGTCCTTTTTTGTTTCTAATCTATATCAACGACTTGCCTTACCTCATAAAAGATAAACATGATATAGTGCTGTTTGCAGATGACATTTCACTTTTATTTAAACTCAATCGTCAGCAGGTGGTTGTTGATGAAATAAATAATGCTCTTTCAACTGTAGTTAACTGGCTTAACCTTTGAAACACCCGCGCGTCAAAATGTAAAATTCCGTGAAAGTCCCGGCCCCACTTATGCCACTTATGCGGCGCGAACTGCTGACGATGTTGTTTACAAAAACCATTTATTGATGCTTCCTTGGGCTCTGCCACTTACTGTAAACTTTTTTGGGTTGTTGAATAAACTGAGCGTAATCTTTAATGTAAACAGTACTCGAATTACGAGACTTGTATTATAAACAAATGATGTTTTCAAAGCATTAGTGGAATAGTGTGTTTGTTTCCGTAATTTTTCAAATTCTGATAAAACTAATGAATCAATTTACACGAAATTTTGCATGTAATACTATGAATTAACTAGTATTCTAACAACGGCGTTTTTGTTTGAGATTCCTATACAAAATTGTCAATATATTCATACTCAAACTTCGTATTACAAAAACAAACAAAGTACCTATTTTTGTCGTCGACTTTCTCGCCAAATACGTATAAATTATGATGATTTTTCCTCATAATATTGTCTAATACTACATAATATCTACATAATTACATGAAACAAGCAAAAACATTCACAATAACAGCTTTTTATAACACTTGAACACAAACTTTTACATTTTCAAATGACCTTGACGTCATGTGAAAATAAACAATGTTTACGATGTTTATTTCTTGCAAATCTCTATCTAGAAAGATGTAAGAACTACTTATAGATGAATATCATAACTTTTCCCACTAATTACAAACACAGAGCTCTTATATTATCATAATATCAACAAAGTTTCGACTGTCATTTGACAAGTCGACCATTGAGAAAGTACATCTATTAAATCTTTTTTTTTAAATACTGTCAGTCTATATTTTTGGTAGAAATTTTAAGGAACCTACAGACTATATTATGTTCCAAGTGATTGAACCTTGCCACATGATAAAATACATTTCGTTTTATAAATGTGAATGTTTGGGTGGATGGGTGGATGTTTGTAACTCAATCACATCAGATCTGGATGAAATTTGGCACAGTGATGGATTACTTATAGTCTGGAACTGCACATACTTTCTATCATGGGAGTATGTTGCCTTGGGATAATTTTGAATTTTCACGAGGGCGAAGTCGCCGTCCAAATACCGTTAGGTAAAAATAAATATTGAATACTCGTAAGAGAGATTTTAAACATATTGTCTTATATTTTACTATTTCACAGTTTCATTTTGTCCGAGTCGCTACCGTATGTCGTGCCTATAAGGGTTGGGGGAGAATGGGCATATTTGTATGTGAAGTGATCTAGTGTAGCGAATAGAGGGGTTTGTCCTACCAATAGAAAAGTTTTGAATATGATTTTACTAACGGAGGGGTGTTTTAAATAACACAAAAAATGTAAACATAATACATAATATTATTAAATTTTGTCCCTCCTTAAATGTGAAGGACTAGCAGAGATAAAGCTATTGTGTATTTAATCATTTAGACACACTTGTATCTATTGTTGTTCAGTTGAGATGCCATAGAACCATAAATAAAAACTTGTAGGTACTTACTTAAACTTCTTGTGCAAATTTTGATTTTATTAAAATAAGTTGTAGTCTACAGAGTGTTGATTTTTGTAATTATAATAATAATAATTCTTTATTTCAGATAACTAAGATCCAATATGTTAGTAATTACAATAATGACTTACTTACAACTATTGTTAGTAAAGTGACACGATATTGGCGATTCATTGTGAATTAGAAATTATCACCTTCCTCACCATCTTTTTTTAAAATTGGAACTCTCTCTCTCTCTCTCTCTTTTTGGAATTGGGCCTCCCAAGATATGAATTAAATACGCTTGACGACCTGACCTCCTACTCAGGCGAAGTCTTATTGCTGTAAATGCGAAATTCAATTTTACCGAAAGATTTTTCAAAATTCCTAATGATGTAAACAAATGCTGCTGTCCACTCGACCTATGTGATTATTCTCCCCTTTCTACACCCCCAAATTTAATATCGGCATTCACTCCCAATTTGATACCAGTTCCCCTGTGCCTGCACCCTTGTTGGCCTGAACAGAGTATATTTTTATTCTATGCCCTCGCAGATAGGGCGAATTAAACTCGTTTCAAGGTTAAATTTACCGCGTGTGAGCAAATTAACATACGAGTACCATCGTGTTGCCCTCGTCTACCATGTCTATAATTTGGAATTATAATAGCTCGAGCGTGAGAGAGTATCGTATTCATGTCGAAAGCTTTGATCTTGCTATTCGAGTCGGTCGGACGCAAATTAGGGTGTCTTCTTTTGTTGCGAATCTTTTAAAGTTTGTAATAATTGGGTGCAGTATATCTGTAGAATTCATGATTATTTGGTAAAGTGGGCGAGGGAGCTGTCCAAGTAGCAACATCTGGCTTTTAAACATTTCAAATGAGTAGGTAGATAAGTGGCTGTGAAAAAAAATGTTAATCTTGAACATACTCGTAAGTATACTGAGTTGTTTCCAAAACACGTTTAAAAGAAATATCTCAATATAATTGAGCGGCTAAGTAACCTACCCTGACCTTCTAAACATTTTTGTGGTATTACTGGCCAACGTACGCTGATATAATTAACAACAATAACGTAGTTCAACATAACGCAAAAGTTGTGGTTTCATGTATTATTATTTGACCTATTTTTAAGTAAATTATAATATAAATTTTGTCTCGTCATGCTTTTCGTTTCTTTTCATATATAGGATGACTGGAAATTAGTGACCGATACTTAAACACGTGTTTGTACTCATGATTACAAACAACTTTTACTATAGGACCAAACCTGAAATCGCGAAAAAAATCTGTTCAGTACATTTATGTTCGCCTACTGACTGGTCAAAATGTACTGTACTGCCTATTTTTTTTCGCGATTTCAGGTTTTGTCCCATAATAAAAGTTGTTTGTTATCATGAGTACAATCACGTGTTAAAGTATCGGTCACTAATTACCAGTCACCCTATATAAACCGACAGTGACCGTAAAGCAGCCTTGCTTGACGTATATATAAAAAAACATCTGCCAACTTTAAAATATTTTCAGAATGTGTCTCGACAGTTAAATTTGTCAAAAAAAAACAACAACTAAAAAGTGCCAAACACGTCACTTTTAAAGCAGTCTGATGCAGTTGGTGGCTGTTATTTTACTTCAATTATTGATTTCATGCCACCAACTGCATCAGACTGCTTGAAAGGTGACTTGTTTGGAACTTTTCAGTTGTTGTTTTTTACAGTCGGATTCTTAGACAATATTATTTTTTTTTTATTTTCTGCATTTTAGTGAGTTATATTTTTGGAATCGCTTCCCCGAACTCTTTTAACACGCCCGCAGCAAATTGTCATTCTAGTGCAAATTGCGAACCTTTACCGCGGTCATTCGTCCAATTACGACCTATGCTGGCCCTGTCTTCGCTCACGCCAAGCCCCATTTCCTTCATAAAATGCAGACCTTTCAGAACCACTTTCTCCGTAAAGTAGTGGGAGCCCCCTATTTTGTTTGGAATGAAGAGCTGCATGTAGACCTTAAACTCCCCACTATCCAGCAGTTCTTGAAACGACTCGTCAAGCGTTTCCTCGACACTGCTGCTAAACATCGTAACCCCCTAATCGCATCGGCCGCCCGATACGAGCCCCCTCACATTTCCAAGATCCGCCGTCCCTCCTTCAATCCATTCTTCCGTCGATCCATATCCTTCTCATTTCTAACGACGCTACCACCCTGCTCCAAAAGAGCCGTAGGGAAACTAGTACTTTACGCAAACACAAACACAGACCACTGTCCTTCCGGCCTCGCCGCCGAGGGTCGTCGCGAAGTTCACCTCGACGTCATCCACGACTTGCTTAAACCAGCATGCGGCGCTGAGCCAGTAATTCTAAATTCCCTAACTAATTTTAACTCGATCCAGCCGTCCCGTGCTGCCTCCCGCCAAGCGACGCCCTAAGCCGAGGCCCGTACCCCGCAGGGCGTGCCCGTAGCGTGTTGTCGCTTAGTTTTTAGCGTGAATAAGCCCTGGCGGCTTTAATAAATTAAAGCCGCCACAGGCAAGTCCGGTTAAGCAGCCAACAACCTCAAGGTTTGACCTCACACAAGAAAAAGAACTCTTTATTTTGATACCCCACTTAATATAGTTCGTTGACTTTCATTTTCACAATATGGCGTCTGGTGGTCGCCATATTGTATTTTGATTACTGTCATGTCTTTAATAGCACTCGCAAGGTTAAGGCGTAGTTATACGAGTTTTAATTGGTTTTAATTGAACATCACGTCTAAACGACTAGTTTTATTTCTCTGAAAAAAGTATATGTTACTTTAGACAATTTTCGTCGTAATTTGATATGAGAATATTTGATATTATATTTTTATAACACAGTGTAATGAATTTGTAAATTTATGTCTAACGCTAACAAAAAATTGAGAAAAGGGCAAAAACTATAACGCGTATTTTTTATGAAACCTTCACCATTTTAAAGACCATTTAACTATTTATAATTTAATTTCAGTGTTTTATTTTAATATACGTTTTTTAATGTGTAATAAATTAATAATGCGTCTAATTTCGGACAGCACTCTTTGATGGTCGGGTCTTATTACGGGGTGGACGTACGACGCTCCAAACGACGCGACTCAAACTTATTGGCAGTTAATAGCGCCTTAAGACGAATCAATTGACGTAAGAATTAAAATCGGCTCACGCGTTGGGTCTCCATAGTGGCACAAAGGAACAAACATACATACATACATAGGCTGATAAACACATTACACTCCCTTGCATCGCACAGTCGGGTAGAAATAAGCAAGTCTGCAATCCCTTGGAGAAGTGAAAAAATCAAACATTTAAGTGAACGCAATCAAAAGATACGGCCGTTTATGCCGCATATTTTGACACTCTCAAGGGAATCAAAACCTTCGACGGCAGCGACTTCTCTTCCTCGGCCCTGGTCCAGGCCATGGTACGGAGCTAGAGGAAATGGGAAACGGTCTCCTCCTTCTGAGAAGCAGAAATGCTGTCCGTCTCTCCATCTGTCACAGCCAATTTACTCCGAATATACTTGACCAATTGAGCTTTTTTTTTATTTCATACACACGTAAATATCTGTGATCCAAACACGGGCATGTAACAAAAATAAATAAATTTCTAATTTAGGGGTCACTTTTGGGGTGCAAATCGGAAAATCAAAAGAAGTTTTTCTGCCGACCTTGAGTGTTCTGTGCTGAGCTCATGTAACGCGTCGTACGTCCACCCAGTAATAGAACTCGCCCATTAAGGAGCGCTGTCTGAAATTAGACGCATAATTAATTTATTATACATAAAACAACAGATATTTTATTAAAACGCTAATCCTAAAATATAAATAGTTAAATGATCTTAAAAATCGTGAAGGTTTCATAAAAATACGTTTTATATTTTTGCGTGATGAATTTTTTATCCGCGTTAGACAACTATACAAATTAATTAAACTGTGTTATAAAAATATAATTTTAAATATTCACATATCAAATTACGAAGGAAATTGTCCAGAGAGAAAAAAATATTTATTTCAAACAAATATGACTAGTCGTTTAGACGTGATTTTCAATAAAAAATCAATAGACGATAACTGCGCCTTAAGCGACCCCTCAACAGTCACCATTTGTGAATACGTATGCGCTATAGTATTGATCGTACAGAAGGAGTGTGGGGTCTAAAAGCGTCGTTAATACTGCGAGGCTCCGTTAGTGATGTTTCAGCACCCGTGCGAACGCGACGTCATGTGTAAAATTCGGGAGAAACTACCGTTCTCTGTCTTGGCGCATTTTGATCCAAGTAAGTGATAGGTATATAATTAATCGATGTGTTCATTCATTCATAGTATTTTTCTCTTGTTTTCTTACGGGTTTAAGGCAATGTCCCACCGCCGGCGAGGAAGCGACTAACGTACAATAGATATACATGCCGTGTAAAGAAAAGATATGTATATTTATATATATTAATAGTTGATCGCTGACTGTTCACACTGCCAGCAAGGACTCGCTCCACAACTTTGTCACAGCGACAAGATCTATAAAAGCTTACTCGCTCAGCGACACTGAAAATATGAGTCATGTCTGGCGGCTCTGGGATCTTAAACTAATACGTTATATCTCTGAGGTCGGTCAGTACTGTGTCGATCTTCACAAGATCGCTTGTAAGCTTTAGATACTAAGTATTGTGGTGGTTTCAGATATGCAAACATCAAAATCTGAATTGAAGGGAGGACAGGACTGGAGGACATCTCTTGCAGTGGTAAGTGAAATATTATTAAGTAGCTTTTTAAAATAGAACCAGTAATTTTTGAGTTATTGCAAATGACATCTTTATCCTTCAAACGTGCGCGTTTTTCTTTTTACTATGGAATGGACTACTAAAGACCTCCCCTCTGTAGTCGGTCTGTAATTAAAGCTATCTATCTATAGATATATTATGATGCTGTGTACAGACATCGGTATCGATCACATTTCGTCTGGGTATCGTTGTGTGTGTGCTTCGCCCCTCCAAAGGTAGATTTGTATAACGAACAAAGCGACCACAGAGTTACTAACACATATAACCGATAGTCCCCAGTTCTCCACCGTGTGAGAGTGACTCGCATTTTATTTTTGCAAACTTCGTTGTATAATTGTATTCATTGTATATAAGCACTTTAAGCATGACGCTTAGGGTCCGTGGCTTACGCACCCAATGGTCGAGGAACCTGCGGTCGACGCCCCCGATTCCATTAATGTAATTCAAAACAATTTTTAATCAATTGTACTGTCAAGTACAAAAATGTTTTACCAAAATAACAAATGTATATTGATTGTAAGTATATGTGTATTATTCAAACATAATTATATTTCGTCATCATTCTCCTGCCCTTATCCCAATTTATTTGGGATCGGCGCAACATGTCTTTTTCTTCCATACTCCTCTATTAGTCGTCATCTCTGTAGTCACTCCCTAGTTACCCATATCCTCTTTCACACATTTCAACCATCGTTTCTTTGACCTCACTACTCCTATAGCCATCCATATCCATACACAAAACTTTCCTCACGACCTTTTCTTCATTCCTCCGCAACACATGCCCATACCACAACTTTACAGTACGCGGTGCCACTTTCAGACTTTCTCCTATATACTCATTCCTAATTCTATCCATGCGCGTAACACCACACATCGCTTTTAGCGTTCTCAACTCAGCTGCATGCAATTGCTTTTCATACATCACTTTTATGGCCCGACATTCTGAACCATATAAGACAGCAGGTCTTAGTATTCTTATATAAATCTTCCCCATAAGTTTAAGGGGAATGCGGGAGTCGCAGATATTCCTGGTGACTTGCCATCATTTCATCCATCCATTGTTAATTCTGTGCTTAACAGTCCGTTATATTTCGGGACCGCGGCTTTGGCCCCCAGTGGTCGAGGCACCTGTGGCCGACACCCCCGATTCAATTAATTTAAAATACTTTTTTTTTGTGCTTTTTCACTTAGAATAAAGTATTTTAAAAACAAAACTTATCTATCAAATAGCAGACAGATAGATAGCAAATAGATCACCACTTAACCATATCCTTACACACCGTTTTCCTCATTAAAAGCATATTTATTATGTACAAACACCAAAAAAATCAAAAAGACTTCCTATAAAATGTTAGTGAATGTTGTTAAATTTATAATAAATACCTACATTTATAATAAATTACCGTATGGAAATTTTCATTTTCATTTTTCAAAACATACATCCAATTTTAAAAGCTTTCAATGTTATAAATAATATGACTTCAGTATGGAAGTGTTTAAAAGAGGATGGATGTATGTGGCTGACTTTATTCTTCAATAAGTTGTTGTATGAATAAGTGACCCCACAGGAATAGTGCAATAGTTCGCTAGTGCCTATCTTCAAGAATAAAGGGGATGTACATGACTGCTACAAATATCGAGGGATAAAGCTCATGTCACATAGTACGAAAGTATGGGAGAAAGTGATCGCGAAAAGATTGCGAGAGGAGAGTGAGATTACTCCGAACCAGTTTGGGTTTATGCCAGGTCGAGGGACGAGAGACAATGAACGCCACCTTTGCTCTCCGTTAATTGTGCGAGAAGTACAGACGTGTGCACAAGAACTTGCACATGGTATTCATTGATCTTGATTCGTAATATGTGCAGTACCTACTGGTCGGCTGCTGGCAACACCGATATTAATAATAATAAATTGTTTATTGAGCTTTAGCATTGGTACAATTAAAATACTTACGGACAACATTCACAAAGATTAAATACAATAAATATCAGTCGTGTCGGAAGTATTTATATTGAGTTCTGGTACCCAAAGAAAGATTTAACTTGTGGTATGGATACCAGTATTCTCACAGCAGTTCTTCATACCAAGTGCCACATCAAAAGTTCGATGTGGATGTACAGGACTGCTATAAATATCGAGGGATAAAGCTCATGTCACATAATAATTATTATTGTTACGTCGACCGTTTTACACTAGAACGTTCGAGAATTTGGTCGAAACATAGAGCACCGGAAACCGGCGAACTCCGGTTCGCCGGACCCGTGTTGCTCTTTGGGTTGAAGTTTCCAGAAGTTTCCACGATGTTCGAGAACATTCCATTATGATACTGTGTAGAATTTCATAGATGTTTTTAGAATATTCCATTAAGGGCCTTCTCGCGGTCCAGTGGCGCCCTCATTGAATAAAAAATCGTAGCATAGCACAGAAAATAAATATTAAAAAATCCAACTTGACGTTTGTTACAAAGAGGATAAAGAATTTTTACGTTGTTAAAACAGGTCTCAAAATGTTTCGTATCCAAAGTAGTAGGCAAAAGTGCCAAAAACGGCCGTTTCTGACACTTTTGCCTACTACTTTGGATACGAAACATTTTGAGACCTGTTTTAACAACGTAAAAATTCTTTATCCTCTTTGTAACAAACGTCAAGTTGGATTTTTTAATATTTATTTTCTGTGCTATGCTACGATTTTTTATTCAATGAGGGCGCCACTGGACCGCGAGAGGGGCCTTAAGGGACAGTTTGAAATTGTTCTGGAATCTTCTATGACTGTATAAATAGGCCGGGCGGCCGGTAAGTGAGTCAGTCTGTTTTCGACTACGGATGCGAACGGAAGCGATTACAAAGCGATTACGAAGAGAATAGTGATTATTAGCGAAATTGTGTTTGTGTAAATTAATTATTCAAGTTAATAAAGGATATTTGGTTAATTAATCAGTGTAAAATAATTTATCCCATACCCAGCTCGTAACAAATTGGTGTCGGAAGTGTTATAAATTATGCCAATTTTACCTAAGGACGACACGGACGGTATTCGTACAAAGAGTCAACGGCAGCAAGACATGGATCAGAGGTGGTTTGGAGATTCCCCGATACAGACGCCAGGTGGTGCTCAGCCTGCGACAGAGCCAGTCGCTGGCCCATGTGGAGTTTCTTCAGTACCAGCGGTGCCAGACTTGTCTGCGCTAATGGTGCTGTTGCAGGAACAGGCTCGCCACCAAGAAGAGCGAGCCCGTCGGTTGGAAGAGAAGCTTCAACAAGATAAAGAGGAGCAGGCCGCCGTCAAGAAGAGCAGACCCGTCGGATGGAAGAGAAGCTTCCACAAGATAAAGATGAACAGGCCCGCCGCCAAGAAGAGCAGGCCCGTCGGTTGGAAGTGAAGCTTTAACAAGACAAAGAGGAGCAGGCCCGCCGCCAAGAAGAGCAGGCCCGTCGGATGGAAGAGAAGCTTCAACAAGATAAAGTGGAGAAGGCCCGCCGGCAAGAAGAACAGGTCCGTCGGATGGAAGAGAAGCTACAACAAGATAAAGAGAAACAGGCACGCCGCCAAGAAGAGCAGGCCCGTCGGTAGGAAGAGAAGCTTCAACAAGATAAAGAGGAGCAGGCCCGCCGCCAAGAAGAGCAGGCCCGTCGGATGGAAGAGAAGCTTCAACAAGATAAAGTGGAGAAGGCCCGCCGGCAAGAAGAACAGGCCCGTCGGATGGAAGAGAAGCTACAACAAGATAAAGAGAAGCAGGCACGTCGCCAAGAAGAGCAGATACTCCTCATAAAGACCTTCACTCAACACTTGGCAAGGAGCTCTAGGTGATGAAGGAACAGGTTCACCAGCATGAGAATCTTATCTCAGAAGCTGAAGATCAGATTGCTGGGATGAAGAATACTTTAGGTGAACTTAGGGCTGGAGACGAGGTTGTGCCTTCAGTGGTTGCTGCACCTTGAGCACGTGGATTTAAGGTGCCGCCATTCGACGGAACATCTTCATGGTCAGCCTACAAAATTCAATTTGAATGGGTGGACCAAAGAAAAAGCTAGCCCGCGCTCACCTTAGGCCTACGAAACCAGGCCGTAACCATACTTGAGGCTCTTGGCAAAGATGTGACCTATGAGCAGCTGCTGGAAGCCTTAGAGTCCAGGTATGGTGACATGCACTTGGAGCATGTATTTTGCGCTAAGTTAAGAGATCGTGTTCAACGTAGTGCCGAGAACCTACAGCAGTGGGCCCTGGAAGTTGAAAAGTTGGTTCGAAAGGCATATGTACGTGACTTGGAAGTTAGAGCCGCTGTAAGACTTGGGCATCATGAGACACTGAAGGACACCTTGGCCCATGCCTTGGAAGTTGAGGTAGTGAGGCAAGACCATCGAACACACCGTATCAGGGAGGTTGTGGCATCACCTGTACGCGTGTCTCCGTCACTTGTGGAGAAAGGGGTTATCTTCGGTCAAGCTATCCAAACCGAAGTACACTGAGAGAAGATCAATCCCAGCAAGAAAGGGCGACTAATACGACTGCCCAGCAACAGCAGGGTGTTTACTCAGTTTAAACGCCAGGACTGGGGGGCGAGTGCTAGCTGGTATTGAAAGACACCCGGGGATCTCGATCTCACAGGCCCATGACGGAAACAGCCTGATCATCAAAGACGAAGTCAACGGAAAACCATGCAAACTGACATTGGATACTGGAGTTTCTCACACGTTCGTCAATTCTCACCTAGCAAGTCGGTTCCTTGGGGACTTCTTCAATAACCACGACCCTATACAATTACTGATAGCTACCGGTCAGCACATAATCGTCCGAGGGAGGAGAGTTAAAATTAGCTAACAAAATTTATCGGCATAATGTCATCGTGGCCGACATAGTGGACGATTGCATCCTGGGCTTAGACTTCATGAGAAAACATCGTTGTGAAATCTAAATAGATCGAGGAATATTGAATGTGGTACAGAGGAAAGCTTCATGGAAGGTTTTTCATCAGGAAAAGTGTTTCGCTTAAAATTTGACGTGTCAACACTTTTGGCAAGCTGCAATTTAACTGAAGTAGAAATGGATAAGGCTAAGAAGTCGTCACTTTAGTACGCCGACTTTACAAACGATGCTGACATAGGAAGAACAGGACTGGTTTGCACACAAATAATACTGGCAACGAGTTAACAATTCGTCAACGACCAAAAAGACTGCCGGTTGCACGTGAAAAGGAAGTGGAAATGATGATCGAGGATATGGTAAAGGATGATGTTATAGAGCCTTCATCGAGTCCATGGTGTTCTCCTGTGGTCCTGGTGAAGAAAAAGGACGACAACACACGCTTTTGTGTGGACTATCGACGATTGAACGACGTCACGAAAAAGGACAGTTACCCACTGCCTAGGATCGACAACACATTGGATACACCGACTGTAATGAGGTGGTTTACCACGCTATAGGTACCTGAAAAGTGGCTAGTCTTGTCTATTTAGACGACATCATTATCGTGGACCGTACATTTGAAGATCACCTTTAAAACCTCAATCGAGTGCTGTTAAAAATGGACAGAGGAACAGACGGCAAATTTTAAATTAAGTCCGAAATAGTGCTCATTTTTCAGACGACAAGTGTATTTTTTAGGACACATAGTTTCGGAGGAAGGTTTTCAGATCAATCAATGATTGGCCAGTTCCGAAAGACAAGACGCAGGTCAGAGCATTTCTGGGTTTGTGCTCCTACTATCGACGGTTTATCAAGAATTTGATAGAAAAATTTCTACACAAAACTACTAAGGAGAAGCAACATTAGTATTGGGACGAGAGCTGTGACATCGCATTTCGGGAATTAACGAAAGGTCTGTGCAATACACCTATTCTGGAATATCCTAACACTGAAAATGACTTCATAGTTGACACAGACGCAAGTAAAACTGGAATTGGAGGCGTGTTGTCTCAACGGAAAGGAAACCAGGAAGTTGTTATAGCTTACTAGAGCAAATCTTTAGGCAAACCGGAAAGAAATTACTGCGTTACGAGACGCGAGCTGCTCACCGTAGTAAGGACAATGCAGCACTTCAGTAAATATTTGCTAGGACGGAAATTCCAATTGCGAACCAATCATGCTGCATTAAAGTGGCTATTACAGTTCAAGAATCCAGAGGGACAAGTGGCAAGATGGATTGAACTACTACAAGAGTTTGACTTCGTAACTGAACATCGCAGTGGGAGAACTCACGGTAACACAGATGCACTGTCTAGAAGACCTTGCCCTAAAGACTTTTTTATTATTATTTGGGACAAGCCCGTCACACTATTACCAAACCACTGTAACTTCTTTAAGCCAGAATCAACAGTGGCGACCACCAGAAAAAAACGCCGAAGCAATGAAGCTCGACGAGTCCCAGAGAAACGATTAAACTGTCTTGGGCCCCGCAACGACATTAATCAGAAAAGACAGCGGAGGAGTAAGAAAAACATAATTGCCACTTCCCTTCTAATCAAGCAGGAGACAAAACAAAGAATTTGTCCTGAAGACTGTAAGCACTGTACCAAGCGAAGAGACTAAAAAAGTAGTGCCCGTGGGGATGCTAAGAATGGATCTTAGTAATGAATGGAAGGAAACCCACACGGACCTCAAACCGATCTTCGAGTGGATTAAAGCTGGTGCTCCTCAACCTAAGTGGAGTTATGTTGCGGCGTTGAATTCCATCACGAAGAGTTATTGGGCACAATGTAACAGCTTGGTTATCCACGATGAAGTCTTCTGCCGTAAATGGGAAAACGCTCGAAGAGATAACAGTCATCTACAAATTATTGTCCCAAAAGCCAAAGTACCGGATGTTTTACGGCACTACCATGATGGATTTTCAAGATGACAAATGGGGTTAAAAAAAACTCTACTGAAGATAAGAGAGCGATTCTACTGGATTCACTGGCGCGAGGATGTTGAGGACCAACATGCGCATCGTACATCGTACATCACGCGCAGGTATCGCAAATGTACCAGTTGTGCGGCTGTGAAAGGACCCCAGACACGTAGCAGAGGTACTTTAAAAGTATACAACATTGGAGCCCCCTGGGAACGAATAACACTAGACGTTGCAGGGCCATTTCTGGAAAGTAAAAACGGAAACCTGTACTGCATGGTTGTCATGGATTACTTCACAAAGCGGCCAGAAGTCTTCGCCATTCCTAACCAAGAAGCTACAACAGTCGCAGATAAATTGGTTCAGGAAGTTTTCTGTCGTTTTGGAGTACCCTTGGAAACTCACAGCGACTGTAGTAGTAGTCGATTGGGATCAGCACATACAGCCATTTCTTCTGTCCTACCGTAGTGCAGTTCACGAAAGTACAACCTCCGCGAACTTTGAAAGGGATTTACGGTTGCCTGCAGATTTAATCACTGGAGCCCCCGCTGATGCCCCACGCAGTGTAAGCGACTATGCGAATGACTTGCGTAACAAGTTGATTGATGTATATGACCATATCGGACAATCCGGCCAACAATTGGCTAATAAGATGAAGACCCGATACGACCGAAAGGCAAATAATAGAGGTTTTGACGAGGTGTGTCCTAAGATTGTCCATATGTCGTTCGATTGGCGCGATACTACGGACTAATGATGCCCGGGACGAGCATGTCTAAGGAGGGGGCAGTGTTACGTCGACCGTATTATACTGGAACTTTCTAGAATGTAGTCGAAGTTTCCAGAAGTTTCCACTACGTTCGAGAACATTCCATTGTGATACTGTGTAGAAGTTCATAGATGTTTCTAGAATATTCCACTAAAGGATAGTTTGACAATGTTCTGGCAACTTCCATGATTGTATAAATAGGCCGGACGGGCGGCAAGTGAGTCAGTCTGTTTTCGACTACGGATACGAATGGATGCAAATACAAACGATTACGAAGAGAATAGTGATTATTAGCGACTAAGTGTTTGTGAAAATAAGTTGTTGAGTTAATAAAGGATATTTGGTTAATTAATCGGTGTAAAATAATTTATTCCATACCCTGCTCGTAATAATAATACATGCAGACATGTAATTAAATAATTAATTAAACAAAATACATACACGATTTAGGTTAAACTAATCTTAAATCAATTTTGTTAGTGTGATAAGAAATACAAAATTATTCTAATATGATAGATGAGTTTGCATTTTAGAATTGTCTTGGATCGATTTTCTGGAAAAATTTAAGATGGTGTTAAAAAACATCAGTTTGTATAGAAATTAAAACCGATTTCAGGGGCGACTTACCCGGAAAGAGTCCGATGACTTCCCTCCCACAACAACGATAAACGAAGAAGATGACAAAGATGATGCGCTTGTGATGTAAGTATGTTTCTATAGATAGATTCCTGTTTTCTTTACTCCTCAGCAGGCTGTTCTTCTCTGATTAATTTCGTTGCGGAATCCCAGACAGGTGAAACGTTTCTCTAAGACTCGTCGAGCTTCAATGACTCGGCGCTTTTCTAGTGCCCTCCACTGTTAATTCTTTCAGAAGTTGCAGTGGTTGGCGACAATGTGACGGGTTTCCCTCAAAAAAAAGGTCTGGTGTTAGTCAAATTGATTCCAGTTTGAATAACACCAGAGGCTGTAGTCCGAGTTTTGATATTTAAGCCTGCATGCTGTTTAAGGCTCCTGTATGCACGCTCCAGTAGATACATAACGAGACTACTCCGTGCCTCGGAAACCACGTTAAGCCTTTGGTCCCGGCTATCAATCGTGGATCTTTGACAGTCGTTACGGGTCGTCAGAAGCCCGAAACTCTGACAACCAGTCTTACCAAGGGGTATCGTATTACCCAGTAATACAAATATATATCCATTTCAGTTGCACGCTGTAAACTTAGAGAGGGATGCAAGTCTGGAATAAATCATCAATTAAAAAACATTGTTGGCAGCATCCAAAACCTTATGTACATCGTCATTAGGTACATTATGTGTGTAATGTCAAAAAAAGTATCGGGAAACAAAGGGTTGGTGGAGGAGGCACGCGCAGCCCCCGCTTATTGGTCGAGAAAATTAGGGGGCAGGGCCTATCATCCCCTGTTGTGTTGCTCTGGCACTATAAAAGGGGCTGCATGTTTTGCAGGTCTTCGGCTGCTGCAGTCTTCGGCAAACCGCGACTTTGGACATTAGCTTGTGACCTCGGAACTCCAGCAGTCCGGACTCGTGAAATTTCTATCTTACAGTTTCTCTCTCACATTGTTCAAGACAAGACTGGTTTGTTTTTTGCATTCTATTATATTTATATTTAACAACATGTTTTAAGAAAATAAATGATTTATTATTATTATTATCTCGTTTATTCACTTTACATATAAATTATAATTTTAAATATTTTTAACAAACCATACAAAAAAAAAAACATTTAAAATTATAAAAAAATAGTAGTCCGCCGGTGTTGGGAGCAGGGTCCAAGCTACCGGTGGTTAGGGCTCCAGAGACATGAACCTCCTCACGATGCGAGCCGTATAGAGGAGTACTGCCTTCTGTATCAGGCCCTTGATCCAACCGCGAAACGACAGCTTCGACAGGTGTTCGTCGAGGCTTTTGGCAATCAGGCCCTTGGCGGTAACGACTATCGGTACAATGACAGCCGAGTCCACATTCCACATATCGACAACCTCGTGTGCTAAGTCAAGATATTTGACTTGTTTCTCTTTCTTAGCTTTCACGAGGTTCTCGTCATGTGGAATGGTGACATCGATAGTCATTGTGCGGTGCGCTAATCGGTCTATCACCACTATATCCAGCTTATTGGCAACAATAGTCCTGTCAGTCATGGTAGACCGATCCCAGTACAACGTGACATGGTCATTTTCGAGAACTGGGTCGGGTACATACTTGTAATACGGTACCTCAGAATCCACAAGTTCGTATTTTAAAGCAAGTTGCTGGTGAATAATCCTGGCCACTTGGTTATGCCTGTGCAAATACTCGCTGTTAGCAAGACGAGAACAACCAGAGATAATATGTCTGATGGACTCACCAGGACGGTAGCACGCCCGACACACGTCAACCGTCCCGTCCTTCATGATATGCCTCCGGTAGTTATTCGTCAAGATAACCTCGTCCATAATCGCACAAACAAAACCTTCAGTTTCCTCGAAGAGGTCGCTGATACGTAGCCAGGCCACGGACGCCAAGAAATCTACATCAGGCTCATGAAGAGCCCGATAAAAGCGCCCGTGAAGCTCCTTGCCTTTCCTTGCGGTAATCAGTAGTGAGTACTACAGGTTTGCGCCAGTTCTCTTTAGCCATGGACAATGGGGTGAGTCCACTGCAACCACATCGCGGGGCATACCCACGTCGGTTTCAAGAAAATATTATCTGAGGCTGCACAACCTCGCGGTTGTGGAAAGTCTTCGCATTTAAAAAACCTGTTTATTATTATTTTTAAGTTAAAAATCCTATGAATTAGTATCAACCAATAACTGACTAAATTTACCTAATAATTATGCTTTCAGATTATCTAATTTCATTGTATCAAAAACACGTTGAATTAAAAAAATTAAATATTAGAATCGAAAAAGATATCACAGCACATAATTGGTTAATTTAAAAATATAAACGCACGAAAGTCCAGTCCAAAATTCAGTTAAACTGTAGATTAAAAAAAGATTTAATTAATAATATACCACCCAACAGCAGGATCCAACTACCCACCGAGAAACAACAAAGAGAGGCATGGAAGGTAGCTTAAGCATGGCAACACCGAAAGAGAAAACTAGAGAAAACTAGAGTGTTGCCGGCTGGAGTAGTTACGTTTGTGGTAAGTGGTATTTTGATTTTATACAAAATTTTGAACTTTAGACTGATTGTGCTTATGTAATTTTAATACATAATTAATTTTATATATTTGGAATAATAAACAATTAGATAATATAGAATCTATTACATTAGAATAAAATTGATTGAATTACCTAAGAATAAAATTGGTTGCATTACATTCGAATAAAATTCATTACTAAATTAAAATAGAATAAAATTAGTTAGGTACATTGGAATAAACGGATGGATGGATTGTGTGAAGAGTGATATAAAAGAAAAGGGAGTTAGTGATAGCGTGACGGCTGACAGGACAGAATGGAAGAAAAAAACGTGTTGCGCCGACCCCAAGTAACATGGGATAAGGGCAGGAAGATGAGGTACATTGGAATAAAATTCAGTAGTTACGAGTACAATAAAAAGAAAATGCCGGTTTGGCAGCTCTTGCAGAGGGAACAGTTATATTTATTCTTACCGTTTTATAGACATTTTGGTGACTTGTGTGCAATAAAGTAATTTTCGCAGATACGTACGTTACTTTTATACGTAGTCAGGAGTCACAAGTGCAGTTGTACTTTTTTTAACATTGATAGGCTCAATTGAGCACTATCTCACCTGATGGTAAGCGATACAGAAATAGAGTACATTTATTTGATTTCAGAAAGGGTAATTAAATAGGAAAAAAAAGAGTACATTTGTTATAATTTTTTAAATAGTTATTTATGATACTAGTGCGGTAAGTTGGTTTTTACAAACGAGTAGACGAATGTAAGCCCGAGACGAAGTCGAGGGCTTACCATAGTCACGAGTTTGTAAATACCAATCCGCACGTGTGTCATACAACGTTTTTCAACACTTTTGCGAGAAAACAGTACCTACAGTAAATAGGTGATGAAAAAAAAAACTTTTGTGTTTGATTTGAAACATCTATTGGCGCGGCTTGGCAGTAAAACCGACTCGAATGTCGTGACGGCATGACGCCGTCGTGCCACGAAGCTCCCACTACGCTACCGCTCTCGACTCCCTTCTCCCTAGAAACATCTATGCGAAAAAAGTAACATAACAACAACTAACAACCAACATCAACAAACAACGACAACAATTAATAACAACCACAACCATCAACAACAAACAACAACAAACAACAACCAACAACAACCAACAACAGCAACCAACAACACCCAACAACACCAAACAACAACAACAACCAACAACAACAACAAACAACAACAACAAAGAACAACCAACTACAACAACCAACAACCAAGAACAACAACCACCAACAACCACCGACAACAACAACAACAACACTACCAACAACAACCACCACCACCACCCACAAAAATAAATGAAAACTAAAATATGGTACATTACTGGTGCAACATAAGATGATGGTTAGGAATTACAATGTTAGATAGCGACCCGCCCGAACTAGGTTCATTCAAACCTGTGTTTCAGGCCATCACTTTACAATTTAAATAAAATTTGGGACAGTAAAAATTTATGTTAAACTAATCCAAAATAATCTATTAACAACTATGAGAAAAAGCATATTTGTACATTATTATCTTAAACTAAACCTATGTAAATATACGAAAGTAAAATTACTTACGAGGAAATAAATTATCATTAAGCCAAAATTTCTAGAAGTTTTTCCGTGTCTGTGTAATTTAGTATGACTAAATACTCAGATAGCATAATACTACATTTTTTATAACTAACACTATAGAAGCCTAGTAGCTTGTTGAGCTTATTATACAGAAAAGGTCCTAAAAACACATAAAATCGACTAGCAAATGCATGTTTAGTTTGAGGCTTTATGCAAACCAAGTCCTTCCTTCCCTTGTCGGAAGGTACTGGATCAAAAGGAAGTGCAGTGTGCTGGTGTAGTAGAATAAATAATTGCCGTACTGTTAGTACATTACATGCAATGCAGAGCTGATGCGTAGGAAATCTAAAAGAGCTGAAGGTAGCAACTTTTAGTATTGCTCTTTGAGCGCGCTCTAGAGGGAGTAAAATTGTTATTGCAGCACCACCCCATGAAGAATACAAAACGACTTCCATAAGAATACGACCCGACTTCCATAAATAATACTAAAAATTCAAAATAACTTTAATTTCGGAAGTCGGTGTCAAATAACGAAAAAACCAAACTAGAAACACCGACTTCCGAAATTAAAGTTATTTTGCATTTTTTTGTATTATTTATGGAAGTCGGTTGTATTTTTTTTTTAAAGTTTTTTCGCTAACCTAATGGCAGCCGTCTTTAACCAACATCGCAAAAAGGAGGAGGTTCTATGTTCGACTGTATGTATGTTTTTTTTGTATGACCACCAATTTCTCTGCGTTTTTTTTTTTTTTTTTTTTTCTCTAGAGGTGGTTTTATTTGTGTGCGGGAAATTATTTGATGATTTCTCCTGCTCTGGGTGGAGCAAGAGGGCGTTTCAGACTTACTAACTAAAACCCACCCCTGTTCCTTAATTTTCCCTTGCGCTCCAGGGGTGCGGTGACTCTTTCGAACACTCTCTTTAGACCCCCGACTGTACCTATATATCGTATTTTGTATGAACTTAAAATGGGAAACAATTGACCACCGTGTGTGTATTGTTGTACAGGCAGGCTTGAAATGCTCACCGGAACCCTGGAAGACCGAGTTACGTTGCATAAGGAAAGCAACAAAACTCGAGTGCAGTCGGACAAGGGTGACGGAGGTCGGAACGGTATGTACGCGACAGGTTTCACATGTTTAAATAGAGATATTAACTAGGTACAAAAATAATAATTCTATTTAGTTCATAAGTAAGATTATCAAAATGCAGTGTATAGAGTCCCGCAAGAGGCATTCTATCACTATCGGTTAAAGTGCCGTCAGCTTGCGGCATACTAATTAATGTACATCATTTTAAAAAGCCGCATTATTTTTCTATATAATCTAGTCATTTCTGGGACTCGCCGTCCGCTACCACGGCACCGCTCACTTCGCTCGCTCGGCTCGTACGTGCTCGGGTCACAGTTTTAAACTAACCATTTAAAAAAAACAATTAAACAAATCTAACTGACAGACTATGTGAGACAATACAAATTGGCGTCGTTTCACTTGGTTTCACATATCGACAATAGTCGGTAAATTATTATAAGTGCGTATTTGATAGCACTTAATATCAGCGAAATATATGCGATATTATGAAATATGCATGAAAACTAACAAAATAACTAAATATTCGTGAAAATAAATCTTTTAACGTCGTAAATTGTAGTGCCTTTTGCAAATTAGCACATAAATGTATTAAAACAAATACAAATCAAAAGTCAGCAAACTTGCTCACGGCACATAAAACAGTCGCGTTATTTTGCCGGGTACTCTTTACGGCAGTCTAGCTGGCACCACTATTACAGCCCATTCACGACCTTGCCGCAGTGGGCGACAGCTTAGCGCATGGCGGCGAGCGGTAAGATCAAAGCTATAAAAATAAAAATATTTTCTCTCAATTTGCCACTCACAGCGAAAACGCGCCCGTTTTTCCTCGAGCGAATTGGGTGTGGGCTCGGCTCGCCCCTTGGATCTTGACCCTTTCGATTAAAATGTCACTCACCCCGTTTTTTTTTATTTGGTATAGTGACTCGCCCTTTACAAAGGGGCGAGTTGAAAATAGATATTTAAATAATTATTTTGGAGTATCGATTCGCCCCTTACGACCTTTCCTTTGTAATTGAACCAGAAAAGGTATGGTTAGACAAACAAATTCCAACATTATAAATAACGGCGTGTTTGATTACTATAAAGGTCCCTTGACAGAGCCAGCCCGCGCCGCTGTGCCGATAGTTTCAAGTCCGCCCGCATGACATATTCACACGACACCGACTCACACCGCGACGCGGCGTGTCCTAAGTTAATATAGGCACGTCGCGAAGCAACCTGACCTACAGACACCCCCTGTCGTGCGCGGCATGTCCGAACACAGCAGGGGACTTAAGACACAAAAATCCCCCCAGTCCCTTTGCTCAAGCCAGCACGCACCGCTGAGCTGTAGTTTTAAAAATTCGTCCTTAAATAATCACATCATGATTCAGCTGTCCCTTGAGGCCCTCCCCCAGCGACGCCCTGAGCCGAGGTCCGTACCCCAAAGGGGGTGCCCTCAGCGTAGTCGCTTGTAGTTTAAGTATAAGTCCTGGCTGGAGGCTTTAATAATAATTAAAACCACCACGGGCACGTCCGCTTAAGCAGTCGACAACCGCTATGGTTGAACTGCGAGTCTCAAACACAAAAAAAAAAGATTACTATAATAACTCTATCTCACCGGGGAGTCCTCGAAATGCACCAACGATGAAACATTTAAAAGAGCATCAAATATTAGTAATAAATGATATCGATAGACGTTTTAAAATTCAATTGTCCTAATTGTTTATTTATTAAAAACACCAGGGAATCAGAAATTAACTAGATCTATGTGCTTAAGTGACTTAAAAGTTAGCTCAATAATGGTAAAAATACAGGTTTTTAATCATTTTAATCATTTGTTGTTTTGAAAAGTACCAGGGTGACAGAAATGAACAGAAAATAAACGCCTAAACGATCTCATTCAGTTGTGAACCGACGATTAAACAGAAAGAGGAATATAAAGTAGTCCTGCTTTCCTGGTAGTTCTAATAAATAAACAATTAGGACAGTTGAATTTAAAAACTTCTATATTTAAAAACTTAAGAGTGCTGACTGTATTTTTAAGTTACTAACAATCGGGAGCGATTTGGGGTATCTAATATTCAAGAGGGCGATTAGATAGACTTGGGCAATTAGGGGCAAGTACCAAGGGGCGAGCCGAGTCCAAATCGCGAATTACTAGAGTAACGCGCGGCGGGAACAAAAGTACAAGCGAATGAGTGCGACGCCACGACACAGAGCAGCACGGACAGCGGTGTTGGAGTGACGAAATCAGCGGCGCATATAGATGATTAGGTACTGGAATGGTTTTCCTCTTATCTTCGGGGGCGTAAGCAGTCAGTTCATACTGGAGACTCTTCTTCAGGGTGGTGTGATCTTGTAGCTGGCGTCCCCCAAGGCGGTATTTTATCTCCTCTTCTGTTCTCAATTTTTATAAATTTTATTACCACCGAGCTTCAGTGTGCGTATCATCTCTACGCCGATGATTTACAGCTGTACTGTCAGGCAGGTGTTGACAATTTATCGGATGCGATTGAGGAGCTAAACCGGGATTTACGAGTCATTAAAAACTGGTCAGATCGATTCGGGGTGGCGGTTAACCCTACAAAGTGTCAGGCAATTATAGTTGGGAGCTCCCATAGTCTGAGAAAGCTGGATTGCCTGAATGTACCTCCCGTAATCATTGACAACACAGTAATTCCGTTTGGCTCCGAGGTTAAGGATCTTGGCTTGCATGTTGACACTTGCCTTGACTGGCGGAAGCAGGTCACAAGTGTCAGTCGAAAAGTTACTGGAACGCTGCGGTCGCTCTATCGCCTGAAAAACCTTCTACCAGCTCATATAAAGGCGATGCTTGTACAGTCCCTAATCTTTCCCATAATTGACTATGGCGATGTGTGCTACTATGACCTGAATGCAGATCTTCTCAATAAACTAGACCGCCTTCTAAATAACTGCATTCGATTTTCCTTCAATGTGCGTAAGTATGACCATGTATCCGGGCATCGGTTAATTTTAAAATGGTTACCCATTCGTCAGCGTAGAGCGCTAAGGGCCTTGACTACTTTGGTTTCTCTACTCGATAAACCCACTTCTCCTTCTTATTTGACTTCGCATTTTCAGTTTCTGTGTTCGACTCACGCTAAAAATCTTCGTTCAACCAATAATCGTCTTCTGCGATGTCCCTCTCACCGCTCTGGGTTTGTCCATTCTTATTTCCATGTCCAGGCGGTCTCCCTATGGAATGCGCTCCCTCCGAACATCAGGACGGCAACTAGTCGTTTCTTTTTTAAATTGAAGGCGCGATTCGTTGTTTTCGTTTTTCTCATTTACATTTTTAATTTTGTTCTATGTATGTATTTAAGTATGTATTCATTATTGTATTTTTCTCCGTTTATTCTTTCCCTTAAGTTGCACCTGCCACGTTCCGTCTCTGCACCACCCTAAGGTCGACTGGTAGAAAATGCCTAAGGCATTAAGTCCGCCATTGTACAGTAATTCTTACTTGTGAATTAAGTTTAATAAATAAATAAATAAAATAAATGATCGCAAGCGCTCATTATTGGTGGCAGATACATGCTCAGCCTTTTAGATCACCAGTCTCTCCCGCCGGTAGTGTATGATTCGGTGCCCATATTGTACACGAAAACCGCTAAAAATCTAGGCGTCCATATGGACACTAACCTCTCTTGGGAAGTACATATTGCAGATGTTAGTAAGAAGGTCTTCTATTCTTTTCAGTCTCTTAAACGTCTCCAAAAATTCTTACCATTTCACACTAAGGTCACTCTTGCTCAATCTCTTCTCCTACCGCTAATAGACTATGCGGATGTCTGTTTTCTAGATGCTACGGAGGTACTCCTAAATAAACTCGAGCGACTGCAGAACTTGTGCATCCGCTTCATTTTTGGCCTCCGCAAATACGACCATGTGTCGGAGTTTCGGACCAAATTGAGGTGGCTGACGATTCGGCGTCGGCGAGATACCCATACCCTATCTCTTCTCTATACTATCCTGCACAATCCTTTTTCTCCTCAATACCTTCGTGAACGGTTTGAGTACTTCATCCCGAGGGGTAAACCCTGTCGCACTGTCAATTCTCTTCTCCTTCGTACTCCGCGTCACACTTCCAGCCGCTATAATGGCTCCTTTTCTGTTACTGCAGTGCGTCTCTGGAACTCTCTCCCACACTCACTACGCGACAGTCCTTCTCTAGATGTCTTCAAGAAGAAAATCAAAGAGCACTTCCTTTCAAATTGACATAATATTAGTATATATTGTATTTATTAGTATGTAGGTATAATATACATTTGGAATTATTTATGTAGGTTTATATGTTTTGTGCACTGGATCCTACCCTCAAATGTGATCTCTCTCTATCACTCAAAGGTTTGCTGGGAGAAAACTCAACATTGAGTTAAGCTCGCCTTTGTACATGCATTGTGTAACCACTAAGTACTATGTGAAATTTTTGGTGTACAATAAAGAATTATGATTTTGTGACGGTAATGAATACCGAGCCGTTTATTACTGAAATTTTTAATCGAACGCCTATATGGATGTCAAAACATCCTCAAAATAAATATAAGAAACGTGATTAAAAGGTTGTGGGAAGAAATAAAACAATGTTTACCGGAATATGACGGTAAGTTTTCACACTCATTCTTGTGTACCTACTCATAATTTTATCTGGATAATTCCGGTAATCTTTGTATAAATAACGAAATTTACCGTAAAAATACCGATCACCTCGGCCGCTGCCACCTGCTGCTAACCGCTACTGCTTGCCGACGCGGCACCGCCCAGCCCGCCGCTCTGCGCACCCCTAAGACCGAAGTCGTGACCAGGCTATGCCGTAAAAGCTGACGGTACTTTATCCGATAGTGATAGAATGCCGCTTGTGGCACTCTATAATACATATATAAAAATTTATATGGGACCACCTCTTTCGGATATAAAAAGAATTTTGTAAATCGGTCCACAACTGACAGACAAATCGGTAAAAAAAACACATACAGTCGAACATAGAACCTGCTCCTTTTTTCGAAGTCAGTTAAAAATAAAACGAATCAAAGTTCAAGATTTGGGGTTTGTTACGTCACTTCGTGGCAAAAAGTGTAGCATGACGTGACGTCACGCGAGATTTGAACGCATTGTATCGTATGATTTTTTTTGTTTACGTGACAAAAGAGAAAATACGTGTTTAATATTTTTTTCAGGCATACATTTTTAATATATTTTTTGTCCCAAGAATATACACAGTCATATGCAATTAAAGTGTTATTAGTGGTGGCCCAACGGTTTCCTGTTATCTGGCAGAATCTTGTTGCTCCGAAATTTGTTTGGCATAACACACTTGGCATAATCTTCTATAAAAGAATATTTTTGAGGCTTAAAATGATTAAATATAATTATTGTCTGGTCGAATGTGTCTAAGTCCGAGTTTACAATGGCAAATTATGAAGATGGCAGAATTTCACTTAGAATAATTTTATGCTGTTTTAAATGCTGTTTTATAGAAATGGCAATATGCCTACATATTGCCATTTCTATAAAACAGCATTTTTAATCTTAAATTAAAATTAAAACATTGTCTAAATAAGTCAATATGTTGTGATACAAAAGTTAGTTCCAGAAACAAATCGCTGCAAAACCGACTCCACGTAGTCTTGTCTGCCCTATCCTAGAGTGTAATTTAAGTACGCATAGGCGCGGAGGGGCGAGGCGGCCTGCGAGCTGAGGAGCAGGTGGTTTTGGTACACCCGCGGTGGTGAACGTTAAAACCATCCTCGACGATAAGCTCGCTTGGGACCGCCATAGCCCCGCAGTGCGGGAGACTTAACAGAAACCATGCCTGCTGCATATTGCATGCTTGATGCATGCTTGCTGCATGCATGATGTATGCTTGTTTTCATGCTTCTAACAGGGAATAAAAACCACATGACCACAATCAACTGTTAAATTTAGTGATAATAAAACATACAGAAAATAAATAATTAATTAAGCAAAATACGTAGTCAATTTACGTTAAACTAATCTTAAATTAATTTTGTTAGTGTGGTAAGAAATACAAAATTATTCTAATATGATAGATGAGTCTTGCAATTATTATGGATATGAAATGTATGCCAAAAGACGATTCTTACTGTGAACTTTCTGTGACATCATATCACAGAAAGTTCACAGTCAGAATCGTCTACTTTTTAATTATTATGGATATGAAATTTGTGCCTTAAGATGATTCTGCCTTATAAAATTATAAGTTTTGAATGTATGCTAAATGAGTACCTGCCAAACGATTTTCTGCGAAATGAAGTTTATGCTTTCCGCTGTTATGCAAAATACTATTATGACATAAAAAAAATTGCTGTAAAAGGTGGACCCGTGGCCCAGTGGTAACAGCCGCGACTTACAAGTTGTAAGTCGTGAGTTCAAACCCAGGCAGACACTTTGTGTAAGTTATTTCATCACCACTGCTCTCAAAACGGTGAAGGAAAACATCGTGAGGAAACCGACATGTCCTAGAACCAGAAATTCGAAGACATGTGACATCCACCTGTCCGCATTGGGCCCGCGTGGTGGGTTATTATTATGGAGTCTAAACTCCTCACTAGGATTCCCTGTGTGGTGGGGTCTAGTTTCTTTCAGTCCTAAAAACAGTTGACATATTTATATTAAAAAAAAAGTTGCATAACTCTACAAAATGTTGGGAACGGCTGATTAATTTTTATTTTTATTTTTTTCAGAAAATCAATCCAAGACACGAGATTTGTTTTGGATTGATTTTCTGACAAAATTTAGGCTGGCGATAAAAAACATCAATTTGAAAAGAAATTAAAACCTATTTCAGGGGCAACCAACATGGCAAGAGTCCGATGACTTCCCTCCCAACGCTGAGAGTCTTAGGCCGTCATCCTCCCCGAGTACTGCCGACCAATGCAGTGGTGTCACCACCAGCGAAAGCACCCGGGAGTCTATGACATCTACCCTTCCAAATGTTCGAGCAATTTTAGCGCGAAACCCGTATCTGTCGCGGCATCATGGGTGTTCCCGCGTGACTGCGGCGGCGTGTCTGTTAATTATAAAATAAAATAATTTAATACTAAACCTAAGTGCTATTAATCTACCCTAAACATTAACACAATATTTGTTCAATTAAGTAAACTTACAATAAAACTATCTGTTAAGTGTCGCCTATGAGTGAGCATCTACTCGTAACTCTAGTCTTAAGATTAAACCTCTTCCAAAAGTGTGGTTTGATGCATTCCACACGTTTGTAGTGCTCCAAATGGTTGATGCTGGCATCGGTGACCTGCGGATTTGGAACAGACATTAGTGAGCGTCCCATAAGGAAGTGAGAAGGAGTCAGAGCAGAGAAATCGAGAGGATCAGGGAGTAAATGGTCTTGAATTTAAAATTGCCTCTATTTGAGTTAGGCACGTACCCATTTCCTCATAATTAAAATGAGTAAGCTGCAAGAGCCGTTTCATGTAGTGTTTCGTAGAATGAACCGCATCCTTAGCAAGGCCGTTGAAATGTGGCGAATTCGGCGGTGAAAATTTGAACTCTATCTCCTCCTAAGCCATCTCATATGCAACATCAGTATCCTGCAAAAAGTTAGATAATTCGTTACACATTCCGACGAAGTTTGTACCGCTATCAGACAAGATAGTACGAGGTCTGCCGCGACGTGCGACGACACGATTTAAAGCAGCCTTGTAGGCTTCCTTAGACAGATCCGTGACAAGCTCGATGTGCACAGCTTTAGTAGACATACATACAAAAATGCACAGGTAGGACTTGATTAATCTAGATCCCCGTCCTTTCCGGTCAGATATCAATATAGGCCTAGCATAGTCGACACTACTATTAAAAAATGTAAATTCGAAAGTACTCCTAGTATCTGGTAGATGACCCATAATTGGTTGCAAATTTGGAGATCTAAAACATTTAGAGGCATTTATTTACAGTCAACTTAGAAAGATCTCTGCCTCTAAAAGGCCAATAATTTTGCCGAATATTAGCTATAAGTAATTGTGGACTTGCATGCAGTAATTTTTTATGTTGCATTTGAAAGATTAATTTTGTTACATGATGTTTACTACAGAGTTAAATTTGGTGTTTTACGTCGTATTCGTACGGAGAATTATCGAGTCTGCCCCCTACACGAATAACATTGTCATTATCTAAAAAAGGAGACAGGGATATTAAACGATTTTTACGTGACAGTGACTGCCCGGATTTGAGGTACGCATACTAATCTGGTAACATTTCAGATTGAGCTGTACGTATTATGAGAGACAATGCACCTTTAAATTCTATAACGGAAAGAGAATCTGTCATTTGCGAACGAGGATTTTTTAAATTGTAAATATACTTAGAATTCGTTGTAAATAATTTAAATAAGAATACTTATGTATTAAACTTTTTATAATTGAACTACATGTTAGGTTAGAATTAGGGTTAATATTATTATTATCTACAATGCTACAAAACATTCAGGTAGATCATGTATCATGTTTTGGTTGGGCTGTTGTGGCCAAGCATTTTCATTATTACATAAAAATTGAGGGCCCGTCCACCAAAGCGCAGAGTCGCTGATCTGATCAGCTTTCAGCCCACGAGAGACAAGATCCGCCGGATTGTCCCTAGACGGCACGTATCTCCACTCAGAACCCGAGGTACTTTCTTGAATCTCGTTTACACGATTTCTAACGAAAGGCTTCAATTGCTGGGTAGATGTGGCTAACCATCCTAGCACTCTGGTGGAATCACACCAATATTGAAATCGATGGATTGGTACGAGTAATGTGACCGAATTTTTCACATATGTGCATAATCTGGAACCTAACAAAGCCCCACATAGTTCCAACCGAGGAGTAGTAGTTGGTTTTACCGGTGCCACACGGCTTTTGGACGTTAACAGGTGAACAGTGACTGTACCTGAACTAGTTATGGAGCGAATGTATAGACAAGCACCATAAGCTCTTTCGGACGCGTCTGTGAAAACATAAACTTCAACTTGGGTTATTGTATTATTACATAAAACCCATCGCGGAATTTTTACGTAATTTAAACACGGTAATGTACTTGCAAATGATAACCATGAGTCTGTAATATCTTGTGACACTTCGTCATCCAATTCACATTACTCTATCCAGAGATTTTGTATCAGTATTTTCGCTTCCACAATGCAGGGACTATCTAATCCTAGTGGGTCGAATATCTGACTGATCACAGACAAAATATGTCGTTTTGTTATCTTTTTAGTGGACTCGATATTAATTGAAAATCCTAATTTGTCAAGATCGCATTACCACTGGAGACCTAACGTTTTAGAAGGAGTAGTGTGGTCTGAAAGGTCAAATATTACATTATTTGAATTATTGAAACTACCCAATTCAGTTAAAATTTCAGGGCTATTTGACCACCACTTTCTTAAATTAAATTTAGCGGAAGCGAGAATAGCCTGCGTTTCCCTACATAAATCCATACCTGAAATTGTGTTTGCACCGCTGATATAATCATCTACATAAAAATCATATTGCATAGAACGTTTAACTAAAGGATTAGATGCTTCGTCAGTTAGAGTAACCAAACACTTGGTTTCTAAATATGGTGCAGACGCCGTACCGTACTTCACCTTTTTTTATGTTTGATAGGCTCGCGTTTGACCGCTATCTCACCTGATGGTAAGCGATGATGTGGTCGAAGATGGAACACGCTTGCCTAGAAGTAAACTCTTGACTTAAAGACTCCCAGGTTGTAGCTTACAGGAAACACAGACTCCGGTAGATAATTCCACTCTCTAGCTGTACGCGCAATGAATGTTTTCTCAAAACGCTTTGTGCATATGGATGGGATGTCCACCATGAACCTGTGGCACTTCGCCGTACGTCTTGTGGTCTTTTGATGAAACGGGCTTGGCGGAATCAAATCATGCAATTCCGTCGCACACTCCCCAAAATGTAATCGATAGAAAACCGACAGGCTAGCAACTCGGCGTCTATGTTCAAGACTTTGGAGTTTCGACTCAACGAGCCTATCATTGCCGATGATCCTCTAGGCTCGTTTCGTTTCGTTGTTTATCACGTCGGGGTCACCAATTTACCAGTTGACAGGAGGTAGGTAGTTAAGTAAAAGAGTATTCAGGTCGAATGGCTTATAATTGTATGAGCTGGTATTTATATACATTTCGTTTATTATTAGGTGTTATAGGGTAGCAGACCAAAATAGCGTATATTGCTTTCGTCCCAGATGAGCGGGTAGTTTTGTTATATTTCCGCGCGTTGTTAAACATGAAGGTACTTCTACTTGTGCACCTGTGCGCGCGCGGCGGTGGCTCGCGGTCATTGACACCATCTGCCACAGACTCAAGGGCATCAAGCTGGTATCTGGCAGATCCGTCCCAAAGATGAGAGCAATACTCCATACACGATCGGACTTGCGCTTGATAGAGTTGGAGCAGCTGTTCCGGCGTGAAGTATCGTCTCATCTTTGCAAGGATCCCCAACATTTTGGCCACTTGAGCCTTTGCCTCTATGAAGGGACCAAAATTGAGGGTAGATGTTAAAGTAACACCAAAAAGATCAAGTTGGTCGGTTATCGGCACGGTTACACCTCGGAAAGATGGAGCCGTATGAAATTGGCTCCTTTTAGAAGAAAAAATACACGCCTGGGTCTTAGCAGCATTGAACTTAACCAGATTGGCATCGCCCCATTCTGAGACAGCCTGCAAGGACAAGTTCAAGCGCCCAACCATAGCCTCTCGGAGAGACCGGACCTGAGACCCACTAACTCGTGCATCAGGCGCGTATCTCTCGCCAACAGTGCTGTCGTCTGCATACCCAAAGGTACCGGGTTTTAGCAGATCGTTAATATACAGCAAAAATAATGTTGCCGAGAGCACCGACCCCTGAGGAACACCGGCATTAGCCAGCAGTCCGGACAAGCAGCCATCTATGACTACTCGGATAGACCGATCCCTCAGGAAATCTGCAATCCAATCACACAAACCAGCGGGCAGGCCGAAGGAAGGAAGCTTGCCAACTAGGCTGTCGTGCCAGACCCAGTCGAAGGCCTTCGAGATATCAAGGGAGACCGCAAGGGCTTCCCCTTGTTTGTCGATGGCCTCACTCCAGATGTGAATGGCATACGCTAGAAGATCTCCTGTTGACCGATTTCGGCGGAAGCCGTATTGTCGGTCACTTAGGATATCGTTAGCTTCTAGGTATGCCAGGAGCTTACCATTCAGTATACGTTCCATACTCTTACAGAGTGCGGAAGCTACCGAGATGGGCCTACAATTTGCTGGGTCAGCTCGACTACCCTTCTTGGGTACGGGTTGCACGTTAGCTTGCTTCCAAGTCATCGGCACTTTTCCAGTCTCAATCGAAAGGCGATATAGGCGTGTCAAGATCGGAGACAACTCAGGCGCATAAGACCTCAGTACAATTGCCGGTATCCCGGGGCCACTAGCCTTGTTCACGTCCAGGTTACGCAGTACCCTTCGGACATCCTTCTGATGAATGCGAATGTCTAACATAATCGACTCGCATCCGCCAAGAGTACCTACCAGGGGGCCTCGCGCCACCAGAATCTAGACGCGAAGATTCCGCAAACAGAGAGGCAAACAAGTTTGCTTTCTCCTCGGCGGAGTGGGCCAGCGACCCGTCGAGTTTCAGCAGTGGAGGTAGTGAGCGGCGGCATAAGTTCGATACAACCGACTTAGCCAGGGACCAAAACGCCTTACTACCAGCTGGGTATGAAGCAAGTTTGTTCCCAATTCGGCCAACGTGGTCAAACCGAGCCCTCCGCAACACCTTCTTGCAGGACTTGGCAGCCCTGTTGAAGGCTCTCTTCTTCTGACTCACGTCACTTGCTTTACGCGTCCGAGCGTCGACCCATGCCAGGTCCAAATCTAGACTTAATGAGTCGTCATTAAGTCTGGATTTCAAGAGTAACATCATGGCCGGGTCCATCAGGCCAAAGAAAAAGAGGAAGGCCCATGGCTCGCTGGGTCGATGATATTGTTAAAGTCGCTGACACTCACTGGATGCGAACAGCAGAATACGGAGACCTTTGGTCATCCCTGGAGGAGGCCTTCACCTTCTAACAAGAGGGGTTCTTGCTACATGAACTGAAAAATAATTTAAATAATGATAATGTAATGTATTAATGTTAATAAACTTAAAATATCAAATGATTTAAATCAATACGTATAATCTCGTAAATCTAATAGACATGCAATATTTTTTTTCAGATGTATAAATTTTATGTATATCAAATGAATTATAAATTGAATCTTTGAATTGAGAATTATTATATTATCCTGTATATTTTTAAATTGAATTGAAGTGTTGTTTAATATTATTTGTGTTTGTAATTTAAATAGATTTGTATTTTCTTTTTTGGAATGTAATTTAAGTTATATGTGTATGTGTTAAATGTTTAGTTTTTTAAATTATTATGATTATTATTATGATTGCATGTTCCAAACATTATCCTTTGTAATGTAAGCAAGAAATAAAAGGCTACTTACGAGTATTATATTTTTATTTATATTTTGACAAGTTAATTTAATTGCTACAAGGAGTAATATTCATTAATATTTAAATAAATTATAAGTTTTCATGTAAAATAGTGCTTGCATGTTAGAATTGACGCCGTCTCTGTACATATTTCAAGAAAATCAATTATTTTTTCAGGCTAAGATCTAAAATTTTTCCTCACAAATGAGGGAGTTTTTGTCGGCTGGTAATTTAGCGATCGCTACGTCCTGACGATCGGTCGTTACGTGATCATTAATTGTTACAAGCGGTATAAATAATAATTAAAATTAAAAAACAAATAGTTTTCATGAAACTTAGTGTTTGCAAGTAAAAATTTACGCCGTCTCTGTACATATTTCAAGAAAATCAATTATTTTTCCGACGTAGCGACCAATTGTAAGGACGTAGCAATCGCTATCAATGTCGAGACTGCAGGCCCTGGTCTGCCATACAAATAAACACGATCATAGTGTATTCGGACGTTGGTTGCTCTATATTAGAACGACGCCTAAGTCATTTGACATCTAATAATTTTGAATTTTGATTCCGAGAACATTACAGTAATTAGATTAAATTGCAGTATTCAAAATCATAACATCGGTAAAATGGGCGGTAGACATTTTCATGATCGTTAGAATTTATCTATTATCAACTGGTTGTAATTCCAGAGACTGGTGAGGTGTAAAACATCATCCATAATGGACATTTATTTGAGTAGATGTCAACGCATAGACTTTAATGGATTTGATTTATTACACTCCAGTTTCCAGTGGTTTTAAATATTAACTAATCATCATCATCAGCCTTTTAATGTCCCCACTGCTGGGGTACAGGCCTCCTCTCTGTGAGAGGGTGTGAGCCGTAATCCACCACACCATCCGTCACGTCTTCGAATGTTTGGTTCTAGGACATGCCGGTTTCCTCACAATGTTTTCCTTCACCGTTTAACGTATACGTATTAACTAATACCCAAATAATAGTAAAATAAAAATAAATAATACTAGTAAAATAGTTAAATTTCATAAAAGTTAGATACTAATAATGACGTGTTCCATTGCTTTTCTGGGTCATCTTTATAATTATATAAAATTCAAAGTCCTGACTGACTGACTGACTGATATAACGAAGCACAGCCTAAACGGTCGGTCCTAGAGACTTGACATTTGGAAGGTGTATTCTTTGTGAAGAAACCCTTCTGCCCCCGCGGCCAAATCCGGGTTGTCAAATTGAACCCCGACGACAACCCGGGTTGACAGCCGATTTTTTTTTTTTCTCTTAAATTTTTTTTTTTTTTTGTCTGTCTCACCAGTGAGTCTCAGGGCCTGTTTGGCCGCTGGGGCAGAAGGGTTAAGTATCCCTAAAAAAGGGTTTTTCGAAATTCTACCCTTAAGGGGGCGAAAAAGGAAAACCAATAGTTCTGTGTTAGAAAACTAATCGTAGGTACCCACTATGTAGTAGGTAAGCATTCTATGTTACTACTCGTACTTAAATGAAAAAGTAGAGACCCGAAAATAGGACGGCCTACATTCATATGTCAGAGATCTGATATTAAATAATACGTTTTTTTTTGGCGGGTTGGTAAACCACCCGCTTTGGGTGGAGTGGGAGAGCGTGTCAGACTCTTACTGACTAAAACCTACCCCTGTTCCTTCCCTGCCTGAGTGCCCAGGGGTGCGGTAACTTATCGTCGACTCACGGGCCGGGTGCTGATCGGACGGCGAGCTACCCACTGCTTGCTGTCCGCAGACCCGGGATTAAAAATTCAATAACTCGTTAAGATCAATAATATACTTAGACATGGACTTATCAATTTAACTGAGCTTTCGTTTACTATTCCCCTCCGCCGCATTGATATCTACAGATATTCAGAAATGTTTTAATGATTTTATTTCTGTGCCAGTACCAGTCCTCATTATATTAGCTGGTTACTGAAAGCCGTAGTGACCCAGCTTCGAGCAAAGAAATCCCCGTAGGTACGTGCCATAGGAATAATGATGGCGCTGATAATACTGCTGGCGCTGCGTTCAGACACACATCCTCAAAGCAAATGCCAGCTAGAGGGAACTTACTAAGCTTAGCATAGCTTAATAGAACGAATCGTAATTATGGGAGGCAGGGTTAGGATTTCGTTCGATTGAATGTATCACTTTGATTACGACACATTGAATGAAGCACTACCTGTACAGTCTGACATTTAACTCGCCCAGGAAAATAACAAACATTGCTAAATATTTTTGCTAAGGTTTCTTTCAAGTTTCAAAACAAATTCTTTAGAAACAGCCCCCTGACGACACAAGACGTGGGTTGCCAACAACGCGGGCTTTTAAGAGGTTTCACTTCAATAAAAAAAATATTAACTCATTCTGTCGCAATGCGGAGAAAAGGGACCGCACGTTTTGGTTGCGAAACCAGCATAAAACCGTTCATTTACACTTCGGAGTACCTACCAACTAAAAGTTTTCCTACCGTGGGTTAGGGAAAACAAATGCTTTTCAAAGGCTTTTCAAACGTTTCCTGAAATTGTGCTTTATTATTGTATAATAAAATACCGAATACTAGACATTGTACCCTTCTTGTTTTGGGGTGGGAAATTATCGAATGACATCGCCTGCTCTGGGTGGAGCGGGAGGGCGTGTCAGACTCTTACTGACTAAAACCCACCCCTGTTCCTTCCCCGCCTGAGTGCCCAGGGAAGCGGTAACTCTGTTAAGAATTTATCCGCTACCCCTAGGCATGCAGGCACCGGCTATGACGGGCCCCGTCAGTGGTGGCTGACAATTTTCTTTGAGGCGCGCGTGGAACACTACGCGCCGTCGACTCTCTGGCCTGGTGCTGATCGGATGGCGAGCTACCCATTACTCGCCGTCCGCAGGTCTGTGTCTACGGTGACCGGAGATCGTCTCACGGCGTCGGAAGCCGCAGAGGTCTCCTGCGGCGGCTGCTGCTGAGAGCGTGAGGGCGACTCTTTTGTTGAGCCTCCCTCACCCGTTCCGCCTCCTCCGACGCGAGCATTACTGCTTCGCAGAAGGAGGAGACTGCTTCCCATTCCCTCTCGCTCCATATCATGGCCTGGACCAGGGCCGGGAGCGAGAGGTCGCTGCCGCCGATCGCCTCCACGAGGACACGGCGGGGCTCCTGGGCAGATCTCTACCGTATCCTCTGGGCGATCCTCACAGTGGGGACACCCGGGCGTTTCCCTCCGCCTTATCCTACACAGGAACCTCCCGAAACTTTTGTGTCCGGTGAGGACCTGCGTCAGACAGAAGGTGAGGACGCCGTGAGGCCTCTCCAGCCACTCCTCAAAGAGGGGCACTACCGCGGCAATGGTGGCGTGGTGCCCAGCGCCAGGTTGCGACAGTCGCTGTCTCCATGCGCTATGAGATCCTGCCAGAGCCCCGTCCGCCGAGCCGCGAGGTATCGCGGCAGCGGAGTTTCACCCCGGCCTTTGGCCTCCTCGCGCCACTCTCAAAGCAGCGCAAGGACCTTGGCCTCCAGATCCCATGGCGACAGTCCAGCAAGGAGGCTCGCTGCCTCACAGGAGACCGTGCGGTATCCTCGGAAGACATTGTACCCTAAGATTTAGGTTTCTGTATAAAGTTGTGTCACTTTCTTGGTGTACAATAAAGTTTATTCTATCTAGACTAGTTTCCGACCGAAAGTTCGGTTACGGTTTCGACTGAGTTTCGGTTCCGGCGGCCAAAACGCCATCCAAGAAAAGCGACGAAGACATTTTGCCGCGTCCACGTGCCTGCTCATGACGTGACTTTTTTTAACCGACTTTCGAAAAAGGAGGAGGTTCTATGTTCGACTGTATGTATGTTTTTTTTTTATGTATGTCCGCCGATTTCTCCGTCAGTTGTGGACCGATTTTCAAAATTCTTTTTTTATCCGAAAGAATATACTCCCAAGTTGGTCCCAAATAAATTTTATCGAAATTGCTTCAGCGCTTTTTGAGAAACTGAACAAAAACGAAAAATATGTACACCTCGATGACGTATTGGTGTTCTCCAAATGTTTAAATTTCACGTTCCATGGTATTGGGGTTTTTAGTTCTGGGGTATAACAACTAAAAAGTGAAAAATAAGACTTTTTTACAAAAAAAAACAACCGACTTTCAAAACAAAAATACATTAAAAATTAAAAAATAACTTTAATTTCGGAAGTCGGTGTCAAATAACGAAGAAGTAAAATACAAACACTGACTTCCGAAATTAAAATTATTTTTTAATTTTTAATGTATTTTTTTTGGAAGTCGGTTGTTTTTTTTTTGTAAAAAAGTCTTTTTTTAAATAATGTCGTGACTGGCTTGTGTTTGCAGTTCGTTTTGTTTGTTGTGAGCTTTCGTGTGATTTATTTTGAATTCGATAAGTTTTATTACGTGATATAGCATAAGAGTAGGTAGTACTCGTATACATGTAAAAATAATTCATTATAACAAACTAATACATAGATTATAGTAGAATCAAGTTTAATCTAACTATCTTAATTTTTTTTTTGTTTGATTTAACTCAAGACTGTGTAGCTATGTAATATAAAGATAAAAAAGTGTGTGTGTACTAATGTACGCACGTAAGAAGTTATACTTCTTTGGTGTAGTAAGATAAAAACCAAACTGTCACAAAGTTTACAAAAGGAAATCAATAATTCTTCATGAACCACAGACAGCTAACTTCAGGGTGAAAAAGGGTGTCGATTCTAGCTAACTTCAGGGTGTCGGTTTTTTGTGACGGTGTGCGCGCGAATCGTAAAAATTTACTCTCATCATTTTTCCCTAACGCACCAAAAGAAGTATAACTTCAAAAATAAATACTGACTGATTATAATAACGTTTTCTTTATTTTTCCCTCAAAACATGATCCTTGTAAGACAGTTTCGGTTTCAGTCGGACACTAATATAAACTCAACGACGACGAATGAACGAAAAAGAAAAGAAATAAGTAACAGTCACTCGATAGAAATGATGTAGGAAATATAAGTTCTAACAAAGTTACGCATCGTACCAATTAAAGTCACATTTAAGGTTGCTCTCTCGAAAAAACTTTTTTACAAAAAAAACAACCGACTTCCAAAAAAAAGATACACAAAAATTTAAAAATAACTTTAATTTCGGAAGTCGGTGTTTGTATTTTATTTCTTCGATATTTGACAAAGACTTCCGAAGTTAAAGTAATTTTTTTAATTTTTAGTGTATCTTTTTTTTGGAAGTCGGTTGTTTTTTTTGTAAAAATGTTTTTATTTTTCGCTTTTTAGTTGTTATACCCCAGAACTAAAAACCCCATTAACATGGAACGTGGAATTTAAACATTTGGAGAACACCAAAACGTCATCGAGATATGCGTATTTTTCGTTTTTGTTCAGTTTCTCAAAAAGCGCTAAAGCAATTTCGATAAAATTTATATGGGACCACCTCGGGAGTATATTCTTTCAGATAAAGAAAGAAATTTGAAAATCGGTCCACATCTGACGGAGAAATGCGCGGACATACATTTTAATTTTAACATTTTTTCGTAATCTACGTGATATGATACGTAATTTGGTTTAGCCATAATTCTTCTATCGGTATCACATTATAAGAAAAAAAACCACCAAATCACCTCCAAATCGTTGAGATGAAACCATTTTACTCCTTCATGTTTTATCAAAAGAGCATAAAAAAATACGAGTATTTACAGTGCCGGGGTTGGTCCGTAGATAGGTGACCATCTTTACATACCGAGACTTCTCCATGCCTCGGAAAGCACATTCAGCCGTTGGTCTCGGCTGCCAATCGTAGATCTATGATAGTCGTTACGGGTCGTCAGAAGCCCGAAAGCCTGATATCCAGTCTTACCAAAGGGTATCGTCTTACCCAGTAACTGGGTTGTGGAGGTCAGATATGCAGTCGCTTCTTGTAAAATACTGATATTCAGCTGCGTCCGGTTAGACTAGAAGCCGACCCCAAGAAAGTCGGGAAAAGGCGCGGGCAGATTTTTTATTGCAATATACTTAAAAGATGATTTGGTTTTGTTACTTTTTTTAAATAGGCATGTATTATTTTTATTATAATAAATTAAAAATGCGTCTAATTTGGCACAGCGCGGTGGCCGTACGACGCGTTGCGTGAGCTCAGCATAGAACACGTAAGCTAACCACTCAAGGTCATTGGCAGTTAAAAGCGCCTTAACTACAACAAAGCCAGCTTACACAGCTCAGATACAACTATAATCACATGTTGACAATAACGGATTACAATTATATGATCGCATTGGTGTTAATTATTACTCGGATTAATACGTGGTCATTATATTGATTGATGGTAATAATAATAATAAATAAAATATCTTTATTTCCCAAAAATACAGATAATTGTACTTCAAGTTTACAATGTTTGGATTTATTGTAGCGAACATTTACATTAAACATTTGGATGCTGCAGAAATCTGAACACAATAGATTAAACTCTGTCTCTTAAACTAGGGTGTCCTGTATCTTAAGAGACAGCGTTTCGGAATGAAGTTCCAATTGATATGTGTGTGAGTGGACTGTGTCGATTTACCTAAGAAGGGAAAAAAGTTTTAGTTTAAATTATGTATGAGTATGTGAGAGTGCGAGAGGTGAGAGTGAATGAATGTGATTGTAGGTGTGTAGAAGTTTGTGTGTGAGTGTGGATAAGTAGGTGTGTAAGTGAGTGGGGGAGATTGTATGTGCGAGTGTGTTTGGATGCGAGGATAGAGGTATTCGTGCAAGCATGGAGATGGGTGTGTGCTTATTAGGCGATGTAGGCAAGTAAAGTTTCCGTTGCGGCACAGTCCTGTTCAAGTAACCATTCTGTCACTTTTGATGGTGTTGTCCAATTATGCATTGAAGCATTGTGGCGCTTTCAGCAGCTTCGTGAAGCGGCTTGATTGTACAATAATATTACTACTAGCTACTGCCAGCGGGTTTGCCCGCGTGTAATTAATACTTACCCCACTATAAATTATAGCCTATGTGCTTTAGAATATAATCTATCTCTGTGCCAAACAGCTCTCAGCTTGTTCCCTTTAGCCGTTCTGGCGTGATTAAGTAAAAAACATTCATCCATCCATTCGCATTTATATATATTTTTTTTTACAAAAAATAGAACCGACTTCCAAAAAAAGTGCAAAATAACTTTAATTTCAGAGGTCGGTGTTTCTGGTTTTGTGTCTTCGTTTTTTGACACCGACTTTTGAAATTAAAGTTATTTTGCACTTTTTTTGGAAGTCGGTTCTATTTATTTGTAAAAAGATTTTATCATTCACTTTTTAGTGATGGTTTCTCATTAAATTGTGTTAACAATACATAGACATACGATCGCAGCAATCGTGGTTGATTTGCTGTCAATTTTTGAAGAGTTTCGTTGTCTGTCTCCAAAACTCATCATCAGATTTATATGAAATTTAAATGTGACCATTTCGAAATAAACCCCTTTCAATCAAAATAAGAATTTTGCAAATCCGTCAATATATGACGAAATTATGCCCAAACATAAATAAAAAAAATGTAATAAGACATCCGAATTGATAACCTCCTTCTTTTTGAAGTCGGTTAAAATTTAATAGTAAGATGCATATAATAGCAGTTATCTCGAAGCCTATAGAACAGTGGTAGCTCAGTGGTAACGGCCGCGACTTACAAGTTGTAGGTCGTGAGTTCAAACCCAGGCAGGTGCTTTACTTTGTGTAAATTATTTCATCACCACTGCTCTCAAAACGGTGAAGAAAAACATCGTCAGGAAACCGGCATGTCACGGAACCAAAAATTCTTAGAAATGTGACGTCCATCAACCCGCACTGGGCCCGCGTGGTGGATTACGGTCCACACCTTCTCACGGAAAGGAGGCTTGCAGTGCCCCAGCAGTGGGGACAGTAAAAGGCTGATGATGATGATGATCCTGAAGCCTTACGTGTGTTCTTTATATTCATTCATACATGCCAATTACGACTATTTAAAAATAAATGTTATCTGACCTCAACTGTTAGAAAATTGTGACAATATTAGTGGTGACACAAAGCGAATTTTATTTTTTTCTAGCATTCCTGTAAATGGTGCCTATAAATACCCCTTTGCCCCCTTTGCCTATAAATATGCCTTTGAGTTTGATTCTCTGCCAGTCAACTTCGAATGAATAATGAGCACTATGAAATACGGATGAAAAAATCTTTCTTTAATATAGTTGAAAATATTGAAAGCTGAGTAATTATAATAAGGTCTTAAAACAAACAAACCAAAGTCAATTGGCAAAAATCTAATCCAAAAAGAAATACGGATAGTGCTATCAGATCCGTGAGTAATCTCCAAAAGTTTGAGCATAATACGCAAATACATCACTGTTCGCCTTCATGTACGATGAACACAGACGTACATATAATACACACAAATGTACCCCAGCTGCGTCTGCACGATGTGTAGGGAAATCTCTTATGATTTATTTAGTTTGCCATGTCTACCGGAGACGGAAGTTCCCCCTGCTATATTAACGTTTATCGGACAGTTAGATTTCCCATATCTTTTAGTTAGGACCCGATACAAAGCCTGCTCCACAAACATTTACAAACTGTATTTTTTGCGCTATATTCATAAGAGAAGTTTTGAAGACTAGCTTCTGCCAGCGGCTTTGCCCGCGTGGTATTAGTACTACCACCATTTCATCCTAAAAAAATGGTGGTATTTCGAAAAACCCTTTCTTAGTAGATACATTATCTTCACAAAGAAGACATCCTCCATGTCTTTATGACCAGCGGTTTAGGCTAGGTTGAAATATCAGTCAGTCAGGACTTTGAATTTTATGTATACAGAAATCGGCTGTCCGACCAGAGCCTTTAGACAAAATACTTTCTGTTAACGTTAACGTTGCAAAATGTCGTTGCCATACATTTTGCACGAAGCGTTAGCGTTAACGTTAACAGCAAAGTATTTTATCTAATCCCTCAGATCAAGGAATTAACAGGAATCACAGTCACCACTGCCCTGAGCCGAAGACAGAGTGGCCTGAAAGCAGCTCGTCATAGAATCAGTGAGAGCTTTCCAGGACGGGTACCACCTTCAGCAATGAAGAAAACGAATGAGAAGAAGAAGAAGACGATGGTTATAAGAGTAGGGAAGACTAAATAAACCATGAACTGTAAGACAGATTATAAAGGTACAAAGGACTACAGAGATGAAGGCTAACATAGAAGTATGAAAGAAGTAACGTTGCAACCGCAAATAAATAAGAGATAAGAGTGCAAGAGAATGATGATTCATGCGAAATGTGAGGCTTAGTATCATGAATATGGAGAACACTACAGAGATGAAGGCTGCTAACATAGAAGTCTGAAAGAAGTAACGTTGCAACCCCAAATAAATAAGAGATAAGAGTGCAAGAGAATGGTGATTCATGCGAAATGTGAGGCTTAGTATCATGAATATGGAGAACAACATCACTTTTGTATTTCATATCCACACTATATTTTTTTATGTTAAAAAATGTTCCATAACTCATTGACTATTTGTAAACGTGGTCGCTCACAATGGGCCTCACACCCAAAGGGCAATGGAGAGGGCAATGCTCGGAGTTCCCTTGAGTGATCGAATCAGGAATGACGATATCTGTAAGAGAACTAAAGTTACCGACATAGTCCTAAGAATCGAACTGAAGTGGCAGTGAGCAGGGCACATTGTTCGCAGAACAGATGGTTGATGTGGCCGCAAACTTCTACAGTGGCGACCGCGTACCGGAAGACGCAGCGTTGGAAGGCCCCCAAGATGGACCGATGACCTGGTGACGGTCGCGTATAGCCGATGGATGCGAGACGCACAGGACCGGTTGCTGTGGCAACACTTAGGGCAGCCTATGTCCAGCAGTGGACGTCTTTCGGTTGAAATAATGATGATGATGATGAAAAAAATATTATGTACATAAAAATTAAATACCCCAAGCAAAGCCACAGCATCAGCTAGTGTGTCATGTTTATACTCCGACTGATTTATTAGTACCATCCCTATCGGACCGTGAAGGAATACAAACTTCCCCAAATCTTCAGAAGTTCTGCGGCAGACCAACAAACGTGGCTCGGATATATACTCGTACATATACATTACGAGAAATATCCCAATTGGAAGTTGGAAAATTAGTTAATCCAAGCAAAAAATTTGCATTACTTATGGTTATAAACGGAACTATTAATTTGCCTGTTGAATGTAAAAGTTGAAGCTATATATAATAAAGTCGTATCGTCTAAACAGTGTTGGGTGGCGGAACTTATAGTATTTCTTTCAATTTATTGTTTTGTAGACGAGCCAAATTAGGAGCTCGTGGCTAAAATAATAACAGCCGCACGGGTCGATCCATCAGGTTAAGTTACGCTTGCCAGGGTTGGTCCATGGATGGGTGACCATCTTAAAATACCGAGACTCCTCCGTGTCTCGGCAAGCACGTTAAGCCGTTGGTCCCGGCTGTAAATCGTGGAACTTTGACAGTCGTTACGGATCGTCAGAAACCCGAAAGTCTCACATCCAGTCTTACCAAGGGGGTACCGTATTACCCAGTAACTGGGTTGTGAAGGTCAAATAGGCAGTCGCTCTATGTAAAATACAGATATTCAGCTGCATCCGGTAAGACTGGAAGCCGACCCCAAGATATTTGGGCAAAGGCTAGGCAAATTGATAGATTGATGTGAAAGAAGGAGTACTTAATTTTGGAGTCGTTTTCATACTTTCGGCAAGTACCTTTTAATAAACAAACACTAACAACGTGACTTTGAAGTTACAAACTTGACGTGGGAGGGAACTCGTGCCTACCATCTACGTACTAGCAAAGAAAAGGTTGCACAATGCTTTTGTTATTTCAGAACAATAGAAAATGTTAACAAAAACTTCGGCACCGTGCTTTGTACAGGCGCGTGATATGAAGCCTTATCGCGTTTGCGTACATATAAAAACGAACCGCGGACGCAACGGCCATCATTCTGTGTCGGTTTTCCAGCGGATAATCATCAACAGTTACTGAAGTTACTAATTATCTCCAAGTGATTATAAACCAGCATCTAAAGTCTCAAAGTGCATATAAGAAAGAGGCGCGGACGCTCTGTGTCTGATCTCCAGTGGATAAGACATTAACAGTCGCTGAACCTATTTGTCTCCAAATCATCATTAGTCAACATCTAAACTCTCATCGTGCATATAAGAAAGAGGTACGGACGCAACGGTTCTGTGTCTGAGCTTCAGTGGATAAGTCAATAACAGTCACTAAAACAACTTGTTATCTCCAAGTGATTAGACGCTAAAATTTTGTCTAATCTCTAGTGGAAGGTATAATCAGTCACTGAAGCTACTCGCTATCTCCAAGTGATTACAAGCCAACATCTCAAGTATCATCGTACATATAAGAAAGAGGCACGGACGCAACGGCTCTATGTCTGATCTCCAGTGGATGAGTCAATAACAGTCACTGAGGCTACTCGTTATCATAAAGTGATTAACATCTCAAGTCCCATTGTACATATTAGAAAGAGGCGCGGACGCAACGGTACTGTGTCTGATCTACAGTGGATAAGTCATTAACAGTCACTAAAGCTACTCGATATCTCCACTTGATTAGAAGCCAAGACTCAGTGGATAAGTTATTATCAGTCATTGAAGCTACTCGCTATCTCCAAGTGATTATAAGCCAACATCTCAAGTCTCATCGTGTACATTCGTTAGTATTTGAAATGTTGCAAGTGTCACTTTTATTTCTATAAGTATGTTTTCCTTTTTTGTTTATTGGCACTTTGTTTTTATATACATAAGTTTAAATAATATTATTGTGATTTTGTATGTCTTTTGTGTGCCTGTGCACTGAATAAATGTTTTATCTATCTATCTATCATATAAGAAAGAGGCGCGGACGCAACGGCTCTGTTTCTAATCTCCAGTGGATGAGTCATTAACAGTCACTGACGCAACTCATTATCTGCAAGTGATTAACATCTCAAGTCTCATCGTACATATAAGAAAGAGCCGCGGACGCAACGGCTCTGTATCTGATCTCCAGAGAATAAGACATTAACGGTTACTGAAGCTACTCGTTATCTTCAAGTGATAAACATCTCAAAACTCATCGTACATAAAAGAAAGAGGCGCGGACGGATTGGAGAGTCACGTCTATGTGACTGCTGAAAGTTCTGCCTTTATTATTCCATACCAGCCGAAGCTAGCCAGCTGAAGCTGCTAGTCCTCTCCAAGTGAATATAGCACCACATCTCAAGGCTATTGGAGAGTCAAGTCTGTGCTGTCAACTGCTGTGGACTGCTAAAAGTTCTGCCGATATTATTATTCAGCTGCCAGCTGGAGCTAGCCAGCTGAAGCTGCTTGTCATCCTCAAGTGAATATAGCACCACATCTCAAGGCTATTGAAGAGTCAAGTCTGTGCTGTCAACTGGTGTGGACTGCTAAAAGTTCTGCCAATATCCAGCTGCCAACCGGAGCTAGCCAGCTGAAGCTGCTAGTCATCCGCAAGTGAATATAGCACCACATCTCAAGGCTATTGGAGAGTCAAGTTTGTGCTGTCAACTGCTGTAGACTGCTAAAAGTTCTACCGATATTATTATTCAGCTGCCAGCTGGAGCTAGCCAGCTGAAGCTGCTTGTCATCCCCAAGTGAATATAGCACCACATCTCACGGCTATTGGAGAGTCAAGTGTGTGCTGTCAACTGCTGTGGACTGATAAAAATTCTGCCAATATTATTATTCAGCTGCCAGCCTTTTCCGTATGTATCTTAACTAAATAAAAAAGTTAGCATTTTCCATTTGTAACTTGTCCAATAAGATTCACTAAAACGCATTGGCCCGCGTGGTGGATAACGGCCCACACCTTCTTAAAGAGAGGAGGCCTGTGCCCCTGGGGTGGCTGCATTTATAGGCTGATGATGATGATGATGACTGAAGATTCCTAAATCTATATTTATCAGGCTTTTTATTCTATTAAACACTTTTTAACCTCTATTCCTCCAAGACTTCAAATAAAAGCTCTTCAACAACGAATACTGTAAGCAGAACGTTGATTTCGCATAGTATGCGCGAATTGAAAATGTTTGTCGGTCCGCAGAGCACTTCCACTACATCAAGCGTACAATTGGCGCTGACTACGTCGGGATCGGTGGAGACTTCGATGGTGTAAACAGGTTGGTACTCCAAACTTTTTGTTATATTTATAGGCATTGAAGTTGAATCTGAGGTTCGTAAGCACTTGACATCTACAAAGGATAAATTATTTATTGATTGGGCCACTTGCCGTTTTATTGATGATGTTGAAGTGGTTCGCTGTTTACATTGCCAACAGTTCGGTCACCTTAAGAAACACTGCGTTAATAAAACTCCTACCTGTGCTAATTGTGCTGAGGCACATGAAACAAAAGATTGTCTGCACAAGGACGACTTGAATTTTATACCGACGTGCGGGACGTGTAAACGTTTTAAAAAACCGTTTGATCATCGCTGTGGATCTCATGAGTGTACCGCATATAAACTTAAACTCGAACAACTTATTCTGAACACCAACTACTAAATTAATAATGGATAGTTTAATCATAGAACAATTAAATCTCCATAATGATAGGATAGCCACATCTGAGCTGGATAAATTAATTATCGATTATAATTTAGACATAGTACTTGTTCAAGAACAATATCAATACTCGCACTTACGTCATAGAATTGTTCAGCTTGATCGCAACTCGCGTGCCGGGATTTATGTAACACATTCTTCGAACTTTACTGTTACGTCTTTATGTAACCTCATGACGCCCCACTGTGCCGTTGCGGAGATCTCATCGGCTAACTTTAAGATCAATGTTGTGAGCTGCTACTTTCAATATTCAGAGCCTGTAGGACCTCATATACATAACCTCCGTCATGTCTTGCAGTCGCTCGCGGGCTGCAAAGTTAAAGTCGGTGCGGACGTTAACGCATCTTCTTCCCTGTGGTATGGCAAGGTTCGGTTTACGGACTCAGAACGACGTTGCACTGTTGGAGACTTCATTGCTGAAATGAACCTATCAATTCATAATACCCCTGACGCACCACCTACTTTTTGCAGCCAAATGGGTGAATCTTTTATTGACGTCACACTTTCTAGTGCAGACGTACGCTTAGATAAGTGGCGTGTCCTGCCTGACGCGTCTTGTAATGATCATCGCCTGATTGTGTACGAATTCGTTCCTATGTTTACTCACGGTCCGACACACATAGATGGTAATTTTAGATATAAATGTAAAGGTGCGAATTGGGAATTCTTTAGCTCACTTTTTGCGTGTCATGCCAAAGACTTCACTCGCGACGGGCTGTCAATTGAAGAAAGTGCTGAGATTATGTCAGAAACCTTCACTTACTGTGCTGACATTGCCATTGGTCGCACATCTATGACCAATATTCGTAGGTGTGATTGGTGGAGTGACTACCTAGTTGAACAACGCAAAAGTTATCGCAAAGCGCGCAGACATCTTAATAAGCTGAAAAAACGTAATGTCACCGGGGACCAGTTTACTCATGTTTTAAATACGTTTAGAGTTGCCAAGTCACGCTACAGAGCATCGGTGGAAAAATCTAAGGGTAAACTATTGCGGAAAATTGTCGAAAAACTAGATAAGGAAGGGTCCGTGGTCTCCTTTATATCATGAGGTCAAGGCCAATAGATCAGTCGACCTTGCGTATGTCCAAAACATCAATGTGAACAATGAACATACTACCGGTATCGAAGAAACAACGGAAGTTCTGCTTAATTCTCTTATACCTGATGATTCAATATTAAATGACACTGAATACCACCAACAGATTAGAGCGTGGGCAGCTGTGCCACCAGAGTCACCAGCGTCAGACCTTCCATCCACTGACGAATTCATGAATGTTGTCAGAAGACTACCTCTTATCAAATCGGCAGGTGAAGATAAAATATCTAACAGAATGATTATAGAAGCGTGTAAAACAGAGGGTGACGCGATTTTAACTGTCTATAACCGATGCATAGCGGATGGTATTTTTCCTAGGAAATAGCGACAAGGCTATATACGCATAATTCCGAAGAATGGTGACAAGCCTCCTGACGACCCTAAGTCGTATCGGCCCATTACACTACTTCCATCTTTGGGTCAGCTCTTAGAGCGACTAATCGTTCCGCGCTTGCTACCGAACGGACCTAAATTTCATAATAACCAATTCGGTTTTACTGTTGGAAAATCTACCGTCGATGCAACACTCTCTGTCCGTAATATTGTTAATCTTTCCGAACATAAATACGTTATAGGGATTTTTTAGATATTTCTGGGGCTTTTGATAATGCATGGTGGCCAATGCTACTACTAAAATTAAAAACCCGTGGTTGCTACAAAAATATTTATTCTCTGGTTCACTCGTACTTTTTTAATGGTTCCACGAAACTCAAACTTGGACATCATTCTGTGACGAAATCTCTAACCATTGTCCTCAGGGCTCAGTGATAGGCCCGTACGTATGGAATTTGGGGTACGATGAATTTCTCGCGATTCCGCGTCCTTGCGATTGCTCATTAACCGGGTATGCGGACGATGGGCTGCTGATCATTCAGTCAAGTACTCGGGCTGGCCTTGAGAGTTTGACTTCCCTTCGTTTAATACTCGTATCTCAGTGGGGTGATCGGAACCGTCTTACCTTCGCACCGCATAAAACCTATCAACTTATGTTGAAAGGTAACCTTAAGTCTTGGCCTAGTATAAGGTTTCATAAAATACCAGTTAAAAAAAAAAACAGTCTGTATGCTACCTCGATATGGTATTAGAAAATAATTTTCCATTTATTGAGCATGTAAAAACAGTAGGTGAAAAAGCTAAAAAGAACTTCTATGCGTTGACGAGGATTTCCAAGGCTACTTAGGGCCTATCATTCCTAACGTTAAAAACAATTTATGGGGCTACTTACCTGGGTTGTATGTGCTACGGGGCACCTGTTTGGGCTGATAGGGCCACCATTGGGGCGGTACGACGTAAATTGCTACAAAGTCAACGTTTAGCTTTGATTTTCCTATGTAAAGCGTATAGGACGGTTAGCACTGAAGCCTTACCGGTACTTGCAGGTGTACTTCCAGTCGATATTGAGGTGCAGCGACGTGCTGCAATGTACTATTCTGCACGAAAGACTACGGACCCAGACTTTTTACCTCAACGTGATCGTGCCAAGATTTCTAGATTACTTAAACCTCAAACTGAAGTTTGGGAGGACATTTTATCCGAATGGCAAATTAGGTGGGAAAGTTCCATCAAAGGCAGACACCTCCACCAGTTCTTCCCATCGGTTCGCGAACGGCTGGATAGGACATGGCTGGAGGTGGATCACTGTGTTGCCCAATTTCTCACAGGTCATGACAACTTTAAGAGAGTAAATTATTTTCCTTCTAGCTTGTTTGCCTCACCTTTATGTCAATGTTCTACTCCTGATTGCGAATACGAACAATCCGCACATCATATCCTGTGGGAGTGTACTCTTTGGCAGGCTGCGCGCAACATTAATTTGGATAGTATTCAGCCTACGTCTGGAGTTGTCTATTACACGGACTTTGTGGCAACTAGAACGAATTTCCGTGCGTTCAAGCGTTTTTGCCATACCTATTATTGGAATCAAGTGTTACAGCTCACAATTTTAGGACCTATTAATATTAGTGTTTTTAACCAGTGGTGCTTGGCAACTGGGCTTACCCCAGTTGTAAAAACCCCCTTTGTGCCTAATGGCCTAGTTTTGTTTTGTCTCCCACTTGATTAGGAGGGAAGTGGAAATTATGTTTTTCTTACTCCTCCGCTGTCTTTTCTGATTAATTTCGTTGCGGGACCCAAAACAGTTTAATCGTTTCTCTGGGACTCGTCGAGCATCATTGCCTCGGCGTTTTTTCTGGTGGTCGCCACTGTTGATTCTGGCTTACAGAAGTTACAGTGGTTTGGGAATAGTGTGGCGGGCTTGTCAACCCCCGGGCAGGCTTCGGCCATGACGGGCCCCGTCCTGTTTGCTGACAACTCTTAATTGAGGCGCGTGTGGAACACTACGCGCCGTCGACTCTCGGGCCTGGTGCTGATTGGACGGCGAGCTACCCATTACTCGCCGTCTGCAGGCCCGGGTCTACGGTAGCCGGAGATCGTCTCGCGGCGCCGGAAGCCCCTGGCGTCTCCTGCGGCGGCTGCTGCTGAGGGCGTTAGGGCGAGGCTGTCGTTGCAGCCTCTCCCTAACCCGCCTCCTCCTTCGCGACCATTACTGCTTCGCAGAAGGAGGACACAGCTTCCTATTCCCTCTCGCTCCGTACCATGGCCTGGACCAGGGCCGGGCGCGAGAGCTCGCTGCTGCCGATCGCCTGCACGAGGACACGCCGGGGCTCAGCCCAAGCGGGGCAGATCTCCACCGTGTCCTCTGGGCGATCCTCACAGTGGGGACATCCGGCGTTTCCCTCCGCCTTATCATACACACTGTAAATGCCCTGACGTAAAAGAATTTGCTAAGGCAATTCTTGCCGATAAAATTCACAATATTGAAAACATTTAATGTAAAATGCAGGCTGGCAAGCAGCTTAAGTATCTTTTTCGAAATATATGAGCACACATTATAACGCCATACTATTTGATCCTTCTTTAAATTTACCTTATCAGCCTAAAACAGAGTTGTCCACTGTTGGACTCCTCATCTTCCTATCTTGTCACATGTTACTTGGAGAAAGCGCAATAAGTTTTTTTCTTCCATTTTTCCTTGTTAACCATCACGCCATCTGCCCGGGGGTGGAGGACTGCCCGGGGGTGGAGGATAAATTCGAAAGAGTTACCTCGCCCCCGGGCGCGTAGGGCAGGGAGGAACAGGGGTGGGTTTTAGTCAGTAAGAGTCTGACACGCCCTTCCGCTCCACCCCAGAGCGGAAAGAGTCATAAGATGATTTCCCACCCCCCAAAAAAAAAAAAAAAAACCATCACGCCATCAATTTACTTAGTCCACTCCTGGACAAATTACTCTTCAGCCTTATGCCATTTAATCCGAAATCCATTCCTATCCTACATAGATCTATGCTCCACCTAGCCTGTGGTCATTCTTCCAGACTAGCCATCCCATTTTTTTTTTTTTGGGGGGTGGGAAGTCATCCTATGACTTCTTCCGCTCTAGGGTGGAGCGGAAGAGCGTGTCAGACTCTTACTGACTAAAACCCACCCCTGTTCCTCCCTGCCCGACGCGCCCAGGGGCGAGGTAACTCTTTCGAATTTATCCTCCACCCCCGGGCATCTCAGCCAGCCATCTCATTACTATTTATGGATTTCCTATGACTAGGTAGCTAGGTAGGTAAGGCTTTGTAGTTTACAAAGCCTTACCTACTATTTATTTGACTTTATTTATATTTTTATTTATTTCATTAATTACAACGTTTTAAAACCAAGTACAGTAACTAAAAATAAAGATTTGTAACAAAATACAAAAATCAAAACAAAAAACTTCTAAACAACAAATTAAAAATATATATATATATATATATATATATATATATATATATATCGTCGAATTGAGAACGTCCTCCTTTTTTTTCGTCGGTTAAAAACAAAAAGGTTCTCGAAACTCTGTCATAAATCCCTCTCACAGTATTTCTGACAATGCCAATAAAATCTTCGTCCATTCATCCCCAAACTCATGCTGCTATGATCCTGACATACTCTTTTGTTGGATTGATCTTTAATAATAACCTCAACCTTCAATTCTATTAATTCCAGGGTCTCCCGTGGATTGGAAGACGTATCTAGGTACCCGGAACTGTTCTCTGAGCTGCTTCGCTCCGGCCAGTGGAATGTGCAGGAACTCAAGAATCTGGCTGGGCTTAATATGCTGCGCGTAATGCGCCAAGTTGAAAAGGTTGGTACTCTTACTTTATATTATTTATTGGGAAAACTAGAATGCCAACTGCCTTGTTGGTACTGCTGAACCGGTCAAGCTTCTCCCGGGTCATAATTTTTCCATTTAGGATTTCTCAGTAGCAGCTCGAAGTCTAGATTTGTGCCGGTTAATGATAGTAAGCTCACCTCCTATTTCATGAGCCTAAGCATAACTAGCAAAATGTGGGTGCACTATAGGTACACCTGTGCTTAACCCTTCAGAGAGTTTATGCGTGACGTTCAAATAAAATGTTTTGTTGATTCTCAGTAGAAATGAACATGGAAGAAATAAAAGTTAACCAGTAGGTACAATACTGTTAACAAAAGTACAAAATACGAAGCTGAGCTTAGCTTGAAGTCCAGTTAAGCCAATACCGCCCTGACAGGCAGCTTAGTCTGCACCTAGAGCCTAGTGAAGTAGCGAGTCACCTGGCAACAATTGAAGTGGATCGTTCCACTTTGATCTAAAATGTTCGCTACCGGTCACACTGATACAAGATAGGCCACCGTTTTCGCACTGAATGATCAGTTCCTGTTATTCTGATCAACCAATCAACACAGCTGAATTAATACTAGATAAAATTACTTGGAGAATGTTACCTAAAAAGAACCAAAGTGCCGACGATGCAGCGAAATTGTGGCAGTGTTCGTGAATTATTGGCCCTAGTCGGATTACATAGGCGAGGAGCTGGCGCCGGCGAACTAAACAGATTAGAAGCACTAAATATTGATGGTGGGGAAATATAACTTTTTAACTTTGAACGATATTTTTTTTATATTAATCTAAATATGACTTTGATCGGCAATTTTATTTAAGCTCCTGATACTTAAAAATGATAAAAACATTTTAACGTTTCTTTTCTTGTATATGTGTTATGTTTCTTGTATTATTTGATGTTATAACGGCAACAGAAATACGCACTTCGTGAAAATTTCAAACTGGCTTCCTAATATGGTTTAGGAGATATAGCCCGCACAGACAGACGGACCGCCAGACAGCGGAGGGTTAGTGATAGGCGTCCGTAAAACACTAAATTTTAGTTTTTGAAACTAAGAAAAGCAAGCCATGTGACATATAAGAACAAAAGTATTTTTGATTATAATATTTGTTAGCGTTGATATCATTCAGCATGCAGCTGACTGTGTTCCTTAACGTTGTAGCCATCCAGCTTTGTAGAAGTCACTGGCGACTGAATCTAGATCTTCCCATTCAATTTGCCCCACAAACTACGTTCATGTCATGTTACTAGCTCTACTGTTTTCAAGTCAATAGTTTCAAGTCTAATCCAGCAGAATATTCACTGATACCCGACGGCTACGTCTGAATATTCTGCAAGGCTTTCAATATTGCCCGCGACATACAGTACAACTCGAAGCTACAATTCCTAAGTTCACTACAGTCTACACAGATTCGGTTTATCACAATATTGCCGCACACGAGACTTTGGGGAACTTAGTTGCTACTCTCCCGTCTCAAACCGCTCGACGAACAAGCCATGACTCATGTTTATCTGTGCAGGTCCGTGATGAGATGCGCACGAACGGTGTGGAACCAGAGGAGCACCCCGACTCGCCCAACGACAACGTAAATTGTACCAGCGACGTGATCTATACCGAGTACGTGTAGATTGCCCCCTAACACCAACACGCGACTGCTGATTTGAACTTTATTTCTATTTATTTAAGATGTGTTTTCGAGTGCGACAGTGACACGTCAATCAAACGAGATTGTCTTAGAAATATTTGAACAAACGTCGGGATATTTTGTATGAATAATTTGTTTTGTCTTGTATCCTTGAGTTCAACGTCAACTGAGGTTGAGTGGACAACTTGATCAATCATTAACTTTCGAGTACAAAGCTAGTAGCTTGCGATCTTTAATTGTTAACGAAGAGAACGGTTTTCTTCTCTCTGGTATTTTATCAATCGTTTATATAGTCAACGCCACCATGAGTTTCTCAACTTACATGCTCTCGGCACTGCTCTGCGCCGACATTTTCCCAGTACGCCTTCCAATATGCCATGACGAGAACGACAGCGACACTGTCTACTACTTTAAAGAATACATGCTCTCCCCTTTCAGCATCCCAATATGTCTGTATCTCTTCTGGTTTTATCGTTTTATGCGATTCATAACCGCAAATCGATAAAAATGTCTAACAAGTATTTTGAAACACCAATCTAATTCAATAGCTCACACTGAATCTAAATAGTATTCCCGACGCAGGAATTGATATCATATGCATACATTATCACATTTTACGTCGCCTACTACAATAGATATTTATACAGTGCGCCAGCCCCGCAGCCCCGCTGCTCGGGAGCACGGCTCGTCACATCAAACTTCTCTAAAATGCTCGATAAGTGCACTTCAACCTACCTATTTGTATAACTCAACCAATATCATGTGAGTGTACTCTAAAATTCTGTTTGCTAACTAAAACACATTCAATATAATCTCCAAATCCTGTTTGATTCACACGGTACCCGGTACTGTCACTATAATTATGTAGTCCTGTCCGATTGGAACTAGGCCGTTGAATGCGTCTGTTCAAATTGATGGAGAAAATTATGGTTGCTGCGAGCAGGCCGAAATAATAATTTTCAGTTGGAAATTCGGCATATAGAAATGTATTGAATGGGCAGACGCGTGCGACGGTTTGATTCCAATTGATGCGTGTTTAACATGATATATGTCTGTATACCAATAAGCGACGCTCCACACTTGTCCACTTGTTCACTGCTACAGAATCGATTTTCTCTATACGTGCAGAATAATACTGCCACAAATTGTAATTGTAAACGATATACCTAATGGATATGTAACTAATTGAAACTGATAGGATTTCGAAACTTCATTAATGGATACCATTTAATTAATTAATTACTGTTTAATAAAATTGTTAACTTTCATATCGTCAAAACAGTGTAATGTATTCGAATAAAATTATTACCTTGCAAAATGTGGATGTTTGAGTTAACAAACAATTAATATATTGTTAGGAATCAGAAGTGAAATAAAATAAAAATTAATAAACAATCTATCCCTTTAGATTATTCTGTACAAAATATCAAAACACTGTAAATATTAATTAACTATGCATTACACAAACCAAAATTAATAATAGGTAGGTACACGAATAAAACATAATCTAAAAATAACCGAGCACACTATTACACTCGGGTAATCGGAACATACGTGGTTCCGAGCACCGTCCAAACAAAAAAGGGGTCGTTGTTGGGGTCGCTGCGTTGACAGTTGGTCACCTGACATCTCTAAGATGTCACCTCACTTTTCGTTACCAACACGGCTTCTCCTGACGCTCTGACGTCCTCGTCAGGTGTAGAAGATGGCCCCGTCAGATCGGTAGTGGTGCCTTCCAATAAGATGCTTGAGTCTTCACCGTCCCCTGTAATCAGTTGCTAAATATGAAAACAAAAAAATAATAATGTGACACTATAAGTGTTCAAGTGTTGCCAACGGCATGATATCTATTTAACCATATTTATAACACCTCTCCGATAAAAAGTAGGGATGACAAAGAATTTGTAAAACATGAACGATTATTGTTTTTGTGGGTTTGTTTCTTCAACCTTACAGCTATCTGAGATCTGAACCGATTTCGATGCGGTGTTTGCAGTTTGAAAGTATTTCGATGCAGTTTTTGTAGTTTGAAAGTATTTTTTTGAAACATAGCTCATATGTATGTCGGGAGCATTAACGTTTTCTTTTTCTCAAAATTATCATTTTTACTTACATAGATTTCCAACCCAGTAGCTGCCAATGGTTGAATTGAATTAAATATGTAGGCATACCTACCTCTTTTAAAAAAATAAACAGTGATGATTGAAATTAACTTTTTTATTTTGTCCCTAAACCTTGAAAACCTTGCCTGTTATCTCTAAAAAAGTTATTTGCGGGATTTTATACTTTGCTATGCGGGACTTTATAAGATGCGAAAATGGGGAGCAAAGGTACATGCAGGACTTTTCGCAAGCAAGACAGGATTAAAAAAAAATAAAACCTACGTGAACAAATCAGCGGTGAGCGGAGCGGCGGAGCGGTGGTGGCCCAGCGATATTGGCCGCGACTTACAAGTTGTAGGTCGTGAGTTCAAACCCGCGCTATACTTTGTGTAAATTATTTCATCACCACTGCTCTCAAAACGGTGTAGGAAAACATCGTGACGAAACCGGCATGTCCTAGAACCACAAAATTCGAAGACATGTGACATCCACCAATCCGCATTGGGCCCGCGTGGTGGATTACGGCCCTCACCCTCTCACAGAGAGGAAGCCTGTGCCCCAGCAGTGGGGACATTAAAAAAAGGCTAATGATGAACAAATCAGCGTTGTTATGAAAATGACGTACTGAATTTTTTTTTTTTTTTTTATGTTTGATAGGCTCGCGTTTGACCACTATCTCACCTGATGGTAAGCGATGATGTGGTCGAAGATGGAGCACGCTTGCCTAAATATATTAATATAATAATTGGATTTTAAGCCCTCACAGCTATCGATTGGGGTACCCCCGACTTACTACCCATTTAAGGAAACTGAAAAACACATTTCATAATCGTACACAAAGCGCACTACATAAAAAAAACTTTTTTACAAAAAAAAACCGACTTCGAAAAAAAGTGCTAAATAACTTTAATTTCGGCAGTCGGTGTCAAAAAACGAAGACACAAAACCAGGAACACCGACTTCCGAAATTAAAGTTATTTTGCACTTTTTTTGGAAGTCGGTTTTTTTTTTGCAAAAATGTTTTTTATATTTCACTTTTTATTAGTAAACATTAAACTGTTATAAAGATATATTGTAATAATAATTATAAAAAAAAAAAACTTTTGTTTCCGCTGGTCGGTCATTTGCTTGGTGCAAGACTATCCCACTAGCAGCGGGTGGAGGGGGCTAGACACGTCTAGGCAATTGGCAAAACAAAAGTGAAATACAATTGTAATATTTGTTTCCGCTGGTCGGTCAATTGTTTGGTGCAAGTCTATGCCACTAGCAGCGGGTGGATCGGACTTGACACGTCTATGCATTTGGCAAAACAAAATTTGTTTCCGCTGGTCGGCCATTTGTTTGGTGCAAGTCTATGCCACTAGCAGCGGGTGGAGCGGACTTGACACGTCTATGCAATTGGCAAAACAAAAGTAAACTACAATTGTAGAAAAAGGGTATATAATGTACTTCGAGAGCGAAGTACTTGTCAGTCTGGCCATAATATATATATAATTATTATGTAATTATTATCTGTTTATACTGAATCGTTAAGATTAATTAATGAAATTAATAAATGATTTTTGTAACAAACTTATTTTCCAAGAAGTCAAAGACTGATATGACTCAACTGTCACTTGTGAATCATACTTGTTTGTTAACGGGTATAAAAGAGCGGGGCCTCAGTGGAGCGGCTCAGACCCCCTAGTCGTATCGGCCGCCCGATACGTACCCTCCCGCATCTCCAAGGTGCGCCGTCCCAGACATACCCTCCTCATACTTGATGACCCCACCACTCTGCTCCAGGAGAGCCGTAGGGAAACCAGCACACTACGCAAACGCAGACCGCCGTCGTTCCGCCCTCGCCGTCGAGGTCCGTCGCGAAGACCCAGTCAATGGCCTCCCAGTCTCTTGCCAGCACGCGCCGCTGAGCCAACTGATTCCCCAATAAATGGAAACTTGATCCAGCCTTCCCTTGCTGTCCCTCCCCCAGTGACGCCCTAAGCCGAGGCCCGTATTCCGCAGGGAGTGCCCTTAGCGTAGTCACTTAGTATGTAAGAAATTATAAGTCCTGGCTGGAGGCTTTAATAAATTAGAGCCTTCACAGGCAAGTTCGGTTAAGCAGACGACAGCCTCCTAGGCTGACCTGCAAGATGTCCATCATAAAAAAAAAAAAAATTGAGCGGCTCAGTTGCTGTTCGGCTTTCAAGGCGTTAACATCTAAGGTATGATATTATTCTGACTATTGTTGATTTATTAATGATGTTGATGTATATTTATATCATATTTATGAGCCACGTAATGTAAAGTTATGTATATTGTTACGTAACGTTGTGTTATATACACTACTACGATAGTGGTTGTTACCACAAGATATTTATCGTTGTAAATATGGCTTAGGTGATACATCCCATAATTAGATTTATTGCGATAACCGATTATTTATGATGTGACGATATAATAATAAAAGAGAGCTACCGTGGAGTTTCTTGCCGTTCTTCTCCGCAATGACCTAGTTTTGCGAACAGGCAATTAGATTTCGATTGATGACAAGCCTATTGGAAATAAATACATACTCTTGTCTTTGTGCTTTTCCTAATCGATTGATTTTCGATAGACTTTCGATAGACTTTCAACAGATTTTCAATAGACTTTCGATAGATTTTCAACAGATTTTCAAGACTTTCAACAGATTTTCAATAGACTTTCAATAGACTTTCAATAGACTTTCAATAGACTTTCGATAGACTTTCGATAGACTTTCGATAGATTTTTAATAGATTTTCAATAGACTTTCAATAGACTTTCAATAGACTTTCGATAGACTTTCGATAAACTTTCGATAGACTTCCAATAGAGTTTCAATAGACTTTCGATAGACTTTCGATAGACTTTCAATAGACTTTTGATAGACTTTTGATAGACTTTCGATAGATTTTTAATAGATTTTTAATAGATTTTCAGTAGACTTTCAATAGAATTTTGATAGACTTTTGATAGACTTTCAATAGACTTTCAAAAGACTTTCAATAGACTTTCAATAGACTTTCAATAGACTTTCGATAGACTTTCAATAGACTTTCAATAGACTTTCAATAGACTTTCGATAGACTTTCGATAGACTTTCGATAGACTCGATAGATTTTCAATAGATTTTTAATAGATTTTCAATAGACTTTCAATTGTCTTTCAATAGACTCAATAGACTTTCAATAGTATTTCTATAGTATTTCAATAGATTTTTAATAGATTTTCAATTGACTTTCAATAGAGTTTCAATAGACTTTCGATAGACTTTCGATAGACTTTCGATAGACTTTCAATAGAGTTTCAATATACTTTCGATAGACTTTCGATAGACTTTCGATAGATTTTTAATAGATTTTCAATAGACTTTCAATAGACTTTCGATAGACCCGACAGATTTTCAATAGACTTTCAATAGACTTTCAATAGACTTTCGATAGACTTTCAGTAGAGTTTCAATAGACTTTCAATAGACTTTCGATAGACTTTCGATAGACTTTCGAATGACTCGATAGATTTTCAATAGATTTTTAATAGATTTTCAATAGATTTTCAATAGACTTTCAATAGACTTTCAATAGACTTTCAATAGACTTTCAATAGACTTTTGATAGATTTTCAATAGATTTTCAATAAATGATCAATAGACTTTCAATAGACTTTCGATAGACTTTCAATAGACTTACAATAGACTTTCGATAGACTTTCAATAGAGTTTCAATAGACTTTCGATAGACTTTTAATAGATTTTCAATAGACTTTCAATAGACTTTCGATAGACTTTCGATAGACTTTCGATAGACTTTCAATAGAGTTTCAATAGACTTTCAATAGACTTTCGATAGACTTTCGATAGACTTTCGATAGACTCGACAGATTTTCAATAGATTTTTAATAGATTTTCAATAGATTTTCAATAGACTTTCAATAGACTTTCAAAAGACTTACAATAGACTTTCGATAGACTTTCGATAGACTTTCAATAGACTTTCGATAGACTTTCGATAGATTTAAAATAGATTTTTAATAAATTTTCAATAGACTTTCAATAGACTTTCATTAGACTTTTGATAGATTTTTAATAGATTTTCAATAAATGGTCAATAGACTTTCAATAGACTTTCGATAGACTTTCAATAGAGTTTCAATAGACTTTCGATAGACTTTTAATAGATTTTCAATAGACTTTCAATAGACTTTCGATAGACTTTCGATAGACTTTCGATAGACTCGATAGATTTTCAATAGATTTTTAATAGATTTTCAATAGATTTTTAATAGATTTTCAATAGATTGTCAATAGATGATCAATAGACTTTCAATAGACTTTCAATAGACTTTCGATAGATTTTCAATAGACTTTCGATAGACTTTCGATAGATTTTCAATAGACTTTCAATAGAGTTTCAATAGACTTTCGATTGACTTTCGATAGACTTTCGATAGATTTTCAATAGATTTTTAATAGATTTTCAATAGTTTTTCAATAGACTTTCAATAGACTTTCAATAGACTTTTGATAGACTTTTGATACATTTTCAATAGACTTTCAATAGAGTTTCAATAGACTTTCAATAGACTTTCAATAGACTTTCAATAGACTTTCAATAGACTTTCAATAGACTTTCGATAGACTTTCAATAGACTTTCGATAGACTTTCAATAGATTTTCAATAGACTTTCAATAGATTTTCAATAGACTTTCGATAGACTTTCGATAGATTTTCAATAGACTTTCAATAGAGTTTCAATAGACTTTCGATTGACTTTCGATAGACTCGATAGATTTTCAATAGATTTTTAATAGATTTTCAATAGATTTTCAATAGACTTTCAATAGACTTTCGATAGACTTTCGATAGACTTTCAATAGACTTTCGATAGACTTTTGATACATTTTCAATAAACTTTCAATAGAGTTTCAATAGACTTTCGATAGACTTTCAATAGACTTTCAATAGACTTTCAATAGACTTTCAATAGACTTTCAATAGACTTTTGATAGACTTTCAATAGACTTTCGATAGACTTTCAATAGATTATCAATAGACTTTCAATAGACTTTCAATAGACTTTCAATAGACTTTTGATAGATTTTCAATAGATTTTCAATAGATGATCAATAGACTTTCAATAGACTTTCGATAGATTTTCAATAGATTTTTAATAGATTTTTAATAGATTTTCGATAGACTTTCGATAGACTTTCAATAGACTTTCGGTAGACTTTTGATAGACTTTCGATAGATTTTTAATAGATTTTTATAGATTTTCAATAGACTTTCAATAGACTTTCAATAGACTTTTGACAGATTTTCAATAGATTTTCAATAGATGATCAATAGACTTTCAATAGACTTTCGATAGATTTTCAATAGATTTTTAATAGATTTTTAATAGATTTTCAATAGATTTTCAATAGATTTTCAATAGATGATCAATAGACTTTCAATAGACTTTCAATAGACTTTCAATAGACTTTCGATAGATTTTCAATAGACTTTCAATAGAGTTTCAATAGACTTTCGATAGACTTTCAATAGACTTTCAATAGACTTTCAATAGACTTTCAATAGACTTTCAATAGACTTTCAATAGACTTTCAATAGACTTACAATAAATTTTCAATAGTATTCCAATAGATTTTCAATAGATGATCAATAGATAAATAAATGAGTAACGAATATTAAATATACATCTGGTTACATAATCTACACATACTTACATATACCGAAAAATTTAACAACCGCATGTTTGTGTCATGAATTTGTGAATGTTCGGAAAATCGATCATACATTTATTTTTATTCGAATTCAAAAAGAAGGAGGTTATCAATTCGGATGTTTGTATTTTTTTTGTTCGAAAGGGGTTTGTTCCGAAATGTACCCCTTTAAATTTTATATATATCTGATGATGGGTTTCGGAGACAGACAACGGAACTCTTCAAAAATTGACAGCAAGTCAACCGCGATTGCTGCTATCGTATGTCTATGAATTGTTATAATCAACAGTACAATAACATGTGCAATTGTTATCCGTCACAATATCCACACAATCAAATTATTAATTAAGTATTATTAATCAGAGATCACCTAGAACAATTTCATGATTTATTTCGAAACAAGACAAATTATAACATAAACAAGTTTAAAGTTAACTGTCTTTATATATAAATATGGCCTTTTTTTTTTTTTTTGTATATTATTGGCACAGCCATAGGCAGAGCCATAGGCAGAGCCATAGGCACAGCCACAGTAAGAATCTCATGGTCTCAACGCTAATTTTCGTCACAGTCAGAACCTCACAGTCTTATCGCTAATTTTGGTTCCAGTCACAGTCAGTTACATAATATTCTCAGCATTAAGAGACTCAAATTGGTAGCATTTATGGACTTGCTCAACTTTTCATAATTCGTTCGGCCAATCAGACAACATTATTGTCACAGATAATACTTTAATTGACTTAATAAGTATTTGTTATTGTATTTTTTTTTTCTATTTGTTATTTATATAAATTTCACCTACCATTATTGTGTCTCTGCACCACCTTATGGTAGACTGGTAGAAAATGCCTGAGGCATCCTCTGCCTTTGTACAGTGTGTTTACTTGTACATAAAGTTTTTAATAAACAATATTAGCTTACAGATGCCTCATCTCATACAAAGAATTGAGACCGCCGTAACAAAGGATTTCGGCTGGCAGTCGGGTTTTTTTTTTTTTTACTTCATAACAGTGTTTCACTGTATCAAAATGTGTTAATATATAAATTTTATAGAGGCAAATGGAAAAACTAAAATTTCAATCAGCACCATCTTTTGGTATAAGTAATATAAGGGTAAAATTCGTTCCAATAATCATCTAATTTTGAATTGGAACCAATTATTCAGAAAGTACAGTTTTTACCATCATATTTTTTTCAAAATATTTATATTATATATACAGTCTTATTAATTCCACAAATAAAAAAAAAATTTTTACAAAAAAAAAAAACAAGCGACTTGCAAAAAAAAATACACTAAAAATTAAATTATTTCGGAAGTCGGTGTTTGTATTTTACTTTTTTGTTATTTGACACCGACTTCCGAAATTAAAGTTAATTTTTAATTTTTAGTGTATTTTTTTTTTGGAAGTCGGTTGTTTTTTTGTAAAAAAGTTTTTTTTTTTTCACTTTGTAGTTGTTATACCCCAGAACTAAAAACCCCAATAACATGGAACGTGGAAAAAAAAACACCAAAACGTCATCGAGGTACACGTATTTTTTGTTTTTGTTCAGTTTCTCAAAAAGGGCTGAAGCAATTTCGATAAAATTTATGTGGGACCACTTCAGGACTTAATTATTTCGGATATGAAAAGAATTTTGAAAATCGGTCCCCAACTGACGGAGAAACCGGCGGAAAAAAAAACATACAAACAGTCGAACCTCCTCCTTTTTCGAAAGTCGGTTAAATACAAATAATGAACTATTTAAAAAACAATAAAAAATATTAATTTTGAAACAAACAAAAATTAATGAGATACTCGTATATAAGTATAACTAATTAGTTCACAGAATGAGACATGAGTCTTTAAACAGTAGAGTCACAGACTTTAATACAAATCAAATTATTAGTACTAATTTAAAATTAACATATTTTCTTTCTCGATAATTAGGTTTTGGTTCAATTGTTTTTTGCTTTATCTTTCCAAAAAAATAGTTTTAGGAGATGGCGTCCAAAAATATTTTCAGGCAAATATCTTCTCAAACTTCTTCTCAAACTCTCAAGATCTTGTCAAACTTTTAATTTGGTTGTCGACGGCAATGCTTGATTTTTTTCAATAAAATATTACACTGTAACAGTTTTCTTCATCACTGCCCGCGGATGTGATTTCGTGCGAAGCTAAACATTTTAGTAGTTACTCGTATTTTACGAGCCGAGCATAGCGGGACTAACCGGACAGACGGACACGTGAGTGACAGTAATAAGGCTCCGTTTGGACCCTTCGAGTACGGAACCCTAAACACGCGTTTTTGGATATTTTTTTTAATCTCTGTTGTGGGGGCTCCCGAGGCAGTAGCCCCGCCTGCCCTCCCAGATTGGTATGGACGTTGCGGCGTGCGCTAAGGCACAGGACTGTAGAAACCGCCGAAATTGCAGACAAAGGTTTAGGTATCTGCAATCACTTCATAGTCAACGGTCTGCGCAGTAGCCAACCTGCAAAGCTAGCCGTTTCACTGTATACTAAAAACATCGCGGCGTAACGGCCATTCCCATGTGTTCATTAAGATTCACTATACTGCTAAAAATTCAAAGAACTGAATGCTCCTTTTTATTAAAATCTCACGGTTCTACTTAAATAATACCGGAAAGACCTATTCAAATCAATACATAATAGGTTAAAATACTCGTTATGATAATCCTTTAACAAAGCGAGATCAGTCTTGCGTCCAGAGACTTGCAGATAATTTTAATACATAGCTCTTTTGTAAAAAGATTTCTTTGTTCAAGCGATCCCTCACCAATGCCGTGCCGGATTAGCTACGAGTAGCATAATGCTACGGGTTGCGCTTTGTGGGTGCCCCGCTAGGATGTGCAAAAACAAGTCAAGATATTGGTATCTTGACTTGTTTCTGTACCTTGTCTACTCAACTGCCTATTTACCACTGTGGGAATCACCCCGAGTAGGCACACGGTAGAGCACAGGGTGGAGGTTTGCCCCGCTTGGGTAGCGCACCGCCGTGTCCCGGCCACCATGGACGCAGGCTTGCGAACGGCCAGTGGCTGGCTCACCGCCCGATAAGTACCAAGCCTGGGTCAACGGTGCATTGTGTTCCACGCGCGCTTCAAAGAGATGTGTAATTTATCTATAATATTTATGTATTTAGAAATATATAAGTATGTTTATCAGTAATTGTCTAGTACCTATAACACAAGCTCTGCTTGGCTTGGGACTAGATGGCGTTGTGTGATAGTTGTGGAATATTATTATTATGTCAGCATTAATTTTCGGGGCCCGCCAGGGTCGCAGGAGTGTTTGACAGAGTCACCGCGACACTGGCACAGGTAACTGAAGGAACGAAGAACCATAAAGATGATCTAGTTCTTGTTAAATGACTTCAGTTTTTTTTATATTAGTTATTTTATATATTAATTATTGTTGGGTATCTTTCCTTTTTGAATTGAAGACTTATATACTTGCTATGCTTACTATTTATATACTTGCTATGCTCACTATTTCTCACAATGAAATAATGATGACATTGGCACGTCATAGTAGCTATGGATGTTTGTAAGTATAATTGGGGGCAGGACTATCACTGGAAAAGTGTGTGATTTTTATCACACACTTTTCGAGTCAAAAGTCAATTTGATTGACTTTTGACAAGAAAAGTGTAAAATAAAATAAAAAATAAAAAAGCCTTTTATTTCTTACAGCGTATAAAACAAGAAATTAGGTTAAATTAAGTTAGTTTACTTACAATTAATAGTTTTGTTAGTAATAAAGTTTTGTTCCTAAATTTACTTGTGTTAGTTTTTCCTTAATTATATACTATTACATTATTATTCTTCATTCTGTAAGAACTCCTCTGTAGGTGAAGGCCTCCTCCAAAGATAGCCAGTCCTCTCTAGATTGGGCTACTTGAATCCAGTTGGGGCCAGCTGTTTTTTTGATGTCATCTTCCCAACTAGTTGCAGGTCTACCTCTCTTTCTTTTTCCCTGTGGACCCGCCCATGTGGTCACGGTTTTCGTCCATCTCTTGTCACGTAAGCGTGCCACATGTCCGGCCCACCTCCATTTTAGTGACTGAGCGTGTTCTAGTCCATCCCTTACCTTGGTTATGTTTCTAATTTTGGTGTGCCTTATTTTTTGCATCTTTCTAATGTTCAACATACTGCGTTCTATACCCCGCTGACATGCAATTACTTTATCCTTTGTTTTTTTGTTAAATTTCCATGTTTGGCAAGCATACGTGAGGCACGGTATTAGGCACGATTTTAGTACTTTAGTTTTAATTTTGATCGGCATGCTGCTTTTGAATATGTCCTTCAGTGCCCAGTATTTGTTCCAAGTAAGCTGTGTCCTGCGTTCTACTTCTTGATAGTTACTATTGTGGTGTAAGCTAATTTGTTTGCCCAGGTATATGTAGCTGTCTGTATATATGAGAGGCTCGTTACCAACGTATACTGTTTTCTTTTCGCTGTTAGTCATCAGCATTGTTTTGGACAAGTTCATTTCCAAACCTACTAGCTTACTGGCATCATTTAGTGATTCTATCATATATCGGATTTCTTTTCCTGTTTCAGATAATAGGACCAAGTCGTCTGCGAACCTTAGGTGGCTTAGGTAGGCATCTTTAACCTTAATACCCCGACCTTTCCAATTGAGTTGACCAATGATTGATTCCAGTGTTGCTAGAAACAGCAATGGTGAAAGAGGGTCGCCCTGTCTTACACCTCTTTTTATCGGGAACCAAGGCCCAACTGTCTCTAGTTTGATTCTGCTCTTGCTGTTATTATATATACTCTTGATTACAGAAATGTATTCTTTTTCTACACCTTGCGTTGTTAGGCTTTCCCATATGTTTTTATGTGATACGCAATCAAATGCTTTACTGTAATCGATGTACGCAATGTAGAGTGGTCTTTTTTTCTCGCGGTATTTCTCAATCAGAAGTTCCAATGTGTGTATGTGATCGATCGTTGAGTATCCCTTTCTAAACCCGGCTTGCTCGACAGGTTGACGCGCTTCTAGTGTAGGGTATATTCTCTTATTTACTATTGAAGAGAAGAGCTTGTAGATGGTGGGTAGCAAGATTATTGGCCTGTAGTTACCTATATCATTGGGGTCACCTTTTTTGTAGATAAGGATAATGTCAGATTCTGACCACTGGGTGGGTGTTTCTCCAGTTTCAAGAATGAGATTAAACAGTTCCGTCAGGTGAACTATAAGAGTTGCTGAATCGGTTTTTAGTATCTCATTTGTGATGCCATCAGATCCTGGGCTTTTCCCTGGTTTAAGAGTTTTTGTTGCTGTTATTACTTCGCTTATTTCAATCTGAGGTATAGGTGTATTTCTATTGTTGGGACTTAGATATTGATCTCTTACATCCGTGCTTGTTGTTTCTCTGGTGCTGTATATTTTTTTATAAAATTGTGTTGCTACATTGATGATGTCTTTACGGTTGTTGTGTGTTTTTTTGCCCTGTTTCAAACCTTCGATCCATGCTTTATGTGTTCCCAGTTCTTTGTAAGCTTTCTTTGTGCCTCCAGTTTGAATTATGTGTTTTTCTATAGTGTTATATCTGTGGTTTGAGTAATCATTCCTAATATACTTACTTATGAGCTTGTAAAGGGCAGAGATCTCATTTTTAATTGCTCTTGATTTGGGTTTTGCCTTCTGACGTTCCTTTCGTCTCTCCATAAGCTGTAGCGTGCGCTCTGACAGAATTTTATGTGCTTTTTGTTCTTTATTTTTGTTTTGAATTGCTTGCAGGCTTCTGGTGATGTCTTTGACAATATTGTCGTAACAGCTTTGGACTGTTTTAGTTAACGGTGCTTTCAGTATCTCTTTTATGCACTCATTGAATTGAGAAATATCGTCTTCGTTCGTTATTATTTTCTCTTGGAGGGTTATTGTACTTTGCTCGGCTTTTCTTTGATTGTGCATGTGATATCGTTGCTCTAACGGGCCTGTGGTCTGAGGGGAAGTTTATATTCAGTACTTCAATATTTTGAAATAACTGGGGACGGTTTGATAGAACAAGGTCGATTTCATTTTTGTATTTTTTATCAGGAGAGAGCCATGTCCATCTGTTTTTTAATTTTTTCTTATAAAATGTGTTTACTATTGATAGTTTGTTTTCCATAGCAAATTCTATCAGACGCTGTCCCCTTTCATTCCTTTCGCCATATCCGTTCGGTTTCGTGACTAGATATTCCTCCTTTTTTGGTTTACCAATTTTCGCATTCCAGTCTCCCATGAGTATGAAGTCTTTATATGATATATCAATCGCTTTGTTTAGAGTACAGTAGAAATTGTCAATCTCGTCTTTGTTAGCTTTTTCCGTAGGGGCATAAATTTGTATAATTGACAACCGCGTATCTTTGAAAACCAAGTTTAAAATAGCGACTCTTTCCGATAGGCCAATGTAGCTCTCTATGTTGCTTTTGTGGCATTTTTTTATTAAAAAGCCTACACCATACAAGCCAAGCGTTTGTCCCGTGTAGCATAATATAAAATTGTCATACTCTTCTATTCTGTCTCCCATACGCCTAGTTTCAGACAGCCCTATTATGTCGTATTTGATGTTTGATAAGGACTCATTTAATTCAATTAAGCGCTCGAATGTTGAGAGTGTTTTAACATTGTATGATAAAATGTATAGTTTTCCGGATGTTCTAGTCTTAGTAGTGGTGGTATTGGTTGGGGTAGGTATTAATGTGGTATTTAATTTTAATTTTGATTGATCCTTTGGAGGGTTTTGGTCATAATCTTCCTCGGTGACCAGCCGGCTTGGAAGATGTGAATTATTTTTTGATATTGTTTCCTCTAAGTTATCTGTGTGAGAGGAGTGCTGTAGTTGCTAATACTTCTCTTTGTTATTGTTCCTTTTTCCGGGTGCGCTATTTGGGGTTTTGTTAGTCAGGAAGTTCAGGATCCCTGGTTTTAAGACTTCATCTGACAGACTAGACGATCTTTTATATTTCGTCTGGGTATCCGTATTTTGAGTCTTGTTCTTCTTGCTGGTCTGCGTTCTAATTTTGTCACGCCCGGCGAGATTGGTTGAAAAGTGTGTGTGCCTTTAATTAATTTCTTCTAAGCTTCCAATTTAAGGACTTAGACATTTCGATCAAAGGAAGACGAGGAAGAAGGAAATTTCGAAAACTTACCATTTAACTATCATTACGGTGCAATAGATGATATTCTATTAGGGGTACTTTTTAGAAAATCGCTGGGTGCCAACACACGCTAGGCAGCCACTGATTCTTCCGTTAATATTATCTGACAGTGCGTGTGTCACCCCTTGATGCACCCGTGGCGGACCGCCCCCTCCGCCCTCCTTTTACGCCGCCACTAGATTTAGGGGGCCCTTAGTCGAATTTGTTACAGGCCCCACACCGCGCGCCGGCTTAATACGGCACTGCCCCCTCACCAGTCACCCCTCGTGAAAGCGCATGCGCTATAGTATTGATCGTATAAAAGGGGCTTCTACCTAAAAGCGTATTTAATGTTCAGATAATGCGCGGCTCCGTTAGTGATGTCTCGGTACCCGAACGATCGCTACGTCATGCGGAAACTCTACGAGAAGCAACAGTTCTTTGTCTCGGCGCATTTGGATCCAAGTAAGTATATATTTAAACGATGTGTTCATACTTGTAGAACTTTTTCTTGTCTACGGGTAAATTGCGAGTATTTTTTTTAGGAAATATGCACTTGCTCTGCGACTTTGATGACGCTATCGCCATTTTGTTGAGCTCATGAGTGCTCTTAATAATACGTATGTACGGTCTATACTTTGTCTTTTTTCACATAATTGCAAATATTAGCTACCTTTCGATACGTTCGATTAGATACTAAGTATTTTTTTGTTTTTCAGATAGTGAAACATCAACGTCTAACTTCGAGGAAGAACAGGACTGGAGTACCTACAACTCTTGGAATGGTAAGTAAAATATAAGTAGTTTCGCTAGAAGTTATGGTACTGTAAGTGCGATTGTGACCAGCCAGTCGATGCCCACACAATAGTGTGCTGGTGCCCACGTGTATGTGTTGAGGTGAATGTTGGGTGTGGAAGAAAGACGTGAAAGTAGAACAAATGCTGTAGAAAATATAGATTCCTTGCGTAGTAAGTGTGTTGTGTCTGAATGATAGTTTGAGGAATGATATGGTTAGATAACGTGGCGGATTATACGAAGATGTAGTGACAAACATTGAAAAGATCAAAGGTAGGATCGAAGGTCTTCAATTAATTTCAAAACGTGGTCTCTGTCTGATTGCTTTAGCTTCACATTTAATTCTTCATGGAATAACAAGTATTGACCATTGTTAAAATCTCCTGCGACTTTGTGATCAGTACCTAGAAAATTGAATGGGATTAATTTGGTTTTAAGCATCATTGCTTGATTTTTCAGTTAAGTTTTGGGTTAGTTTTTGTAAGTTGTCTTACGAGATTTTTATTTTATTTACACAAACATATTGAATACATGTACACATTCATACATATATACGTGTTTCACACACAAGTATTTATATTAATTTTCCAAATTTTTACAAATTTCATAGAAGTTCCATAGCGTTGTTTCCTAAATCTCGCAGCGAAACACCATGCCGTAGCGTCAACATGTCACTCTTGGTCTTTGCAGAATACCAGCGCTGTTGACTTTCGGTCCGTCCGAATCCACAGTATTTTCGCTGAGCAATGACCATTTTTGTACAGATACGACGCACAGTTTTATTTATGTAATATTCCTTGTCTTTACGTTTGTATTATGTAATATACGTTCCGTTTTGTTTGCTGTAGTGGTCTCCTAATGTCATTGTCATTGATCGAGGCGTCATAGACCTACTTTTCGTCTAAGGCGCGTAGTGGTGCACCGCACCAGAAACGATATCACTAGGTCTCGTAATTAGTTTCGTTTTATTTTATTTTAGCTTGATTACTAGGCTTTTGAAAATTAATGTGAGTTTTGTAATCTGTGCAAAATAAATAATTTTTCTTTCTTTCTTTCTTAGATCAGAAGAAGAATGCGAGTTTTGCAAAAAACAAATTGAAGGCGCATGAAAAATATCATGAAGATCCGTATTCAATTCTTCTGCTAAGTCTCTACTTAGCAGATTCTTTGGTGGTAGTAAAGCTCAGAGAGCCAGAATCCAAGATCAGGCGGTGCTGCAGTACCATCAAAATCATCAAAACCAACCATCAAGAATCAACCATCAAGAATATCGCGAAAGGCGACTAACAAAAGGTATGACTAAAAAAGCTGGGAAGGACGCCCTAGAAAGGCCAGGTGCCTAGTGTTTACTTAAAACCATCGTGCGTGCACGCGATATGTGTACGTACACTAAGCCACAAGAGTATGTAAAGACTGTAACAGGCGGCGTTCTATAGTTTCGTTAGTTTATATGTATGTGTATGTATTTAAATCAAACCATCTCTCTTGCCCATTACAAAAAAATAAGAAAGTTGTTCATATTGATGGGCAGATACAGTTCTTAAAATATGACCACACCTTTACATTAACACATACTCGTACCAGTACTAATTTAGGCCAGTGGCTTCGCCCGCACTCTATACTTCCGGCGTTATAAATTCTAGTTGGCAGTGTATAAAGTGCCAAAAGCGGAATTCTGTCACTATCGGATAATAGTATATAATAGTATCGCCAGCTAGACTGCCGTAAAAAGTGTGCACGCCAAAATACGCGACCCTTTAAAGTGCCGTAAGCGACAAAAGTATCTAAAGTAATATTTGTTTGCTTCGTCTCCATAGATAGGAAGTTAAGTACATAAAAAATAACACATTATTGCTTGTTACAGTTCACTCTTGCAGTCCACGTGTGTTTTTACGGTAAAAATGTAGGAGAGGGCGGGTAATGGGGGAGAGTAGACGAGAGTGTAATTTTTTGTACAAAAATAAATAATTTATAAAAGCTTTTTCATTTAGTTTTATTTTTTCATCTTCCTGCCCCAGGTTACTTGGGGCCATGAACTTCTAATCCAAGTCCACAATTCCACATTATGCCAGGTAAAGGTAACCTATGCTTGTGGAAATAAGGATGTTTTCTGCACGGGCACGTCCATCGGCCGCCCTTGCTTTATAATACAAGTAATTATAATAATAATTGAAGTCACGATCACCGGTGATGAGGCTGTATGCCTGCGGTAGTGTAGGGCTTTTTCTATACACAACAGGGAATAATTCCTCGAAGACGACGTGGGTTTGCATCGAGATGTGGTCGCTGTAGACAAGGGTCTCACCCGGAAACCACAGATATCCTGCAAAGATAACTGTCAAACATACATATGGGACCTAATGTATAAAAGAAATAACCATGTGATAAGTTTAAATACTGATTAACAGGTTGTTACTTCCACATTTTGTCCCCGGACGAAGGGTAGATGTGGGTGGTACTTCCATTACTACCGGTGGGTGCGACTGATCATCTAAAGGATGGTTTGTCCGATAGATATTCGAATTCAATGTACGAGTATGAGACGTTCGTCATCTTGAATTTAGATTCGTCTAATCAGTTATTAAACTAAGACTATGATTAGCGAGTTTTACAAATAAGGCTGATGGTCTGCTAACACTCGATGAAAGGCGTAATGTAATGGGCATGTGTTTTCTTTATGCCCTCGTCAATGGAGGGCTGGATTGCCCGGAGTTAGTCGGCAAGGTATGTTTTAGCTTGCGTGTTCTGTGTTAAGCTCACGTAACGCGTCGTACGTCCACCCAGTAATAGACTCGCCCATCAAGGAACGCTGTCCGAAATTAGACGCATTATTAATTTATTACACATAAAACAACTGGTATTAAATTAAAACACTGAGACTAAATTATAAATAATTAAAGGTGAAGGTTTCATAAAAATACGCTTTAAAGTTTATGCGTGATTCTCCATTTTTTATCCGCGTTAGACTTATATTTACAAATTAGTTACACTATGTTTTAAAAATATAATTTCAAATATTCTCAGATCAAATTACGACGGCAATTGTTTAGAGTCACATATATTTTTTTCAAAGAAACAAAACTAATCGTTTAGACGTGATGTTCAATTAAAAACCATTAATAACGTATGACTGTGCCTTAACATTCACCTACGGCGCACTCGTCACACATCAATCACATCAAACTGTAATAAGTCAACTTTCAAAACACTAATTATAAAAATCGTAAGCGAAGGCAAATGAAATGCAATTGATGTCCTTTCATTTAACCTTTTTTTTGCATTTTTAAGAATTGAAATTTTACTTGGTGCTTACTGAAAGTTTCTGGATTCTGATAAATAGGATTAGATATATATAGGTAAGACTTACGATACATTTATTGTTTTTCAAAATACTCCCTCGCAATTAATGCATTTTTGCATTCGCTGAAAAAAATGTGCCAAGCAGTTAGACTAGTTTTCCTTAGGGGCCTCTTTATTGGCTTCATGGAACGCATTCCACCGCCGATTCAGGGCTCGTAAAACGTGTGCCTCTAAGTTATTCTTTAATTTTTGGAAACAAAAGAAGTCGCAGGGTGCGAGGTGTGGGCTGTTAGGCGGATGCGTCATCAGTTCCACATTTAAAGCCTTAAAATACGCTTCCATTTTCTTAATGGAATGTGAGGATGCGTGATCATGGATTTTTTTTTTGCCTCATTCCTATATCTAACAAAGTACGAATTTGCTTACAAGTAATTTTTTTAGTCACTTGGAATAAATTGTCGTAAGTAAAGTATCAATATTAGATTCTGTAACCGCACGGCCGACCTTCACTTACCTCGTCATGGAGATGATCACGTCGACGTCTAAATTCTCCAAACCACGAATACACAGAGTGACATGGTGCTTTATCACCAAATGCCAATTGAAAACGCTGACAGCTCTCTTGTTGAATTAAGCACCAACAAAAATCAAAAAAATCATTGAACGAAAATGTTTACGAGTTAAATTCATTTTATAGCGACACACAATTTTCGAAAGGACGACACAATGAAAAATAAATGGCAGTTTCGAAAATTAAAAAGTACGAGTAACATATTCCCAAAGAGTTCCAGATTCGAATTCCATATTTTTTTTTTCATATTTTAATTTTAAGTGGCCAAATCCAGAAACTTTCAGTATGCCTCACGTATTCCCTGGAAGAATGTTGAAATTTGTTCGCATGCTATATACTTTTTATCCAATCTTTATGTTATTATGGTGAGTTGTATTCAATAAAATGGGACGATATTTTTTAATTAAGAGGTTGACAAAGCAAGTCACATTACTTTACAGCAAGTTAAATGAAATTTTTGATAAGCATGTACCAAATAAAAATCGAAAAAATCAAAATTCGAAATACCAGTATCCGGCGTAGTTTACACCTGTCATAATTAAAACTTTATAAAAGATAAATTATTTTCATTTAAAAATATTCAAGCAGTTTAAATTAGAGTTCCATCAGGAATTCTACAAATTTTACAGGCAGCGAGCTAAAAAGCTAATCGATCAGACTTATAAAGAATATATCCGACGAACAGAGGCGGATATAAAGGGAGATCCTAATTTTTTTTGGAATTTTGTGAAAGGTCAGCAGGCTCCTCGACAAACGTGCACTGAGTTTCAATATGATGGACAGATCGTGGATGGGGTAGACGCAGCAAATGCTTTTGCTGAAAAAACTTCAGTTCAGTGTTTCTGCCGTATGACCCTGTTCTAGCTGCAGCTAATGCTGAGCTGGAGGCAACAGACCTACTGAGTTCTTCACGGATAGCCGTAGATGTAATTGATTCAGCTGAAATATCAGTAGCAATCCGCCGCCTAAAAGCCCATTCATCACCAGGACCTGATAGAATTCCACCCTTTATTCTTAAAGACTGCTTGGAAATATTTAGAGAGCCACTTCTATTTGTCTATAACTTAGTCTTACAAAACAGCTACTTATCCTGCAGAGTGGAAAATTTCACGGGTTACCCCTGTACCCAAGGGTGGCACCAGGTCAAAAGTGGATAACTACAGACCTATTGCGGTCCTGTCAGCCTTCGGCGAGGTCTTTGAGTCTATACTGAATCGGTACATCACCAGGTAGATCAAGACCCAACTAGCCGAGTGTCATCATGGTTTTAGAGCTCGTAAATCCACTGTGACAAACCACATTAATTTTGTAGACTTTGCTGTCACCGAAATTGATTCCTTCCTTTTCCTATTCCTTTGATCAGGAATGTCATACTCACTCTGTATTATTCGTTTGTACGTAGCAAACCTCGAATACAATCCGCTGGTGTGGGATCCACATGAGCAAAAATATAAGCTCATGATAGAACAGGTCCAACGAAAATATGGTCGCTACCTATATAAAAAAAAAATTATGGGTAATTATCCCTATCTGTATCCGTCTCTGTTTGTTGCGGGAATGGTAGGCATCAACACGTTGGAATTAAGACGCAAGTGTGCGCTTTTTATGCACTACTACTTATTGCTCAATTATAAGATCGATGACGCGACTACTCTAGCTCGCTGTTCATTGTTTGCTCCGAATCGGCTGAGGCAGTCGCGTGCCTGTACCTCGCGCTGCCTGTTCGCGGTTCCACCAGTGCGTACCAACACTGCGCGATATGCTCCCAGAACCCAAGCGATCAATCGGCTGAACACCCTAATTGCTCAGGAGCCAGATGTTGACATATTATGTATAGCAGTAAATTTATGTTAAATGTTTGCATGAAGTTTTTTAGTTAAATTTATATTAATGGCTTGCTGCACTCCTTGGTGTTAACTGTAAGTGCAGCAAGCAATTGTTATACAAATAAATAAATAAAAAAAATATCACAGTTACAAAGAGAAACCTATTATTCGCCTTAGAATACTCACACTAATTAAAGTCTTGGGTAAGGTTTTTTTTAGCGGTAACCCAGTCTGTATAAGTGTCCGATTGATGGTAAGAAGAAAAAAGAAATAAAATATTACTGGCGCTGTAGTTTCCCTCTGCCAAACGCTTCTGAGAGTACAAGCTTGGTGTTGTGGTAAGTAGTCTCACTCGTCAAAATCCATCATAAATTTAAACTAATATAGGTAATCGTTTACTTAAATTAATATCTTGCTTGTTATTGCATTTGCACTACATTGTTATCATGTTTGAAGTAAAAAAGCAACCCTCGACCACTCGAGAGGGTGGAATTATCGAGCTCGAATATTCTAGAATACCGGCCCCCGGGCTGAGCTAAACATTTACATGTTATATCGGACGAATGTAGAGATTTATTAGAATTGATAGTAATTGAGCTCAATTTCTTTTATGGTTTTTACCCCAGTTGCAGTCAGCAGTTTAAGCTTAGCTTAACTGTGGTATTATTACAAGCAAAAGAAAAGAAATGTTTTTAATGGACACCCATACATGCACACGCATGTATTATGTCTCCATGTTCCTTTCAAGAGGCTAACACTTTTTCCTTACCGCTGTAACTTATGAACGCTAGAATCAACGCCAGAAAAGAGCCGAAGCAATGAAGCTCGTCGAGTTCCGGAGAAACGGAAATAATCAGAAAATAACAGCGGTGGAGAAGAATAAAATATAATTTCCACTTCCCTCCGACTCGAATAACAAGATCAAAGCTTTCGACATGAATGCTATATTCTCTCACGCTTGAGCTATTATAATTCCAAAAAAAATAACCGACCGAGAGCGATTCGGACACGCGCAAGGAGTTAAGAACAAATCATATTTTTTCAGTATTTTTTAAACTTTCGCTTACGAATAAGTTTTCCTGTAGTGTAGTGATAGGTAAAGATTTACTGTCTATATTTTTCAAAATTTTAGGCACTGTGGTTTCGGAAATAAGGGGTAGAATGCTCATTTTTCATCTATTTTCTTAAATAACTTTAACACTACATATATTTTAAAATCATGAATAAAAATACTTTCGAGGCCCTCACAATGTGTCCTTTCTTTTGATATGTCGTTCGGCACAGTTTGAAAAACTGTGTTTTTTATTTTTCCGGTTTTCATCCCAAATCAATCTGCCTAGCCTTTTGCCTCTATCTTGGAGGTCGGCTTTTAGTCTAATGGGATGCAGCTGAATACCAGTATTTTACATGGAGCGATTACCTATCTGACCTCCACAACCCAGTTCCTGGGTAATACGATACCTCTTGATAGGACTTTTTGACATACTTTCGGGCTTCTGACGACCCGAAACGACTGTCAAAGATTCACGGTTGACAGCCAGAACCAACGGTTTAACGAGCTTTCCGAGGCATGGAGGAGTCTCGGTATGTAAAGATGGTCACCCATCCATGGACCAACCCCGGCAAGCGGAGCTTAACCTGATGGATCGATCCGTATGGCTTATATTACTTTAGCCATGAGCTCCTCTTTAGCTACGAGCTAGATTTTCATCCCAAATGTGACCCCCATATTCCAAATTAATTTAATATGGTAAACTTTCGTGTTTAGGTCACATATATTCATGAGTGTTCCAGATTTTAACTCTATCAGTCCAGCAGATTCGGAGCGAATTGTCTGTGACAGACGGACATACAGACACACGAGTGATCCTTTAAATGTACCGTTTCTTTAGTCAGACATTTGGCACCCTAATTATTAAATGTTAGACGTTACCGCCGTCCGGTAACACGATGGTATATTATTTTGCTTACACGTGGCAACTTTAACCTTGAAATCAGATTAATTCATCAATATCTGCGAGGGGATGGAATAAATAATGTACCCGGTGCAGACACATAAGGGTGCAGGCACAGGGGAACCGGTATCAAAGCAGACTGTTATTACTGTCTCCCCAGCCTCCCCAACTCTCGAGTGAAAGCTGACATTAAATTCCGGGTGTACAAAGGGGAGCTTAATTACATCGGTCCAGGAGAGCAGCATTTGTTTACATCTTATGGAACTTTGAGAAATCTTTCAGTTAAATTGAATTTTGCATATACAGCAATAAGGCTTCGCCTGGTCAGCAGGTCAGGTTATCAAGCATATTTAATTCATATTTTGGGAGGCCAAAATAAAATCGTGTGTGGATGTGACTCAAGATAGCTGGACAAAACCCTTATTTCAGAATTTGTGACGCTACAGAATCTTAGATAATCGATCGAAAACGTGTCCAGCCAGCTTGAAAAACCACTTTTCGCTGGTCTCTCAATCTCGGTAACGGAAGTGATTTTGACGACTTTTTGAATATCAACGGGCGTCACATAAATTTGTGACAGGCATCGAGCTAAAAGTTTTGTGATACGTACAGCGGTTTAGTAGAAAAATGCAAAAATCTGTGTCCAGTCATCTTGAATTCACGTATAAAACTTCTGGCTGGCACTTCCGAATCTCAATAACGGGAGCGTTTTTGAATATGGTTATTTTACTGACATTTAGTGACGCAATTTGTGACAGTAATAACGTTTGATTTATGGCGTCACATGTAAGGGTTTTCGAGAAATCAATAAAAATTTTATGTCCAGCCAGCCTGACTTCAAGCTGGCTGGACACATGTATCTTCGCTACCTGATGATTTACAGTCTTCAAAATGTGTTCAAAATTTTGTGACGGGGACGATACTGATAACCTCAATTGTGACTGAGAAACTCTGAGTAGTTTCAAAGATATTGATCATTTAAATTTTCCCCTATAAACATCTATTAAAATTATGGTCACCTCACCAGGTGACCATAATTTTTAGACTAACCGGCCGGTAGCAGCTACGCTGGCTTTGTATTTGATTTTCCCGTGGGAATAAAAGGTTTTCCCGCAGTAAAAAGCGACAGGGGCCCTCGCCCTGGGCGGCAAGGTCAAAGGGCCTCTAATTCACGTTTAAAGAAAATAAAATGTTTCCCGAAGAACAATAAACAACGTGCGAAAATAGTGCTCGCTTCACTCGCACTTGCATCCACTCGCTCCACTTGCACGTCAGCAAGTATACTGATACTGTTTTGACTTATGCAGAAAAAAAGAAATAAGAGAATACAAAATTTAGCACTCTGAATAACTGCGGGGTGCTCAATTTTCGAACTCGCTCCCTGGTATCGAACATTTCATGTCGAGAATGTACATCGTAAAAGTAACTCCTATGTAAACTTCGGTACGGTTTTTATTTCGTTTTGAAGCGGGGAAGTAGGTACTGTTTGGTGAATTTATGAGCAATTAAAACGAAATTGATTTCTGAATGCAAACTAGACCGGTTTGAAACAAACCCGAGATTAGCCAAGTATAGCCCTGGGTCTTTCGGAGTCAATAAACAGTCGAAATCCCAGGATACTGGGTTTCGAGATCACGGGGAAGAAAATAACCTCCTCGTTTTTGAAGTTGGATAAAAACGTGTTGCACCGACCCCAAGTAACATGGGATAAGGGCAAAACGATGATGATGGTGGTGTTAGGACAAATACTTTATAAAATTTATGCATTTAATTTAAGTATCTACATACATAAAAAAACTAAACTATAAGTAATATAATAATAATAATACACTGGCACTTCACCCGTAAAGAAGTAAAATAATTTTCAAAATCGGTAGGTACAGTAGATCCAGAGATTAACAAACTCTTTATATTTCATTAGTAGATAGATTTAATCGAAAAAATAAAACTTTTAAATACATAGCTAATGTTAGGAATCGCACCCAACAAACACGCAGACGGCACGCGCAGGCGACGTGACAACCAACGCGTCATCAACATCAGCGAGTGAGCGGCGGTGAGGCGCGGGGTGCCGGCCCAGCCGGGGGACACTCGCTTTCTCGGAGACCACCGCGACGGACGACACTCAAAACGCTTCAAAAATAATATATAATAATAATAATAATAAATTTATTTATTTCTCTCTCCACAAAGGTTGGCTTAGAACTAACATCTTAGGACTAGACAATATATATTAAGTAGACAAAGCTCCTTTGCGAGAGACTGGAGTCCGTACTAGGGAAACCCTGTGTTACGGACCTCCAGGCTCCCAGTGTTTAGGTCTTCATACGGTACATTACAGCAGTTTAACTACAAGCACAAGCATTTTGTTATTTCTATGAAAGAGAAACAAAGGAAAAGTAGTTAGCATAAATATTAAAATAAAAACAATAATAAATCATAAAAAAATTAATATATATATGTGTTTATAAACATATATGTTTGTCCGGGACAGTTGCAATTTTGTAAAATTAACGGCAATACACCAAACCTATTTATTACAGTCCACTTTTTATTTGTTCCCGACGAGCAAGTCGAAGAGTTAGCTAAAACCATAAATAATAAAAAATATGCCGTCGAAACCTCGACGGTCTCAAGATTCCTCCGCGTCGCCGTCAGCTCATTATGTTCGGACAAATCAAAACATTCGTCACTTATTTGTTGATAAGATAGCATATTAGCGTGTTCTGTAACAAAAATAACAAAAATTATAGCCCAAACTGTGTAGGGAAAGAAACTAGGAAAAATGTTTGTTTGGTACACGGACTATAGGCATAAAAAGATAATTTGAAAACTAACTAAATAGAATATGGCTAACTGGCTCCTCTACTCCTATATGTCTTTAAGAGAAGGGGAGACCAACACACGATGGATGGGCTGTGTGAAAGCTAAATGATAAATAAATGATAAATGATGTTTATTCAGTAAATAGGTTACAAGGAACACTTTTACACGTCAATGTTTTTTGTCAGTTTAAGCTAGATGAGGCCGGTGTTTCCTAGCTGACTACCTTGAGAAGAAACACCGAAACAAACTCAGAGGTCAAAGTCTCTTTTAGTGTTCAAATCCATACAATGTGGACTGGTTAGATCATATGAGAACCATGTACGTTTATGTCTGGGATGAGCTTTATGAAGAAAGCAACACACGAATTCGAGTGGACCTGTCCAGACAGTGCAAGCATTTGTCAGTCATCGCGAAGCTCAACTCAGAACTCTGAGGTGCTCAACGAACCGACGAACAATACCAAAGTAAGGACATTTGAGTAGGCCGCAAAAAATACTCAAACTGCCAGACAATCATAAAATCTACATGAATATAACGACATACATAGTTCTCGCATTCACATTATTCTATATGAGGACCATGCAGCTTAGTGTCTGTAGTGGTCTTTTGAAGAAAGAACCAAACATATTTGAGTGGACCTGTCCAGTCAGTGCAAGCATTTGTCAATAGTCGAATAGCTCAACTTAAAAACCACTAAGGAGCTCAATGACATGACGAACAATACCAAAGAAAAGACATTTGGGTAGGCCGCAAAAGTACTCAAACTGTCAGACAACGTTGAAAATTACTGTAAAAAGGAGGAGAAAATAATAATAATAACCCTCATAGTTCTCACATTTACAATAATTAAGTAATCAAAAAAAAATAAAAATTTAATACTTTACAAAGTAAATATTTGTGTCAAACAAAATAGTAATCATAATATGTCAATCAAAAAAATAAAAATAAATATAATACTTAACAAAGTATTCAAGTTAAAAAAAAAAAAAAATAATAATAATAAAATGTCAATAAAAAAATAAAATAAAAAATATAATAAAATACTATACAAGTATTCATGTCAAAAACGAATATTAAAAAAAATATATATATAAAAAATTTTTCATCAGTAAGTAGTACATATGAAAACAATGGCTCATGTATATCATTGAAGCAGCTCAATCCCACGCCTTTTTGTCCTCAAGAAAGTCATTAATTGTGTAAAAAGCTTTCTGGCATAGCTTACGTTTAATAAATGATTTAAATTTATTTATGCTTAGTTCTTGAATTTGGCTAGGAAGTTTATTATAGAAACGTATACATTGACATCTAAACGAACCACCTATTTTTTTCTTGAGCCTGGTTTTAGGTACAATAAATTTGTGTTTGTTCCTAGTATTTATGCTATGGATATCACTGTATCTTTTAAACAGATTAATATTTTTATGTGCATACATGAGATTCTCATAAATATATTGAGAGGGAACAGTCATAATATTAATCTCTTTAAATTTGTCTCTGAGGGAGTGTCTGGGACTTAATTTATAAATTGCACGAATAGCCCTTTTCTGTAATACAAAAATTGTCTGAATATCGGCGGCATTTCCCCACAACAGAATGCCGTACGACATCACACTATTAAAATAACTAAAGTATACTAAACGAGCTGTCTCTAAATCAGTTAAACCACGAATTTTCCTTACGGCGTATGCTGCAGAGCTAAGTTTTTTCGACAGTTTATCTATATGGGGGCTCCGCTGAAGCTGCGCATCCAAAGTTAAACCTAAGAACACTGTGGAATCCTCGGGTTTCAACTCTTCACCCTTTATTGACACACTAGTGTTCACTTGTATTACATTGGGTAATGTGAAGTTTATGCATTTTGTTTTTTTCTCGTTAAGGAGAAGATTATTGACATTAAACCAGTTAACTACAGTTGAAAGAGCATTATTTACATTATCAACAACCACCTGCTGACGTTTGAGTTTAAATAAAAGTGAAGTGTCTGCAAACAGCACTATATCATGTTTATCCTTTATGAGGTAAGGCAAGTCGTTGATATAGATTAGAAACAAAAAAGGACCCAGAATTGAGCCTTGAGGAACCCCCATTCTGACTACAGACCCGGAAGACCTTTTGCCGTTCACATCAACTCTCTGAATCCTATAACTCAAGTATGAAGTAAGAAGATCCAGAGAGGCGCCCCGGACTCCGTAGTAGTGCAGCTTCCTGATCAATGTATCATGGAGAACGCAATCGAAAGCCTTAGACAAATCGCAAAAAATGCCCAACGCATCGCATTTATCTTCCCATGCATTATAAATGTGTCCCAAAAGTTCAACACCAGCATCAGTTGTTGAACGACCCTTTGTGAAACCAAACTGTTTGTTGTGTAATAATTTGTGTTTATTAAAATATCTTTGAATTTGATCTAAAATAATTTTCTCAAAAGTTTTACTAAAAGTAGGTAGCACTGATATAGGTCTATAATTAGTAGGGTCTGATGTACTACCCGATTTAAACAATGGTATAATTTTACTATATTTCATTAGATCAGGAAACTCACCACAATCTATACAATTATTAAAAATTACTGCTAAAGTAGGTGCTACAATGTCTATAATAGACCTAGCAACGTCAACAGAATTACCCCATAGATCTGCAGTCTTTTTAACATTTAAAGTATTAAAAGTTTTGATTACATCATTACAAGTGACATATTGGAAATAAAATTGGGATTCACAAACTGGAACGTTTTCTTTAAGTAAAATTTCTGCAGCAGTTGGTGATGAATTTAGAGATTTTGTAGTCGATACGGGAATCTCTGCAAAGAAATTTTCAAATGCCGCGGCGACTTGCGAATCTGATTTAATGATACTGTCATCAATAGCAAGGCTGTAATCACTACTTCGGTTGCAATACCTTCCCGTTTCGCTATTAATAATATCCCAAGTCATTTTAATTACATTACTACTATTTTTAATTTTTGAACTTAAGTAGCGAGATTTCGCCAAATAACATACTTTTTTAAATAATTTAGAATAATTCTTAACATATAAATTAAATTCTACAGTGTTAATATAAGTCCGTTCTTCATACAGCTCATACAGCCGTTTTCTACTTTTATTAATACCAATGGTGGCCCAGTCACTGAAGGAAGTATTGCTATTTACCGAAATCGTCTTAGGAATAAAAGTAGTATCAAATTGCGTGCAATACATTTTGAAAAAATCATTATAATGTTGATTAGGGTCATCATTAGTTGACAAAAGTGGGATTTTATTTGAGAGTTTAGTTTTAAATGTTTCCAAGCGACCTTTAGATTTTGGGTTAACAGTGATATCTTTTTTTCGTTTATATTTGTTTATATTTGGTATAGTGATCAATAGTCCACTATGATCAGAGTCTAATAAATTAATAATATTTTTGTGGGTAGGTAAAATATCTGCATAAATATTATCTAGGCAAGATGCAGTAGTGGGGGTTATTCTAGTAGGCTCCATAAATAGATTTACAAGATTGTATGACTGAAACAAACTTATAATTTTAGTGCTTAGGCTAGAAGTTTCTAACAAATTAACGTTGAAGTCGCCACAAACGATGACAGACTTACTAGAGTTACAAATTTTTTGCAACACTTCATCCATTACTTTTTCAAAACAATCATACAATCCTTTAGGTGGTCTGTACACACTTAATATAACAAACTGCTCCAATTCAATACAGGCAATTTCAACTGTCTGTTCAACAGAGAGGCTCACAATATCCTTGCGGTCTTTAAACTTAAGTATATTATTTATGAAAATTAATGAGCCACCATGTATAGCGTTTACTCTGCTGAACGAACTACCAACCTGGTGATTACTATAATTAAACATAATCTGATGGCTTTTAAGCCAATGTTCAGTTATACAAAGAATATCTACATTGTTAAATTTAAGGAATAATTCTATTTCTAAATCCTTGCCCATACAACCATAAATATTTTGGTGCACCAGGTTGATACTATTTGTTGATTTTAAAACATTGTTTTCACCATTCTTTAAATAATTGCTAGAGATTGTCTCTGTTGTCTTAATTTCTAATTTAAATTATTAATAATGTCAAAATTTGATGCCAAGACATTGGCAGAATTATGAAAAATGTCATTGCATTGCTCAATAGAAGCAATTTGTTTAGCCAAATTCTTGGCTGTTATACAAAATAAATATGATAGCGACACAGCTATCTGTCTCCTACAATAATTTGAAAGATAGTATCTATCTATATGATTCCTATCTTTTGTCAAATAAAAACGATTACCAATATAATTGTTAAGGTCAATTATATGGAATAAGTTATTATTAAATAACAAATTGTGCAATTTTATATTCATATGATATCTAATTTGATTTTCTTCCTGTGGCAAACTTTGGCTATAAGGGAAAGTGAACATCACAATTTTTCTTAAATTAAGGTCAGACAAGGTTTTATAATATTGGAGCAATTCTCCTTTGTTCACGGTACCCCTATCACCAACTAAAATTATGAGTATAGTATCCTGGTTAAAATTACATTTTATAATCTCTTTCATTATTTCCAACAAAGTACAACCAGGCATGCAGTTATTCATTATAGAGTGTCCCGGATATTCATTTATCAGCTGGTGGGTCAGGAACAGGGGTGACTAATGAGATAAAATCTAATGGAGGAGTGAGGAAGAAGAAGACATATTGAGGCGAGGTTGCGCTTTAAAGTTCAAGTGGCACTGGCTGGCTACGTCTGCAGCATACTGAAGTAAACTTTAAATACCAGCACTTTTGAAATCCCGTCTGAACTTAAGGTTTTCATTAAAAAACACACAAGCTTAAGCATACTTACAGTGCTTATAAACATTGATTAGAGAATATTAAAGAATGAAATTGGAAAAAAAAAGGTGTGTGTGCGATTCACACACGATAGAAGTGAAACTTAAAGGTGAGCAAAAGTTGGTCAAAGGTTTGCAATTGGTGGTCAAAGGTGAGCAATAGGTGGCCAAAGGTGAGCGAAAGGTGAGCAATCGGTGGTCAAAGGTGGTCAAAGGTGGGCAAAGATAGGCAAATGGGGGCAAAGATGGGCAAAGATGGTCAAAGATGGTCAAAAGGTGGCCAAAGGTGAGCAAAAGTTGGTCAAAGGTTTGCAATTGGTGGTCAAAGGTGAGCAATAGGTGGTCAAAGGTGAGCGAAAGGTGAGCAATCGGTGGTCAAAGGTAGGAAAATATTGTCAAAAGGTGGCCAAAGGTGAGCAATAGTTGTCTAAAGTTGATTACCGGTAGCGAAGTGACGGGACCCCAGGCCCCGCGTCGCGCGCGCCCTCTCCTCTCGCCGCCTCCGCCGCTGCCCGACGTCACCGAAGGTCGTCGAAGACGCCCGAACAATAGTATGTATATTTCTGTCTCATTCTTTCCTGGCTTCATCCTACACAGTTTTGTATTTGTGTCTCTTACCTGTCGTTTTTTCCGTTGCATCCGGATTGAAATCACAACGATTCTAAAGAAGTTTCACTTCAATAAAATGCAATTCGCTCTCATACGGTCCACCGATCGGTTCCAATAAAAGTGCAGCCGCAATAAAAGTTATTTGGCTAAGAGAACTGTCAAGTGACTCACGCCCAGTTATGTCGTTGCCATACATTTTGCACGAAGCGTTAGCGTTAACGTTAACAGAAAAGTATTTTGTCTAAAGGCTCTGGGGACTATCGGTTGTATGTGCTAGTAACTATGTGGTCGCTTTGTTCGTTATCTCTATCTCTTTTGGCGAAGCACACACATAACGATACCCAGACGAAGTACGATCGATGCCGATGTCTGTACACAGCATCACAGTATCTATAGATAGATAATATAAAGTTGTGTCGACAGATCGAGCTCCTGTCTTTGTATAGTGAAATGTAAAACCCGCACAACTGTAGGATATTAAATGGATGACATTCGCAAAAACTCAATTTCAGGTTTTGTGATTGAAAGCCACTTAATTATTTTTAACTTACTACTCAACTTTCTTTCTACTACAAGAGAAGTCCCCCCAGTCCTGTCCTCCCTCGCAAGTTAGGTGTTGATGTTTGCGTATCTGAAAACCACCACAATTATACGTCTTAGTATCTAACAATGAAATATGTAAGTTAACAATACTTACATGTGAAACTAATAAAACTGTGTTGAGATCCAGTGAGTCCATCGTCAAATGGTAGTTTAGACCATGACCATGTAGTACATTCGAAGGTAAAATAAAAAAATGACGTATGCTTGTAATTATTCATGGTCCACTCGTATAGTTTTTTGTTTACATTTTTTTTTCATGTACGTTTGGGTGGGGCATAACTCCGTCATATTGACGGATTTGCAAAATTCTTTTATTGTTCGAAAGGGGTTTGTTCCGAAATGGTCCCATTAAAATTTCATTTATGTCTGATGATCGGTTTCTGAGACAGACAACGGAATTCTTCAAAAATTGACAGCATATCAACTGCGATTGCTGCGGTCGTATGTCTATGAATTGTTAACACAATTTAATGGAAAACCACAACTAAAAAAAAATGTGAGCTGTCACGGGACGCCTGGCAGATGTGAAACATCGACATTATTTTGTAAAAGACTATTTGATGGTGTAATAACAAAACAAAAAAACATCGTATAGCGTGGCGACGCGTCGCCACGCCAGAAATCGGTTTTACGTGCGGCTATAGATGTTTCACATCAAAAGTAAAAAATAAAAAAACTTTTTACAAAAAAATGGAGCCGACTTCCAAAATTTTAGTTATTTGAGCTTTTTTTGAAAGTCAGTTCCACTTTTTTGTAATAATTTTTTTTTTAAAGAAACTACATTTAGACTCAAAAGCGTGATGATGTGGCGGCTGGCAACCGCCATTTTGATTTTCGTTTATTTGGGAATGACGTTGCGTGGGTGGTCCGCGCTATATTGCCGCTTTCCGGTCATTAACTCGCAACCGAAAGAATTAAACATGGGGAGACATGGCATTACGTAGTTTCAGATAATGGGTACACGATCGCACATAGGATATCCATATCTATCTATGATATACCACTGTGCAAGCTGTCCCGCTCTCTGAACACTGACCACACGCCACCAGAGGTGGTTGATGGCGATTTCTGCATACCTGAAATATATACAAATATTTTGAGCTCTAACTTTAAGGTTGTGGAATTCAACCAAATATTAAAAACCCTCATAGTGGATATGTAATGTGTGACAAGAAAAAGCACAAGACTTTTGTTCTCCTCTGCTGCTGAGGCGTTTTGTCACCATCCACGGCACCAACGTCATGCTATCTGTTCTCTTCACATAGTCACGTACCAAGCCGCTAGGTTCTAATACCGCAAGTACGCCGGAAGTGACAGGAAGTCGACGGATACTCGGAACGGCTGCACTCATGTAGCAGGACAAACCCTGGTGCCCGTGGCTATCGACAGCTTCACGGCAGTGGCACCGGTACTGATCAAAACAAGACGCTCTTAAGCGTAGGTATTTACTTGTAATATCTTTTGTTTGGTTTTTCCCTTTATGTAACATAACTGTGATTTTTTAATGTACACGTTGAGGAGTCTAAGTGACTACTAACTACTGTCCCTGAGCGATGCGCCTTTCATACGATCAATACACATGCGCGGTAATTTCGCAGCCAACTTCTTTTGTGGCGAAACTTAATTGGGCGAGGGCTTCGATCAATAATAGTACGGCGAGGGGGAGCGTGGATGTAGAGTTGACATAAAAAGTATTTACAAAAAACAGCTACCTACTTAGATTACCAACGAGATTTGCAATGTTGTTAAAGGATAAATACGTTGGAACTTTTTCTTTGTCGACTGGGAAAATCCGTTGAATGTTACTATAGTAATCAGGTAATAAAAACCCAGATTAAAAACGGTTCTCAAAGAGTACACAAGATGTACTCGTGTAAAACATAATTTCGTTCTTTTCAATGCATTAATATCTTGCTTGTAACCCTCCTAGCATTTCTATGCGATTAATTGAGGAGTTTTGCTGAACTTTGATCGAATTTCGGGATAATCACTACCCCACTGGAACGCCCGGCTGGACGAAGCAAAGTACTCTCAGGTGCCCGCCGCCCGCTCGCTCGCTCACGCCGCGTAAGCACCCGTCCCGTTGCCAAATCAATGCTTAATTTCTCTTAAACTACTGGAGCTTTAAGCAAATAAAAAATACGTGTGCATTGCTGATAATATTTTTTATTTTCCTTTTTTTACAATCTGTCTCATTACTATTGGACATTAAGTAATTTTTTTGACGTGTTTACTCGTAGATGTCTTGTTCGGTATGTGTCATAAGACATATCCTTTTTACATATGTAGCTTATGTAGCTATGTTTGTCTGATGAAGTCTTAAGGTATATTGTACTTAAGTTTTCTGGCCTCTGTCCCATCCATAAGGTGCCTTGCCAGGATGTTTGGGCGACGCGTAATTCGCTCCTTGTATAACTTGATGTATTTCTTTACTTCTTCTTTAACTGTGGGAACCGTCAGATCATGGTGTAGGGCCTCATTTGGTACGTACCATGGTGCGTTTGTGCTCGTTCTTAGGATCTTATTCTGAAACCGCTGTATGATCTCAATGTTGGAGTGCGAAGCTGTTCCCCATAGCTGGATGCCATAAGTCCAAACAGGTTTGATGATAGTTTTGTATAACAGGGTTTTATTTTGCAGGTACAGCTGTGAATTCTGGCCAATTATCCAGTAGTATTTTCTCAGTGTCAGTCCAAGTTCAAAAAACACATTTTCACGAAACGCAAAACAGTTTCGTGAAAATGTGTGTTTTCCATGTAAGGCGTCTGTCGAGGTATAAACCAAGGTATTTAACATGTTCAGCTTGAGGCACTAAAACATTGTTCAGCTGTACCGGTGGACAGGTATCCTTTCTTTTAGTGAATGTGACATTTACTGACTTGGTATCATTTGCTTTTATCCTCCATTTCTTGAGCCAGAAGGCTAGTTCGAGGTCTGCAGCATAGCTGTTGCTACTTTGTGATCACTATGAGACACCAGAACAGCTGTGTCATCCGCGAACGTACCTGTAGTCGCTAGATTTTATATTGGCAAGTCAGCAGTATGAAGCAAATATAAAATCGGCCCAAGCATACGCCTTGAGGCATCCCAGCGGAAACAGGATATAGTTTTGAAGAAGCCTCGCCACTTTGTACGAAAAATTGTCTGTCCCGCAAGTACGAATCTAAGATTAGAAGATGTCGCATGGGAAACTAGACTTTTTTTTATAGAGGTATGCGGAACAGGGTGTAAAGTTTCGCAAACCTCCATTGAAAAGGGAGGATCCTCCGACCAGACGGGTGTTGTGTCTGATAGTTGATTTCAGGCTGTTGTATATGTTCAAATCGCGCGGAGAACTCTGCTTGCGCGATGTGGGAATTTGCTGTTCTAATTCCTATGTAGCGTCATAGATGTCGCTACATCACTCCCCTCCGGAGATCGGAGATCCACCAACTGCATTAGACTGCTTGAAAAGCGACTTGTTTGGAACTTTTTAGTTGTTTTTTACAGTTGGGTTTTATGAAAATATTCGATTTTTTTATTTTCTATTGTGATTACTGTCATGTCTTTAGTAGCACTTGCATGGTTAAGACAAATCAATTGACGTAAGAATTATCAAAATTGGTCCACCGTTTTTTCTATATAGTGCCAAACATACATATACAGGGTGTAAGGGAATGGTGTGGTCATATTTTAAGGACTGCATCTGCCCATCGATATGAACAACATATTCAAAAAAATCTGAGGAAAATCTCAAATTTTTTTTTTACGTCCCATACAAATATTTATCAGCTGATGATAACTTTGTATGGAAAGTACATTTTTCTTTTTTGGGAATTTTCTATTTTTCTTTAGAGAAAGTTGTTCATTTCCATGGGCAGAACCGGTTCTTAAAATATGACCACACCTTTTCGTTACACCCTGTATACATACATAGGCTGATAAACACAATACGCTCCCTTGCGTCTCGCAGTCGGGTAAAAAGAGGCAAGACGAAGAAGTTGAACGACGAGTCCAAAATGATTGGAAGACTTTCTGGGCCTTTATAGAACAATATTGAAAGGAAGTCCTTTACCAATCAAAACAAAACTAATTGACATGTGCATCCTGTCCGTCCTAACCTACGATGCACAAACTTGTTCACCTACTGAGCAACAGAATTTCAAACTCAAGATTTGTCAACGGGCAATGGAGAACAGCATAATAGGTGTTAAGCGACCAGATCGCGTCAGAAACACCACACTGCGCTCCATAACTCAAGTAGCAGATGTTGGGGAAAAACAGCTGGGCTGAAGTGAGAGTGGGCTGGCCTCGTTGCAAGAATGCACCCAAAAAAAAAAAAAACAGGTGGGCAATGATCGTCACTCATTTGGCACAAAGAGGATAAAGTATTTTTACGTAAAAATACTTTATCCTCTTTGTAACAAACGTGACGTTGGATTCTTTAATATTTATTTTCTATGCTATGCTACGAGTTTTCATTCAATGAGGGTGCCACTTGGCCGGTAGTAGACCCTTAAGCGAGATTAAAAGTCGAAAACTGGGAGTTTGGAATTGGTGAAATCGACCCTAAGTGTTCCTGAATAACGTTTGGCATTCATTAACTACACACCAAACACACACCCATTCACACTACAATTCATATTTACATACACATAACACACTCCCCCACATGCTAGTGATTTTTTTTAAATTTATTATTACATTCTCTATACGGGTTTTGTACACTTTAACAGATTCACAAGTTACCCGGGCCTGCGGACGGCGAGTAGTGGGTAACTCGCCGTCCGATCAGCACCAGGCCCGAGAGTCGATGGCGCGTAGTGTTCCACGCGCGCCTCAAAGAGTTGTCAGCAAACAAGACGGGGCCCGTCGTGGCCTGTGCCTGCCCGGGGGTTGAGGATAAATTCGAAAGAGTTACCTTGGCCCTGGGCATTCAGGGCAGGGAGAAACAGGGGTGGGTTTTAGTCAGTAAGAGTCTGACACGCCCTTCCGCTCCACCCTAGAACGGGAGAAGTCATTGGATGATTTCCCAACCCCAAAAACAAAAAAACAGATTCACAAGTTCAACCGCGCGGCGCAACTGTTACTTATAGCACAGGTTCTACCTAGTTTAAGTAACAGGGAACACTAATTGTAATTTATTATTGAACCATTAAATGATTTGATTTTGATTTGATTTTCATTTGGCCTGGAAACTATCAGCGCTTGCTTCAAACATCCCAGACGCGCTGCACCGCCAGCCAGACCCAACAACATCCAGAATGCATAATTGTACTGAGTGCGTAGGACTCTCGCTCGCTGTGTAATCCCACCCACCAGCCGCTTGTGTAGAAGGCGCCAGTCCTAAGTAATTAGCTTTGAATAGTGTTACTTTCAATTCTCTCGTGCTTTTATTTAAACTATTCAGAGGTCGATTAAATATTACCCTTTAGTCTCAAAAGGGTAACACTTTTCTTTAATAAATTGAAATTATGGTTGAATACCTTACTTTACAATTAAAACCAGTTTTAACCCGTCAGGGCTCTGTGTCGACGAGGGGCGACAGCTATCAACACTGTCGCGCCGCACCGCCGGAGCACCGCCGGATCAGCACTGGCGGAGTAAAATCGTTCCTTATTAGTAATAATAGAGTTTTAAAGTGCGCGAAACTGCCGCCGCTTATGGCGAGGCGGGGCCCGGCCAGACGGGGGATTACTGTCGCCTCTCGTAAACGCAGGGTCCTGAAGTGTTAAGGCGTATGTAGCCGCTAAGTGGCGCCCTCATTGAATAAAAAGTCGTTTCAAAGCGTAGAAAACAAAGATTACAAAATCCTATGTTGCGTTTGTTACAAAGAGCTTATGGTATTTTAACAAAAATGCAATATAAGATTCTTTAATCTTTATTTTCTATGCTAAGATACGAATTTTTATTCAATGAGGGCGCCACTTACGGGGAGGTGGGCCCTTAACTTTTTTACTGTCCAGGTGAGTCTATGAGATCACCCCTAGAATTAAACACGGTAGATTCTGATATCTCTTTTCAAAACTATCGGACCAAATATTGCAAAATTATCATAATAATGACGAATATACCCCACATACAGTTCATTTTCCAGTCGTTGTACTTTGTAAGCCATACAAATTATTGTGATCGATAATACAAAGGCACACGTGTTTTTTGACGTATGGAAGGGCAATGCCGGTTATTTTACAACTTTTAGGGTGCTCGATAAGGCCAGGTGCTGTCTGAATGGTGAATAAAAGAACGTACTTACTTTTTAAAATTTGTGAGCGATTATTATTTTTTGAATGTGTGCACTCTATTGAAGGTAACTTAGCTCGTATTATCCTTCTTATATTATAAATGAAAAAGTTTGGTTAAATGAATGTTTGTTTCTCAATCACGCCTGAACGGTTGAACAAATCTGTATGAAATTTGACACAGAGATACTCGTAGATATAGTCACGAGGGCGAAGCCGATGGCAGAAGAATTGTAAGTATTGAAGAATCACTTCTAAACGACTAGTCTTATTTACTTGAAAAAAATATATGTTACTCTAAACAATTTTATTCGTTATTTGATATGTGAATATTTGAAATTATGTTTTTATAACATAGTGTAATACATTTGTAAAGTTATGTCTAACGCGGATAAAAAATTGAGAGTCATGCTAAAACTATTAAGCGTATTTTTTTAAACCTACACCGTTTTAATTATAATTTAATTATTTGTCTTTCAGTATACGTGTTCTAGTAAAATACCTGTTGTTATAAGTATAATAAATTATTAATGCGTCTAATTTGAGACAGCTCTCCTTGATGGGCGAATCCTATTACTGGATGGACGTATGACGCGTTGCGTGAGCTCAGCACAGAACACGCAAGCTAACCACTCAAGACCGTTGGGATATACTATAACTACGCATTAAACTTGTTTGGATGTTTATCAGTCACGCACGCCTCAACGGCTGTTCAAATCCATTATTTGGACACAGGAAACGTCTTTTATCCCAGTATAACGATCTTGGGAGGCAATATTAAATTTGATTAGCACGTTACTTTTCTCCTAAGTTCGATTGTATTTACTATGGTGTAATACGAAGAGTATCCTATCTTCGGCTATTTCTTTTGTCTTACCGACCTAAAATAATCATATGAGAATAACTCATGTCGTGTGTGGTAACAATATTAGCCAGACAACGACAACGAGATGGTTGCCTGCAAAACCTAACAAAGTAGGTACGGTAAGTACCTATATTTTAAAGTTCTTGAATGAAAAATACATGTACTACATAATCTAAGTACACAGCTATTTTTTAGGCATTCTGTAAAAAATGTCTGTACTTCCCCTGGTATTGCGAACATAGCCCTTTTTACGGTTTTATTTTTATTTTTTTATAACTTGTAAATAATAATTCAACTACCTAACAGTATATAACATGCCGTTTAATTTAAATTTTCTGATAGTGCTGTGCACGTATGACGAAAGTGACGAATTCACTAGACCCAAAACTGTTTGCGATTTTTGTTTGTGTATGTTATAGTGAGTAAGTCGTTGAAGTGCCTTATCAATAAATAAATTAAAAAAAAAATATTACATTTGAATTTCTGACCTCTGCTTTATCACCCTGCTTGTACCATGATACGCTCAAATTGTAACAATATATTCTGCTTTGTGTCAGTCCGTCCTGTCTTATTGCTTGTCCGTATGGGAAGGTCCCACAAAATTACGTCTTCATCCGCCTAGACAGAGCACAGAGAGCCCTCCTGCGGAACGTGATACTCTTTCATCCCCGTCGGTATATTCCACTGTGCAACACTATAGCTACTTACTGCAAGGTACTGTAACTGTAACTGTTATTATCACTACATAGTAACAACAAAGTCGCTTTATCTGTCCCTAAATCCCTATGTATGCTTAAATCTTTAAAACTACGCAACGGATTTTGATGCGGTTTTTTTTAATAGATAGAGTGATTGAAGAGGAAGGTTTATATGTATAATTTGTACCCGAGCGAAGCTGGGGCGGGTCGCTAGTAATGGATAATTAATAGCTAGTGCAAATACAGCTTGCCAAACGGATGTTGGCTAGAATTATTTGCGATGGTTACAGTATTTCAATTGACTAACAACATGGATATAAATTATTAGACACAGCTGTCAGACGTACATTCTTGTTCCAACCGTCGCGGCTTCGAGTAATTATGTTAAGGGTCTACTACCCGCCGAGTGGCGCCCTCGTTGAATAAAAAATCGTAGCATAGTCTAGAAAATAAATATAAAAGAATCCAACGTCACGTTTGCTATATTAAGGATAAAGTATTTTTACGTTGTTAAAACAGGTCTCAGAATGTTTCGTATCCAAAGTAGTGGGCAACAGTGTCAGAAACGGCCGTTTTTGGTACATTTGCCTACTACTTATAAAATACTTTATCCTCTTTGTAACAAATGTGACGTTGTATTCTTTAATATTTATTTTCTATGCTATGCTGCGATTTTTTATACAATGAGGGTGCCACTTGGCCGGTAGTACGGCCTTAATTAAACTATTAACGGAAGAATACCCTTGTTTCAACAACAACAGTGTTTTAGACTTCTTTATACTCATGGAATTCACATCATAGACGGCAGAAACACATGTGTCGATGCTATGCGGTCACGCGGTGGCGGGGCGTGACCTTTTACCCACAGGGGAAACCGACCTGGTGACTTGATATTTCTACCTGGCACAAGTAAGGGATTTAGGAGATTTATTACAGTACTCACAGTCAGGCAACTTTATGTGCTCCTGTCTACTTTAGACAAACACTCAGCTCCAACAAAAGTGACGTAACGAGTCCACACTCCTGAACTTTGATGCGTTTTATCTTTGTAATTTTTTATCGGTTTGGTAAAGCTAACAATACGTGTCCAATATTTTTTGGTTATTTATCTGACAGAATAATTAAGTAGATTTTTTTGTAAAATACCCCATTATTGACAAACACTTGCACTGATTGGAAAGGTCCACTTAAATCCTTGCTGTTCTCTCCTCAAAAGCCCATCTCAGAAACCAATATGCATGGTTCTTATACGACGCATTATGAATGTGAGGAACATGTCTCTAAAATGTGGGTAATTGATTGTCTGTCAGATTGAATATACGGCTCTCACTTTAGAAGCTTTATCTCTTTAGAACGTCAAACCTTTGCCAAACGTTAATTATTGTATAACGATTATAAATAGTAGTATATGTCGGTGACTGAAGAGCTTCGATCAGCGCGCGCATGTTTGCATATTGTTGTTCAAACAACACAGGCCATCTCGGTCACTTTATTTGATTTCATTTCTGAAAACGTAGGCTGAACGGTACTTCCGTTATCAGAATCCATGCTGTCATATAAAGTAAGAGATGATATTTCTAAGGTCGTATAAGGTAGACACTAGTGTTCATCATCAGCATCATCAGCCTTATAATGTCCCCACTGCTGGGGCACAGGCCTCCTCTCTGTGAGAGGGTGTGGGCCGTAATCCACCACGCGGGCCCAATGCGGATTGGTAGATGTCGCATGTATTCAAATTTTTGGTTCTAGGACATGCCGGTTTCCTCACGATGTTTTCCTTCACTGTTTTGAGAGCAGTGGTTTTTTTTTTTTTTTTTTTTTGGGGGGTGGGAAATCATCCAATGACTCTTTCCGCTCTGGGGTGGAGCGGAAGGGCGTGTCAGACTCTTACTGACTAAAACCCACCCCTGTTCCTCCCTGCCCTACGCGCCCGGGGGCGAGGTAACTCTTTCGAATTTATCCTCCACTCCCGGGCATATCCTCCACCCCCGGGCAAAATGAAATAATTTACACAAAGTAAAGCGCCTAACTGGGTTTGAACTCACAACATACACGACCTATTGTAATAGCCAAAATCTATAAGCTACAGATTCCTTGAAAATACTAATTACTATTCTCAAGGAATCTGTAGTTAGTAGTTACTGAGACGTTACAGAATCCTGCTTCGTGCAAGTACAGTTTTTTTTGTACGAATAACGCCATCTGGTTTTGCCAGATACAACTTTTTCTGGAAGTTGATTTCGTCGTTCATAAGGGCCTACCTCGCCATACGTGGCACCTTCATTGAATAAATACTCGTAGCAAAGCGTATTTATATAATACCTTATCTTCTTTGTAACAAACGCAACATAGGATTCTTTAATCTTTATTTTCTACCACTTGGCGGCTACATACGCCTTAAAGCAACTGAAAACAGATGGCACCAGCTAGGTTCTAGAACTACTAGCAACCTGTATCTTTCGGACCTTTATACTCAGCAAGTTCTTCGGAAAGTTGAGAGCCGTACAGTCTTTTAGTTTTGTTGATAGATGGCACTAAAATTTTTGTGCAAGCACTGGAACCGTTTCAATAAAACTTCTTCATTAATTTTGTTCTAAGGAAAATGAAGGACATATGTTGCAGAAGAAAAAAAACTCTCTTAAAGTAGTTATAACTGTATCGCAATCTACCACAATCAATCGCTTACTTATAGTGAGATATTCACAATAATCGTGAAAACTCTTATACCTTGAGAACTGTATTTTTTTTCTGGATGAAATGTCGACGTCCACGTATATGCAAAGTTTCATGATGATCGGTTCTGTGGCTTAGACTTGAAAAGGTAACAAACAAACCAACTTACTTTCGCAACACTACATATATAAAACAAAGTCCCCCCCTGTGTCAGTACGCGATAAACTCAAAAACTGCTGAACAGATGTTCATGCAATTTTCACCAATAGGCAAAGTAATTCACGAGGAAGGTTTATATGTATAATTTTTACCCAAGCGAAGCAGGGGCGGCTTACTAGTTTTATATTAAGGGTCTACTACCGGCCAAGTGGCGCCCTCATTGAATAAAAAATCGTAGCATAGCATAGAAAATAAATATTAAAGAATCCTACGTCACGGTTGTTACAAAGAGGATAAAGTATTTTTACGTTGTTAAAACAGGAATCAAAATGTTTTGTATCCAAAGTAGTAAGCAAAAGTACCAAAAACGACCGTTTTTGACACTTTTGTTTTTTTGGCCATAAAGTTAGAATTTAATGCGTAATAGCCGCTAAGTGGCGCTCTTATTGAATAAAAAATCGTAGCAAGGCGTAGAAAATAAAGAGAGTGCCACTTATGGGGAGGTAGGCCCTTAAAAGAGTGTTTAACGGAGCTGCACGTTCTTTTCTTCAGATCTACTTTAGGGAAGGTTTAATTAGCTTAATTTTCTGACTGACCGATTCATTGACGATTCAGACGTGTATGTAAATGTTTATTTACATAAATGCTATGACTTGGAGTCAGAACATTAAAATCAATCTCATCTTGGACGTCGCTTGATTTTCAAAGTACTCGACTGACATCATCTGGCGCCATCTGTCTTTAGCCTTATGAATGGACGACTGACTCAACTTTCGAATGCAGTACAAGTCTTGTACTTGACTGAAATCAGCTGGCGCCATCTATCTTTAGCTGTATGAATGAACGACTGACTTTACTTTAGAATAAAGTTCTATCAAATTAAAGTAGATGGCGGTACTGTTAATCTACGTGTAGGTCCATAATAATTATTATGACAACTATACTTTTTTAATATGAAATACTGTTTGTTAAGATAATGAGCAGTGAAAATCCACTACACATGTGGATGTTTTGATGCGCTACTAATAGATAACTATCTAAATTATGCAAAGCAATTTCATAGATTAATCACACTAATATTTATAGAGGCGCAAGTTTGTGAGTGAGTGTGTTGATATGTTTGTAACTTCTTCACGCTGAAACGGCTGGACCGATTTGGATGAAATGTGGTATGTAGATAGCTTATTCGCTGGATTAAAGGCCTACCTCCCCATAAGTGGCATTGAATAAAAATTCGTATCTTAGCTTAGAAAATAAAGATTAAAGAATCCGCAACACAGGATTCTTTAATCTTTATTTTCTACGCTTTGCTACGATAGTAGACCCTTTTTTTTTGTGGGGGGAGGGGTGGTGCGGGAGGGCGTGTCAGACTCTTACTGAATAAAACCCACCCCTGTTCCTTCCCTGCTCTGAATGCCTAGGGGCGAGGTAACTCTTTCCAATTTATCCTCAATCCCTGGGCAGGCATCGGCCATGACGGGCCCCGTCATCCTGTCATGTTTGCTGACAACTCTTTGAGGCGCGCGTGGAACACTACGCGCCGTCAACTTTCGGGTCTGGTGCTGATCGGACGGCGAGTTACCCATAACTCGCCGTCCGCAGGCCCGGGTCGGCAGTAGACCCTTAAAGTGGAGTTATATGCCAACGGCCTTGAGTGGTTAGTTTGCGTATTGTGTGCTGAGCTCACGCAACGCGTCGTACGTCCACCTAGTAATTGGACTCACCCATCAAAGAGCGGTGTCCCATATTAGACGCATTATTAATTTATTAAACATGCTAGCTTCCGCCCGCGGCTTCGCCTGCGTGAAAAGTATGATTATTTATATGAGTGGTATTTCCAGCGAGTAGCACGTTAAACAAACACTAGAAATCTAAATCCAGTGAGTTTTTCAAATTATGTTGCGAGCCAGAACTTTTTGAACGTCGTTCTATATAAAGACAGATCCTTCACCACTTCTTAGCTTCTTGCCCATGACTCCATCTGCGTAGACATCCGGATTTAGTCCAGAGAAAAATCAAACATTTGTGAAATATTAAAAGTTAGTACGGGCTAGGATCATGATAAATTAGAATTTTCTACATTAGCAGGGAACATCTCTTTTCTATGGGCTACCATTTTTTTTTTGTGTGGTGGGAAAGCGTTTGTATTATTTTATTGTTTATGTTAAATTACCTTTTTCATGATTTTGTCACCCTGGCAGTTTACCTGCGGCTTCATCCGCGTGCGGGTCTGAAATATCTCTTCTGCATGATTCTGTTTTCCTATTAGTAGAAAATACTTCAAGATGCCTACCTCTTATGATCCCACCCTTGGAATACTTTTTATGATTCTGATCTCCTGATAGTGCGTGAATCTATACCGCTCGGTACTTCTTCACGATTTTGTTCTCCTGGTAATTTGTGAATCTTTCTCTACTACGATTCCTGCCCCGGAATACTTGTGTTTCTGGTGTCCTGGTAGTTTGTTAGTCTTTATCGCTCATGATTGCTGTCCTCGAAATGCTTCTCCTCATGTTTCTGGTCTCCTGGTAACTTGTAAATCTCTACCTCTCCTAATACCAGTTTCGGCATATGTTTTGTACTTCTGATGTCCTAGTAGGTTGTGAATCTATACCGCTCATGATTTCAGCCCCGGAACACTCTTTGTGTTTCTGGTATTTTGTGAATTTATATACCGCTTAAGATTCTAGCCCCAAAAATACTGATTCACGACTCTGGTCTCCTGGTAGTTTTAGAATCTATACCTCTTATAATTCCCTTCTTCTCGAAATCACTTCTTCATCATTCTGGTCTCCTGGTAATTTATGAATCTCTACCTCTCATAAGCCCAGCCTTAGTTTCATTTGTAATTTTGATGTCCTGGCAGCCTTCGCTTAAGTCTTGTCATTTACAGGGATAAAAAGTAGCTTATGTGCTTATCCAGGCTTTGACCTACCTGCAATTTGTGCAAAATTTCATTCAAATCCGTTCAGTCGTTTTTGCGTTATGGACAGCCAAACATACAAACTTTCGCGTTTATAAAATTAGTAGGATTATAAAGAGGAAAGATTTGTATTTTTGTATGTAACAAATAAACTTAAAAACTACTGGACCGATTTGAAAAATTCTTTCAGCAATTGATGAACTATATCAGAAAGTAGCATAGCCTATATTTTATCCCCGTACTCCCACGTGAACGGAAAGTACGCGGGTAAAATCGAGTGACATCCGCTAGTTACTAATTAGAAAGAATGATTTCCTCTAGCTAAGGTAAAAATACACATTATATTTCTGCAAAATATTATCTGTTTATTCTCCTAAGAGGATGTAACAGAGACAGGATGCATGTGGGTGGGAAAAGCACCTCTAAATAACTTTCCCTATATTTGAAAAGGACATTTTATTTATATTAGATGACAAGCATCTGCCAGCGGTTTCATAATTTCAGTCCTTGAAATACTTCTCGTTTCTGATCTCCTGGTAATTTGTGAATCTCTACCTCTCATAATACCTGCTTCGGAATATATTTTGTGATTCTGATCTCCTGGTAGCTTGTGATTCTTTACCGCTCAGGGTTCAAGCCCCGAAACCCTTCTTCTTGATTCTGGTCTCCTGGTGGTTTGTGAAGCTATAACTACCGGTTAGGATTGTAGCCGCGAAAATACCTCTTCATGATTCTGGTCCCCTAGTACTTTGCGAGTCTTTACCGCTCCTGATTCTAGCCCTGGAAATACTTCTCATGTTTCTGGTCTCCTGATTCTTTGTGAGCGTATACCGCTCGTTCAGCCTGACTTTGGATTTCTACTTCCACCTCAACCTTCGCTAAGTCTTGTCGTTTACCGGGATAAAAAGTAGCCTATGTGTTAATCCAGGCTATGACCTACCTGTGTGCAAAATTTCATTGATGTCCATTGAGCCGTTTTTGCGTTACCTTCAGCCAAACATACAAATAAACAAACATACAAACTTTCGCATTTATAATATTAGTAGGATAAAACAACAGGTATTATACTAAAAAACGTATACTAAAAGATAAATAATTAAATTATCTTTAAAATGGTGAAGATTTAATAAAATACGCTCAAAAGTTTTTGCGTGATTCTCAGTTTTTGATCCACGTGATTTAAAATTAATTACACTATTTATGAAAATAGAATTTCAAATAAGAAATTACGAAGAAAATTGTGTACAGTAAGTAACATTTTTTTTTTCAAATAAATGAGACTAGTCGTTTAGACGTGATGTTCAATTTAAAATCATAAGAAGTCGTATGTATATCCGATACAGAGTCCTCCTCTCTGTGAGTGGGTTTTTTTAGTTGGGTGGGAAATCATCAATGACTTCTCCCGCTCTGGGTGGAGCGGGAGGGCGTGTCAGACTCTTACTGACTAAAACCCACTCCTGTTCCTTCCCTGCCTGAGTGGCCAGGGGTTGCGGTAACTCATTTTCAGAATTTATCCGCTACCCCTAGGCATGCAGGCACCGGCCACGTTGGGCCCCGTCAGTGGTGGCTGACTACATCTCTTTGAGACGCGCGTGGAACACTACGCGCCGTCGACTCACGGGCCTGGTGCTGATCGGACGGCGAGCAGTGGGTAACTCGCCGTCCGCAGACCCGGGTAAAAATGTGGAACGCTTCACGATTTTGCGTGTCATAATTGCGCAGGGGCTATGCTAATCTTCTCTGTATCGTTCCAATTTTAGTATATGTACTGCCGCAGCAAGTACTCTGTGAGAGGGTGTGGGCCGTAATCCATCACGGGGGGCCAGTGCGGGTTGGTGGATGTCACATGTCTTCAAATTTTTGGTTCTAAGACATTGCCAGTTTCCTAACAATGTTTTTATTTACCGTTTTGAGGGCAGTGGTGGTGAAATAAATTACACAAAGAAAAGCAGCCTTTGTTTGAACCCACGACTTACAACTTGTAAGTCTTTAAAAGAGACTTTGACCTCTGAGTTTGTTTCGGTGTTTCTTCTCAGGGTAGTCAGTTAGGAAACACCGTCCTCATCTCGTTAAAACTGACAAAAAAAATGTTGACGTGTAAAACTGTTGTTAAAACTTACTTACACAAACAACCGACTTCCAAAAAAGAAAATGCTAACACTAAAAATTAAAAAAAAAACTTTAATTTTGGAACTCGGTGTTTGTATTTTATTTCTTCGTTATTTGACACCGACTTCCGAAATTAAAATTATTTTTAAATTTTTAGTGTATATTCCTTTTTGGAAGTGAGTTGTTTTTTTTGGTAAAAAGTTTTTTTTATTTTTCACTTTTTAGTTGTTATACCCCAGACCTAAAAACCCCAAAAACATTCAACGTGGAATTTAAACATACTCGTAATTGGAAAAAAAAATTAAAAAAGCGCTTAAGGGCCTGCCTTCCCATAAGTGGCGCCCTCTTTGAATAATAATTCGTATCTTAGCATAGAAAATAAAGATTAATACGCTTTGCTACGGTTTTTTATTCAATAAGGGCGCCACTTGGCGGATATATACGCCTTAAACAATTTCGGTAAAATTTTTAAGGGACCACCTCGGGACTAGATTCTTTCGGATAAAAAAATAATTTTGGAAATCGGTTCACAACTGACAGAGAAATTGGTGGACATACTCGTACATAAAAAGAACATACATACAGTCCAACATAGAACCTCCTCCTTTTTCGAAGTCAGTTAAAAATAAAATCATTTACCATTACCACTGGGCCACCACTGCTCTTATACGATGGCAGCATCTGTGCATCGATATGAACAACTTTCTTCAAGAAAACCTGAGGAAATTCTCAAAAATTTTTTTGACCTCCCATACAAATATTTATCAGCTGATGACAACTTTGTATGGAAAGTACAATTTTTCTTTTGCGAATTTTCTATTTTTTCTTAGAGAAAGTTGTTCATATCGATGGGCAGATACAGTTCCCAAAATATGACCACACCTTTCCGTTACACCCTCCATAGATAGTAAGAAAAAAAAAAAAAAAAGGTGTGTGTGCGATTCACACACGATAGAAGTGAAACTTGAAGGTGAGCAAAAATTGGTCAAAGGTTTGCAATTGGTGGTCAAAGGTGAGCAATAGGTGGTCAAAGGTGAGCGAAAGGTGAGCAATCGGTGGTCAAAGGTGGTCAAAGGAGGTCAAAGGTGGGCAAAGATGGGCAAATGTGGTCAAAGATGGGCAAAGATGGTCAAAAGGTGGCCGAAGGTGAGCAAAAGTTGGTGAAAGGTTTGCAAGTGGTGGTTAAAGGTGAGCAATAGGTGGTCAAATGTGAGCGAAAGGTGAGCAATCGGTGGTCAAAGTTGGTCAAAGATGGGCAAAGATGGGCAAATGTGGTCAAAGATGGTCAAAAGGTGAAAAGGTGAGAAAAAGTTGGTCAAAGGTTTGCAATTGGTGGTCAAATGGTCAAAGGTGAGCAAAATGTGAGCAATCGGTGGTCAATGGTGGTCAAAGGTGGGAAAAGATTGTCAAAAGGTGGCCAAAGGTGAGCAATTATAGTTGTCTAAAGTTGATGATCGGTAGCGAAGTGACGGGACCCCAGGCCCCGCGTCGCGCGCGCCCTCTCCTCTCGCCGCCTCCGCCGCTGCCCGACGTCAGCCGAAGGTCGTCGAAGACGCCCGAACAATAGTATGTATATTTCTGTCTCATTCTTTCCTGGCTTCATCCTACACATTTTTGTATTTGTGTCTCTCACCTGTCGTTTTTTCCGTTGCATCCGGTTTGAAATCACAACGATTCTAAAGAAGTTTCACTTCAAAAAAACCTTTCCGTTACACCCTTCATAGATAGTAAGAAGTATGTATTTATTTACTATTTTTCCACCTTTCGATAAATCTTCGATATAGTGCAAACTGCATTGTATGCTATTTTGACACCTTATAAAAATTCGCTATTTAAGGATTTCAGTTTTAAGATTTAATATTCTTTTCTTTAAGTAATGGAAAGCGTGTTTCACAAATATTTCTTTTAATTTTACTCATTTCAATCAGCCATGACACGAAACATAAATATTTGCCACTAACTAGTAAAATAATTGTCGTAAACACTGTTACTGTCATATATCCTATCTAACTAAATGTGTATAATGTAACTTTTCACAACTTTTCATAGTAATATTAATTTTTTTTCTCATTGTTTCCATAGCAGATTATGCGTACAGTATAGTGCATGACTGTAGTGCTCTTCTTTAAGTGATATGATAACGCACTTAAACTTATCACTGGAGTCATTTCTTGTAAATGTTATAGTAGTGTACTCATTGTTGGAGAGCCAAATTAAATAAATAAATAGATGTCACTAGTTGTTGGGAAGTCGCCGTCCAAACTCTTTTTAACCGACTCCAAAAAAAGGAGGAGGTTCTCAAATCGACTGTATTTTTTTTTTTTTTTTTTTTTTTTTTTTTTTTTTTTTTTTTTTTTTTTTTTTTTTTTTTTTTTTTTTTTGTGTGTGTTACCTCATAACTTCTAACGACGTGAACCGATTTTGAAGATTTTTTTTTTATTTGAAAGCTGTTGCTTCACATTTGGTCCCATTTTAATTTGGTGAAGATCTGATGAAGGACTTCGGAGATACACAATGGAACTCTTCAATAAATGATAGCAAACCTTCCAGAATTGCTGCAATCGCATGTCTGTATATTGTTTTCACCACCCCACAACATTACATCACGCTGATGCGCTCTGAAGGGGTATACAGATTTGTACAGTTCACCCTGATACACCCTAATTTCACCAACTACGTTCAAATTCCCTATTTTTGGGGCTATCAATTCGGGCATAACTTTACTCTATTAATTTAGTTTTAGAATGGGGTAAAACAACTAAAAAGTGAAAAATAAAAAACTTTTTACAAAAAAAATACAACCGACTTCCATAAATAATACTAAAAAATGTAAAATAACTTTAATTTCGGAAGTCGGTGTCAAATAACGAAGAAACCAAACTAGAAACACCGACTTCCGAAATTAAAGTTATTTTACATTTTTTTATATTTTTTTATTTTTTAAGTTTTTTATATTTCGTTGAGTGTTTGATATATAAATAGGGTAATGGATAACTTGTAACATTGATACTACTACAATATTTGTAAGTCAAGACGTATCCAAGTACAACACATTTGTTAAAATGAAAGATTTTTGTAGCCTTTTTCACGTTTAGTTATCTAACTCAATACCTATTCTTCCTTTTCCGTAATCTGATAATAAAAAAAACAGAATAGGTAAATTATGAACATGGCAGAATTATCATCAGCGGGGTGCATCTTCACACAGACAAAGAATTAAGGCGTATATAGCCGTCAAGTGGCGCCCTCGTTAAATAAAAAATCGTAGATAAGCGTAGAAAATAAAGTTTAAAAAATCCTATGTTGTGTTTGTTACACAGAGCTTAAGGTATTTTTACGATGTTAAAACAGGACTCAAAGTGTTTCGTATCCAAAGTAGTAAGCAAAAGTGTCAAAAACGGCCGATTGTGGTACTTTAGATACGAAACACTGAGTCCTGTTTCAATAACGTAAAAATACTTTAGCCTATTTGTAACAAACGCAACATAGGATTCTTTAATATTTATTTTCTATGCTAAGATACGAATTTTTATTCAATGAGGGCGCCACTTACGGGGAGGAAGGCCCTTAACACGGACCTACAAAAGAAGATTGCATTTAAGAGTCTATGTTACCTCAAATGGCTTAGCATGATCCTCCGTTATGTCGATAATACTGCAGCATTAATTTTGAAATAAATATATGGCAAGGTTGAGGATCAATGTTAAGTATTATAAACCTCAAAAACACGATTCCATAAAATTTTCTCGATAGAAAAAAAATCCAAAGTTACCTCTAAACCGAAAACAATAAACCGCTAGCATTCAAAAAATGCTTAAAATTAGATCATGAAACTTTGCATACTAACTGAACTTACTATAAAGCAGGTCCTACAAGTTTTTTTATTTTTAAATTACCATTATTTTCACAGTAAAAATAAAATACCTAAACTATCACCTAAACTATGCCGTCTTGAAGCTTGTTCCCTGGCGCCCGACGCCCCCGTTCAGTCTCGCTTCGGCTTTCGAACGGGAGGGCTGTGTCGCTTGCGCTCAGAGCACACATTACGCAACAAGACTACGTAAAATACAAATCTTGTAGTACTTATACTTATAGTGTTGGTGCAATGGGAAATAACCGTAATAAAAATAAGAAACGAAAGGGTTGGCGCAAAGAAACTGGAAAACATGATAAACGTAATGAAGTAAGTATATAGCTACCTATCTACTTACAGTATTAGTGATTACAAACATGTCACGTTTGGTGCAGTGGCAGGTGATTGGCTGCTGCGTTAGGAGTTGCAGGTGTTTCTGCATGTGAAGATTTTGTGTTTGTAAACGCACCTTTCACGATTCAGGCGAAATCCAGGTGTACACTTTTTTTTTTGATAAAAAATGTGAAAAATGGGTGTCCAATTTTGTAAAAAGTTAAAAAGTTCCCTAAATAGGTTTGTTGTTGTTTTGACAATATACAACAAATAGGTATCTATGTAGTACCTAATTGTTTTTTTTTATAATGTTGCCGACTCCAGGATTTCAACTGAATCGGAGACGGTGCGATTACAAACACAAATCTTCACATTCACAAACGCGCAGAACCGACACAACTGTCTGTAGGCCATAAAACACTGATCTGTTATTATTATTACTACACATGGCTATATAATTTTGACGGCACGGTTGGCGCAGTGGTTGAGCGTTCGGCTGCTACGCTGCGTGTCACGGGTTCGATCCCCGCACGGAACAAATATTTGTATGACCTGCAGATAGTTGTTCCGGGTCTGGGTGTCTTGTGTATGTGAATTTACATGCTTGTGAACGCACCCACGATACAAGAATATTCCTAGTGTGGGGCAACATTTTTATAAAAGACAAACAAAAATCAAAAAAAAATTTATCAAGCTATAAATTTCCAGTATAAGCTGATCTCACATTGTATAGGAATTCCGTACAATGAGAGGTCAGCTTGTACTGGAAAATTATCCCTCCGCCATCAAATACCAATTCACCAAATTTGTATTTCAATAAAAAATGTAGGGTGGGTAATTGTTATTTGTTATTCATAGGGCAAGTCTGCTTCTATGGATGATTTAGTCTTCTTTTGTATATTTTTAGGGTTCCATAGCCAAATCATAAATAAAAATATGTGAGGTCTAGGTAGGTATTTATTTGTCCCGTGTGATTGTTACAGGACCGGACGGACGGAGGTATGACCTCCGAAAACTGTAGAAATAAATTCGGACGAAACAAATCTTCATGTGTTACAAAATATATAATTGTAAGTACCTATCTATCATACGTGTGTGATAATCACGAAATTTGCTGTTCCCCCATGGCACTACCGCTTGGTACTAACGCGTAACGGTACTATCACGAAATTGGCGAATTCATAATAAAATTTTCATAATGTTGGACTTTTTAGGGTTCCGTATTATTTATTCATGTTGACAAAATTATGCTGCCGGGGTCGCGAGTATATTTGAAAGAGAGTTACCGCGGCTCTTGGCACAGGCAACTGAAGGAACAGGGGTGGGTTTTAGTTAGTAAAAGTCTGAGATGCCCTCCCGCTCCGCCCAGAGCGGGAGGTCATTTTTTATATTTTTTTTTATTATAATCGTTTATTAGGAACAGAACAACAAATACAGGCAGATAAAAAAACAATGTACAACGATGGTAGCTGCAAAAGCTTAAAACTTTGGCGCAGCCACCAACGCCCATCACGCTAGTCATTGAATGATAACATAACATACCCCAAAAAAAGTGTTTTATAATGAATGTTGTGTTTTCTTGCAGATCACCCGAGAACATGAGCTGTTCACTGAATATACACAATCATTGAAATCAAGCGTCCTATTGCAGCATTCTAAACATCTTTGGACGAAGCTAAGATATAGATAAGATAGAAGTAAATTTTTGGAGAAAAACTCAAAACGGACTTGTCGTAAATAAAAAACATCCTTGGTATATACAAGTGCAAGGACAATTACATATCATCGGTACAAAAAAAAATGTATTTTCGGAATAAGGTCTGGATGCGACAAAAACATCAAAGTCGAAATTATAGAAAGATGACCAATATTTCTGAAATGGAACTAAAATTAGAACATTTTTATAAAACATGCATGTTACCTGAGCTATGCAATTCCAGACATGTTCTAACTATGTAAATTAGAAATTTAAGCGATTAAAAATAAATGTTATTTAATTTTGACTATTTTTAATTACTTTGAAAAAAAACGTATGGTATTTATCATACCTACCTACATACCTACCTGCATACTTACCTACTTATCTTACCTATACCTACCTATCTTATATTTATACAAACCTTGTCCTGAGAATCACGAACACAACAAAAAAAGAATTATGCAATTTGGTGAAGTCCTTCGAAAGATATACGCATACCTACATTTCGGCGATTCATTCTTATATAGATGCATAATAACTAAGAAAGTGGTAATACAAGGAGAAAGCTACCTATTATAAGATTTTAAAATGGCACAGCGTAAACTTACTACCAAGCCAATGTACCTACAGAACCCTCAGTGCAATGGTGACTCGCACTTGACTAGTTTTTTAGCTCTACTGCTACTAAACCGACTCTAAACCACTGCATAAATTCTACAATTTATGTAGTGGTTTAGAATCGATTTTTCTAACCTATGTATACCTAGGTACTTGTATATACCTACAACCTACATAATTACCTACATGCGCAAACGGCTGTCACATAACATACATACACTAAAACTATAAAACGCAAACTTACTACAAAACTAATTGGCGGAACCCACAGCGCAAAGTTGGCTCGCATTTGACTAGTATTTTATAGAAGTAGATAGGTAAAATAAAATAGTGTGCACGGCTAGACATCACCTATACCGTCCAGTATAAGCTGATCTCGCATTTTATAGGCTTTCCGCACACTGAGAGGTCAGCTTATACTGGAAACTGATCGTTTATAGATACATTGAAATTGTATTTGCGATATAATATATAATTTTATATTCATAAAATGACAAGTTAAAATTAAATTAGATTGATAATTTTATTTCTTAGTACTCGTCCGATAATAGTGTAGTTTACTCTAACGAAATCGCTTCGACCTCAAGGCCGCGCGTGTCGCGTCTCTGCGAGCAAAAGTGTGCGAGCGAGATAAAGAGTGCAGTGGCACGCGGGGAAGTGGGGGCGAAATTAGAATTTGAGCTGAGATGGTGTAGGCTCTTAACAAAACAAGCTCGAAAAATTCAGCATCGCGTTCGAATATGCTGAGAATAATTTCTACTTTTATGATATTTTTAAAGTAAAATCCGATTTCGTATTGTATATAATATTTAAAGCCAGGGGGGTGGAATCACACCCCCTTTGCGGGGTGGAAGGTGGTGGGCTTTCACTACGCTGGCTTTTATTTTTATTGTTCCGATTTTGTATATAATATTAAAAACCAGGGGGTGAAAGCGTCCGCTACCACTGGGCCACCACCCACTACTGCTCTCTAACTCCTAGTTTACCATATTTACAATTTATTATCGAATACCGGTTTTCTTTTACGTATTGTTTATGTTGCAAATTGCAACCGAATACATGGTTCTCATATGATTTAACCAGTACACACTTTAAAAGAGACTTTGACCTCTGAGTTTGTTTCGGTGTTTCTTCTCAGGGTAGTCAGCTAGGAAACACCGGCCTCATCTAGCTTAAACTGACAAAAACCATTGACGTGTAAAAGTGTTCCTTGTAACCTATTTACTGAATAAACATCATTTATCATTTATTTACATAAAAGTATATAGGCTAGCAATAATAAGAACGAAAATTGTAATTAAATGTTATATGTCGACACAATGCGTTGTTCAATAAATTGTCAGCTTGACGAATGCTGGTCAAATAAATAACTAACTGTATTTTTTATTGGAGGTGGGTTTGCTGTTGACTTTAGTTTAGGTCAGATGTGACAGAGACATAGTCGACGATGGAGTGAGCTTACCCAGAAGAAGCCCTGCGTTCGAAAACACAGACGCAGGCAGAGAGTTCCACTCCTTTGCTGTGCACATTATGAAAGACGTTTGAAAACGCTTAGCGTGAATTGCTGGAATAGCAACAAGGTATGGTAACTTGCTGTGCGTCTAGAAGTCCGATGGTAGAAGGAGGCCGGTGGGATGAGGTCGTCTTCTTGGGCACACTCTCCGTACATTCTGTAGAACACCGACAGTCAAGAAAGTAGAAGCAAATGTAAAGGACTTTTAGCGTAATTTATGTGTTAGTATTATAATTTATAACCGCCATATCGTAATTTAACATACTTTCTTAGCAGACGGTAAACATCGATTTTCTTGGCTTAACTCTGAGACAACGTTCACGGACAGTTAAACCCGCGCCGCGTTCGCTTTTATGAAATAATTAATATATTTACGCTAATGCATTGGAAACGAGCTCGTGGCTAAAGTAATAACAGCCGCACGGGTCGATCTATCAGGTTAAGCTACGCTTGCCGGGGTTGGCCCATGGATCTTTACATACCGAGACTCCTCCGTGCCTCAGAAAGCACGTTAAGCCGTTGGTCCCGGCTGTCAATCGTGGATCTTTGACAGTCGTTACGGGTCGTCAGAAGCCCGAAAGTCTGACATCCAGTCTTACCAAGGGATATCGTATTACCCAGTAACTGAGTTGTGGAGGTCAGATAGGCAGTCGCTCCATGTAAAATACTGGTATTCAGCTGCATCCGGTTAGACCCTAAGATAGTTGGGAAAAGGCTAGGCAGATGATGATGATGCGTTGGAAACATTACTATTTTACAAGTTTTTAAATAACTTGCACTGTTCGTATGTTTGTAAGTTGTCCGTAAAAATTTTCAAATAATTTTTTGACCATTTATTGGTATCTGATTGAGTTGAAAGTTTGCATACACCTTTAGTTCTGGTGATAATGCATTTTTATGATAAGCATGACCTGAGACATTTAGTATTAACTTCAGATAAATGAACTCTTCAGTGCTCAACAGCACGGACACAAAATTTAGTTGAGATAGCCGGTACCTGTGAAGCCCCGAAACTCACCGGTGAGTCGGACCAAAAAAAAAAAAAATTAAAGAGAATACAAAAAAAAAAAAAATCGGCTGTCAACCCGGGTTTAATTTGACAACCCGGATTTTGCCATGGGGCTTCACAGGTTAAAGCTTGTTAAAAAATGTGTGTTTTTAACCGACTTCGAAAAAGGAGGTTTTATGTTCGACTGCATGATTTTTTTTTTGGTTATGTTTGTCCACCGATTTCTCTGTCAGCTGCGGACCGATTGTCGAAATTTTTCTTTTATCCGAAAGAATATACTCCCGAGGTGGTCTTATATAAATTTTACCGAAATTGCTTCAGCACTTTTTGAAAAAGTGCACAAAAACGGAAAATACTTATACGTAGATGACGTTTTGGTTTTCTCCAATTACGAGTATGTTTAAATTCCACGTTTCAATTTATTGAGGTTTTTAGTTCTGGGGTATAACAACTAAAAAGTGAAAAATAAAAAACTTTTTTACATAAAATACAACCGACTTCCAAAAACGAAAATACACTAAATAAATTAAAAAATAACTTTAATAACAAACAACGAAGAAATAAAATACAAACACCGACTTCCGAAACTAAAGTTATTTTTTCATTTTTAGTGTATTTTCTTTTTTGGAAGTCGGTTGTTTTTTTGTTAAAAGTTTTTTTTTTAAACTTTAGACTTCTACAAGCTTTTATTTGGCTTCGTTGCAACTCATCCCTATTCCCAACTCGCCCGGTCCGTATATATCTACCTACATGTAAGTACAGCTAGAAAGCGCAAAAGTACTGATGGTAAGAAAAGTGCTGGTATGGTTTGTATTTTTTTTTTATTCAGTCGTCACTAAATCACAGTTTTTACAATAATTAAACCTTTTTGCTAAAAAAACACAGTCTGTAAATAAAATAATTTAAACTATAGCATAATTATTACAGTTTGTACAATAATTAAAACTATCTGCTAAAAATCAGTATATGTATAAAAAAATTACACTATCGTCTAAGAAATTACAGATTTTACAATAATTAAAGCATTCTGTTAAAAAATCACAACCTGTCTATAAATTAATTTATGGTCTAAGAAATCACAGTTTAAAACATAAACTAAATTACACTCATTACATTTATTAAACTCTGCTAAAATCAGTATGTGTATAAAATAATTTAACATATCGTCTAAGAAAAAAACATCATGAGTAAAATGTCATCATCATTCTCCTGCCCTTATCCCAATTTATTTGCGGTCGGCGCAACATGTCTTTTTCTTCCATACTCCTCTATTAGTCGTCATCTCTGAAGTCACCCCCTTTTTACACATATCTTCTTTCACACAGTCTAATCATCGTTTCTATGGCCTTCCTCTATTCTTTCTCTGCTCTTATAGCAAAACTTAGCGGGTCTGCACCGGCTTTCAGCTGGCAGTTGAGAATATTGAGAAGTCGTTCGAATGTTAAAAGAGTAGATTTTTTTTATGACAAAGATGAGTTTAGCCCTTGGAAGTGGGCACACATGTAATTATTTTAATGAGAAATATACGCAATAGTGCCCTGAACCTCGTCTTTTACTCCATACACACCGCACTCTCGCAGTAAGCCAGCGAGTCTCTCCCTAGCGCCCTGCAGGCCGTCCTGGAGCTCTGCGGGTCCTACAGTATCTATTCTCTACATCGTCGTAAGCTATTCACTCTAGTCTTAAAGACACCCAGGTTGTTGCTATAAGGAAACACAGACACCGGCAGAGAATCCCACTCCTTAGCTGTACGCACATAGAATGATTTCCCAAAACGTCTAAAACCATAGTTGAGCAATAAAACATGTCCCTAAAGACATCGTACTGTTTAAAATTAATTAGCCACATAGACGGACAGTCACACCTACCATACATAATCCTGCATGACCGCCAGTCACACGGTACGAATCCGAATCGTATTTTCATCAAATTTCATTAAAATGCGCATTTGCAATGGAGAAATGGTCACCTGGTGCTATACGTGACTCCTGACTTTGCTAACCGAATGTACGAAGTTACGTAATACTGTTACGGAGCGGTGTTCAAGGTACTGCGTTTTTGGTGAGGAATAAAGAATAGTAATGTGATGGGTAGCTTAGGCTGCGAGGACTGTGCGGCGGGCGGTAGCGAGAGCGGTGTGGCTGGGATCGTAATTATTTTCAACACGCCTTTATTAGCTGTACCTGTAACTATGTAAAACATTCTTAGAAGTTAGAGACCCACTTCCCGGTTTCCGATTAAGTTGATATTTTGCTAACATGTTTGTTCTGGTTTTTTTTTTCATCAGTGAGAGTTAGAATAAAAGACAGTATGGATGACATTTCCATTGGTAGCTAAAGGCTAGACGCGGTGGCATGCAGCACGACTTTGTATGTGTCTAAGACTAGAAACTATAGCAGACTTGACACTGAGCAAAACAATCGAGAATCGCAAAATGTTTCATATATACCCAAACTAACCTAAAGGCGCAGACACACTACGGCACACGGAGAGGCCACGCTTTGCAAGAAAATGTATGTGATTGTGTCCTCTGCAACCTACGGACACGCTATGCATCAATACACACATGCATGGCTCGCTCGAATATGGCGCTCACATAGCTCAATGCTATCAACGACATGCACGCTGCATGCGGTACACACTATACACGAATGATAACCCACGCCTATGGCAGTGAAGCTACGCACCATATTCTTGCAAAAACACGTGCGTAGCCTTTTTTTGTGACGCGATGGGCCACGTTTTTTTTTTTTTTGTGGGTTTGGAAATCATCCATTGACTTCTCCCGCTCTGGGTGGAGCGGGAGGGCGTGTCAGACTCTTACTGACTAAAACCCACCCCTGTTCCTTCCTGCCCTTAGTGCCCGGGGGCGAGGTAACTCTGTTTCGAATTTATCCTCAACCCCCGGGCAGGTGGGCCACGCTACAGTTGTACAACAATGTACAACTGTAGCGTGGGCGCGTTGTGGGTGTGTAGTGTGTATTGCAGTAGAAACGTAGACCCACGTTGTCAAACAAATGAATCCACGCAGCTAATATGCCCGTGCCCGTGCACAGCATGAGCCGCGGTGGGTCTGCGCCTTAACTTTTAAATCGGCGGTCGGTCGTGGGCGAGTTCCATACAAAATAGCAGCATCTGTAAAATGATGGTGATAGTATTTTGATCCACGCTCATCGCTCCGCTCCCAGTTGTACCGAGACCGCACGCTTACATTCCAACTCTTTTAAAACCACGTCACATTGCGTTGCGGTCCCTTGATCTCATTATATCATTCACATTGAGTGCATTCGCTCTTGACAGACCACTGAGTGTTGCGGAAACGAATCTAACCACATCTGGATAACTAGTTAGTAACGTTAACCACATAGCAAAAGTGACTGAATCACCATGTAGTATCTTATTTAATGTGTCATGTGAGTTGTACGTCCGTACCTTCGTTCGAACTTCACGACTGTAGTTCTCTAAGAGGTGGGCAGAGGTGTACTGTAGATCCGTATAATAAACAATCATTTCGCCACATTGACAAAAAAATACTAAAAGGATGTTAGTGACAATATCGGGCGTAATAAGACAGTTTCCAAAGCCGAAAGCAACTTATTCTACGCATTATTTGGATATTTTTTTTCCACTAGACCAAAAATTCACAAATCCACTGGTTCTGGAGAATTCAAAGTGTTAGTACTAGACCTTTTTCCAAACAAACATTATCAGAATTTTCGATTTCTTTTTTTGAATTTTCGAAATCACGCATTTCAAGTTACAAAAAACGCAATGATTACCAAACGTATCCGACAAGTACCTACGTGTCTTAAAGCGAAGGGGCGGGGTTTAACTCCATTTGCCCGGATTCGCGTTATATTGCGCGCAATATGAAATATCCTTTTTTTCACACCTAAAAATAAAAGTCGTTTTCCAGCAAAAATTTTTTGCGCAAAGTTCTTTGTTAGAAGTACAGTATGCGTAGTTGACGGCTATGTCATGTGTCTTTTTGCACCCTCTACATATATCTTATAACATAGGTTAGTACTTACATACTAGGATGTTAGTGACAATATGAAAAAAGAAATATTGCAACCGGTCAGGTTATCCAAAAAGGCGAGAAGAGGCTTTTGTAGCGTTATTCTGCATTATACACTACGACAGATAGTGTGTTTTTGATGAGATGTCCCATTATGGGGCTCTCATCAAGCCTGTCAGCTATCGCCCTCAGGAGACTGTTGCCACTGCCATGCAATGTGGCGAGCAGAGACGCACTTTTCTTCCGTACGACAGCTGAGAAGCTGTTTCGGGCTTTTGCGAACATCTCTGACGCACTGCAGTAACGTGGCAGTCACATCAGCGCCCTGAAGGCGAAGGCGAAAGCTATGTTTAAGTCCCATATAGTAGAGGAAGAATCTATTGCCATCAACCGAACAGAAATCCAGAATCCGGGCTGCCACTGAGAAATTCAAAATGGAAAAACCGAATAACACTTTTTCCCGATCCGGGAATCGAGCCCGACGCTTGCGATTGCTTGACCAATGAGGCAGTCCTACAATGTTTCTTAAAACTAATGCATGTATTTTATCCTCATGATTATGGCAGCTATCAAGAAATAACTCAGCTTAATTAAAACTAGCACTTACCCCGCGCCTTTGTTCGCGTGGATTTCCAAAAAACAGCCGATGATAATTACAATTTTTAACCTACCTAAATGGGACTGGACAGGAGATGTCTGCCGCATGCCTGACGAGCTGTGGGGCTGTAAAACACAGGATTGGTGTCCTGACACAGTGACCCGGGCCCGCGGCAGATCACTAAGGAGATGGCGGGACGACCTGGATGTCTTCCTTAAGAATTGGAAAGAAGAAGCAAAAAATCGTGACCGTTGTAAGGAATGGAGGCCTTTGCCCAGCAGTGGGACAGTACGGGTTAGTAATAATAATAATAATAAAGCCTACTAGCCTCTGCCAGCGGTTTCGGCCAGGTCGAATTAGTTCCCCCGTTATAAACATTCAACCCCTTTCACCTCTTTTAAGGTTGAATTTTGAAAAACCCATTCTTAGTGGATTTTACTCTTCACAAAGAACACACTCCAAATTTTATGAATCTAGAACCAGCGGATATATCAGTCAATCAGTCAGGGCACGGGGTCTCATGTCGAACAAAGAAAATTTAGTTCAAATAAATCTCAATAGATGGCGTAATATGCATCGATTTCTTATTGAAGTTTAAGTAATATTATTATTTTGAAAATAAATATGGTAAAAACTGTATTTTCTTATTTAATAAACTGCCATAAGCATAAAATTGTGGAATAATTGGCTTGTAATTCAAATTGAGACGATTATCTGAACGAATCCTTAGACATCTATATTTCTTGTACCAATAGATGGCGCTGTTTGAAGTTTTAGAGTTTATCCATTCACCTCTAAAATTTGAATAGTGACACATTTTGATACAGTAAAACTGCTATGAAGTGCCAAAAATACTATAAAAAAAATTCCCCAATGTGTGACAAAATATAGGTAAGACTTTAAGTAAATTCATTCGGCTTGCAAGCCGTCGCTGCTAACACCATCTAGCGAGGTGTTAGAGGACGGGTCCGAACGAAGAACAAAAGTTACTTGTGCCAGACGAAAACCCGTAGTTACGGCAGTACCGTTTCTTTGTATGGGATGAGGCATCTGTACGCTAGTATTATATTATCTGTGGTCAGGGCTTTGAATTTTCTATATATCAACAGTTAGCACCCACAAATAATGTAGCTTTCTACTGTTGAAAGAATTTCCAATCGGTAAAATCGGTTTAGTAGTTCCAAAGATTAGTTCCCACTAACAAACTCACAAACTTTACCTCTTTATAATAATGTTAGTGTAGATATTTACGTGCGCTAGCAAAGGTTCTGCGCGTTATTGCTACAATATCTTCATTAAATATTTTAGCTTAAATTCTTCACTGAAGATATTACTAGAGAATGCAGCTGGTTTAATATCTGAAGGCAACGAAGGTATTCCTTTGCAGTAAAAAGACAAAGTTAATAAACTTCGCCGTGAAAATTAAATTCTTCAAATTATTTTAGTTTAAAGATATAAGAAGATAGCACGGTATTTTTTCTCTAAATGTAAAGTACATTTGTTCTCAGGGTTGGTGAATGGGCTATTTAATAAATTCGCACGTTATGAGGTGAATTAAGGCGCTATTAACTGCCAATGACCTTGAGTGGTTAGCTTGCGTGTTCTGTGCTGAGCTCACGTAACGCGTCTTACGTACACCCAGTAATAGGACTCGCCCAACAAGGAGCGCTGTCCGAAATTAGACGCGTTATTAATTTATTACACATAAAACAACAAGTATTAAAATAAAACACTGAGACTAAATTATAAATAATTAAATTTTCTTTAAAATGGTTAAAGTTTCATAAAAACACGCTTTATAGTTTTTGCGTGACTCTCAATTTTATATCCGCGTTAGACATAAATTTACAAATTAATTACACAATGTAATATAAATATAATTTCAAATATTCTGAGATCAAATTACGACGAAAATAGTCTAGAGTCACATATATTTTTTTCAAAGAAATAAATCTAGTCGTTTAGACGTGATTTTCAGTTAAAAAACATTAAATGTCGTATAATATAACTGCGCCTTATATGTAAATCAAAACAGTAACTGCACAGAGTACATTATAATATATAGAAAAGTAACTGGCACAAACAGGTAACAATGGTTAAAACATTAAAATTTAAAAAAAAAGGGAGCGTTTCGCGACTGTTGCTTTTGTGTTCGCGCTCTTTCGTCCACTGCTTTTGGCGGGACCGTGGCGTGTGTCGAGGAGGGTATTTATGAGCACGTTCACAGATAACATCATAAGGCCATGCATGTTACATAAAGCTTTAAAATATCAAATTGTCATTTTTTGAGACTTACATTTCGTAAGTTTTTCTATTTAATTTAGAAAAGGATACAAGTTCCATTACGGTCCGTAGGTTTAAACAATCGAAGAAGAATGAATGAATTGAAGTCTAAAAATTTGTTTAAAAATTAGTAAATCAATGAATCTGAAGAAGAACAAGCCTACAAATCCAACAATAGCTTATAATCTAGCTTTCCTACATTTCATTGAACTACTGAAAATTCTATAATTTTTAGGGTTCCGTACCCGAAGAGTCGAAACGGAGCTCTACTGCTGTCACTCACGTGTCCATCTGTCCGTCGTCTGTCACAGAATTTTGTGCCGAAGAATTTTTAAACTTCCTATTGACCTATGAACTTGAAATTTGGTGATATGCTTATTATTTGGTATATTTTACTAACAAATAACAATATATTGATAAAACAGATTCTTTCTTTGATAATTCATATTTATTGGCCGGTTTTCCTTCATAAAACTAATCGGTTCGTTTACAAAACTGGGAAAGAAAATTATTTCCATTTCTGTAAATTTCGTGTAAAATTCAGTTGGATTAAAATCTCTCTAAACTTGAACGTGTCAACATTCGTATTCAATCCTCTAAGTAATGCTAAACACAAGTAGTTGGATGCAAATAGACTTCATAATGTGAGAAGAGGTGTCAACTGCATAGATAAATTTTAGAAATTTATTTATTACCCGACTGGAGCCAAAAATACCTAGTGTACACCGAATTAGTATTCTTGAAGGTGGGCTTAGATTCAGAACAAGCCTATTTGGTTTGTTCTTGATATTCTTGAACTTGTTTGTTAGGAATCAGTTAGGAATTGTTATAGTAAGTAAAATATTTATTTGTATAAGCGCTATTTAATTTTAGAAGTCTGTATAGTTTTTTACTCACGGTTAGTAAAATACTTAAATGTATTATCTAATTAGTTATTTTATATTGATTTTTGTTTTCATCCTGGCAACACTGACTTGATCGCCACCCCGTTGCGCCCTCCCATCAAGCACTGGAGGGGGTTTTATCGCGGGCTCAACGGGCAAGTGGGTCGAGTCAGTCTTGCTGCGGAAGTCGAATCGAATAGACGAAAAATAAGTCAGTTACACGAGTATATAAATCCGTAGTTCTGGATATAAGTGCTGTTTGTGACAAATTAAGGTATGCACACTGTTTTAATAAAAAGTAATGAAAATAGGCAACTAATGATTTTGTTAGTGTTGTAATTATACTCTATTTTCAACAAAACTAAATGCTTGAGAATCAATTTGGAGTTTCCTTTCATGTTCAATGGTCAATGTCCAACGGTAACGCAGCCCAACTAAAATATTGATGTTTGTTTGTTTGTTTGTTTTATGTGGTGTGTTAAGAAAAAGTACGAGTAGTATATAAACTGTAACATAATATTATAACGGTAAATCTGATTTGAATTTTATATTCTTGTCTCATTATCCCTTACTGTGGGTAACACTTCGGACATCCAGGTAACCTAAGCGAGATAGTCAGTAACACCAGGGTGCTGCTGGCCTTCCTCGAGGAGCTGGGGTGAATTGAATGACAATGCTGTCCCACCTGTACGCAAAATACGCGCCTTGGGCGTGGAGTTGCGGAATCCAGCCCGACATACATACATACATATCCCTAACTGTGGCCAAGACACCTTTAGCCATCTCTGATCAGTCCCGTGAGTCTGTGGGACTGGCAGTGAGTACACCCTTCTCGAACCTGGAATTTCTGCTCAATATCCGTCTGCAACCTTAGACCGCATGGTGCAGACATCCTGACCTTATCTATACTACGTATATGATAGGTTAGGGCTGTAATGTTTATAGGTCTTTGCTACCACCGCAGGAGAGGCACTGTGTAACAAGGCAGTGTTAAAGCCTTGTTTATTTTTTGACCTCTATTCCAAAATTACGTTCTTTGCTACCTTTTTTAATTTCAAATTCAAAAATTACTAGTTTTCTACGTCAATAGTCTGTTTTTATATTAAGAATTAGTTCTAATTCTGCAGCCGAGCTAGTAGAAGCTCTTCATTATCATTTTTCGATTCTTCAACTGTCAGTTACCAGTTTCCAAGAGTTGTGCAATTATAAAATTTAATTACGTATCAAGTCACAGTGTATGTGTTTGTACTTTAATGAGTGCTTCTTATATTTAAGCCTACTTTTGTAAATAATAAAATATACGTGTTAACTTGTCGTGTGTGATTCCTTCATCCAATTCCTCATCTACCTACGGTCCTCCTACTCCTACGTCCTCTGCGTGTCACTCCTACGTCTTCCTCTGAGTGTCACTCCTACGACCTCCTCTACGAGTCACCAATACTCCGGTCCTGCAACGTGACACCGCCTCTGCACCGTGACAACTGGGCGTAGGATGTCGCAAGACGATCTCCGGCCACCGTAGACCCGGGCCTGTGGACGGCGAGCAGTGGGTAGCTCGCCGTCCGATCAGCGACAGGCCCGTGAGTCGACGGCACGTAGTGTTCCACGCGCGCTTCAAAGAGATGTTGTCAGCCACCACTGACGGGGCCCATCGTGGCCGGTGCCTGCTTGCCTTGGGGTTGCGGATAAATTCTTAACATGAGTTACCGCACCCCTGGATACTCAGGCAGAGAAGGAACAGGGTTGGGTGTTAGTCAGTAAGAGTCTGACATGCCCTCCCGCTCCGCCCAGAGCGGGAGAAGTCATAGGATGATTTCTCACCCCATCAAAAAAAAACCCTTAACGCTACTGCGGCCGTACGTGACATTTGTTAGGATGGATGGAAAAAAAATGTGATTGGTTTAAACACTGACAAGCTATCTCGTAATTCTGTTTTTTCTTCCTGAAAGAAGGATAGATGTAAAGTACTGAATAGTATCTAAATAATAATTTGGAGTAGGTTTTTTCCCTAACTTTGAGGAAGAGGTCAATCGTCGAATCCGATTCGGCTGGGCGGCATTCGGGAGGCTGCGCGCTATCTTCTCGTCCAGCATACCGCAGTGTCTCAAGACGAAAGTCTATGAGCAGTGCGTATTGCCAGTGATGACATATGGAACCGAAACGTGGTCGCTCACAATGGGCCTCATCAGAAGGCTTAAAGTCACCCAAAGGGCAATGGAGAGGACCATGCTCAGAGTTTCCTTGCGTGATCGAATCAGGAATGATGATATCCACAAGGTAAACAAGGTTACCGACATAGCCCGAAGAATTGCCAAACAGAAGTGGCAGTGGCCACATAGCCCGCAGAACGGACGGTCGGTAGGGACGAAAGGTTATGGAGTGGCGACCGCGTACCGGAAGACACAGCGTTGGAAGACCTCCAACAAAGTGGACCGATGACCTGGTGAGGGTCGCGGGTAGCCGATGGATGCGAGATGCACAGGACCGGTCATTGTGGCGACACTTGAAGGAGGCCTATGTCCAGCAGTGGACGGCTTTCAGCTGAAACGATGATGATGATGAGGTTTTATCCTAATAACATGTAAATTTGAAGGAGGTTTTTTCCTACAGACATCTAAATTTGATGGATGAGACAATTGCTATCTTGAATTTAGAGACCGCTAACCAGTATTTAAACTAAGATACGGTTAGGGAGTTTTATAAACCAGATACCAAAATCTAGAAAACCCCAACGCTTAAAAGAAAAACACAAAAGAGCTGATGACTTCGAAACGGCTGAACCGATTTTGATAAAACATAATGTGAGAACCATCACTATAAAACCTGCTTTCATATAAAAAAAATCGCATTCAAATCGGTTTACCCGTTTCAGAGCTAGGGTGCCACAGACAGACACACACATGGCGGTCAAACTTATGACAGTCCTCTTTTTGCTGCGGGTGTTAATAAGGTTATTAGTTAGGAGAAGAAAATAATAATAATAAAATTTATTTCAGACTTTGTCCATATGTTTGTTAGTAACAATATTCTTAGCCTAGTGTTAGTAAAATACAATTACAATTCAATTCAAAGGTCGTGAGGCAAGTCTTGTGTATGGATGTGGGTGTCTATAAGAGTAGAGGAAGGCCAAAGAAACGACGGTTGGACTGTGTGAAAGAGAATATGGGTAAAGAGGGGGTGACTACAGAGATGACGACTAATAGAGGAGTATGAAATAAAAACACATGTTGCGCCGACCCCAAATAATTTGGAATAAGAGCAGAAGAATGATGGTTAATAAGGTTATTAAGACCAACGAAATAATGCTCTATTCCAGTTTAAACAGAGATTTTTATTGGTAAACTGATGACCGGATGATAGTGCATTTGCTTGTTTCGTCTTAACTAGTGTTGCCCAAAATCGGTCTTGGTCTTGCAGTCTTGGTCTTGTTCTTGCATTTTCGCAAGACCAAGACCAAGACCAAGACCGCCTTATTGTAGCAAGACCAAGACCAAGACTGAACCCTGCAAGACTTGAGCAAGACAAGACTTAAGCCTGCAAGACTCTTGCGTCTTGCAGTTAAGACAAACTGAGATTTGGGCGTTATTAAGTAGGTATTTGGTTTCAATCCCGATTATGAGAGACGTTCCCCAGTATCAAAACCGTAGGTATCGTCATAACACTAAACTTAGGGCCGCTCGTCTGAAAGAACCCTAAAAGGTTGTATTGATTAGGTAGGTAAGTACTTATTTTATATCAACTATTTATTAAGTAGGTAGCGTGTTAATACTCACAAATCTGTTCCCATCATCCCATGTGATAAAATGTACCTAGAATAACTTTCTAGCAAAGTTCATACCTTGTAGGTATCTACCTATAATAATATATTATGCTTGTTTATGTCTAATGTGCAGATCTAACTTTAGTACTCGTAGGTTGGTATGTGCTTACAATTATAGCCAACAAAATTATATAAACAATATTTAGGTACCTACTTATGTTTCAAAGTTTATATTATTCTTCTATTCAGCAAAATTTAAAACTAACAGCGAGTCGAGTAGGTCTAGTAACAGTTTCTACGGCAGCCAATGTTATGGTACAGACGCCAGCATATCAAGCTACTATAATCTGTCAAATTTCGTTAACAGATTTTCAACTTTATCGCTAAAGAGTTAAGGTTCAAGGTTGATTGGGAAAATGTGACGTTCTGCGAATAAACTGTTTGTCGGTCGGTGTATTATATACCTACTTATTTAATAATTTACCGACAAAGACGCCGCGGTTTGCAACAAGTGTATCACAGCATTTGACACTGTTTGAGCGCCGCATTCGCCGACAAAGAGTACGGACAGAGGCACACAAAATTGTTACCTATATTGGTAGGGTTGGTACAGGAGGATAAAATTAAATGACCTTGAAGATGTCTCAGCAGTAAGTAGGTATAAATTGAATGCTCTGAGTTTCTTGTATAAATACATTCACACACTGGCTCGAATTCGAACACTACAGCGTTTAAAGCTGTCGGGCGAGATGATAATTAATAACTAAGTAGGTATTGCATCTATTGAATTGCGAATATTTTGATTTCAAAATAATCATTGCTAATATCGGTAAATGATAGATAGTGAGTGATATACCTAGGTACTAAAATGTGAGCAGCAAGATTGAAAATTGATATTCAAAGGTCGAGGAATGAGTTTGACCTTGAAAAAGTCTTTTTTTTTTTAAATAATTCCTCAACCTTTATGAACTTGGAGGGTTGTATTGATGATTTTGATGATTATAATTCTGTAACTACATACGTCTTACAGTGCAAATCATAATCTAAAATCTAAACTAACGTGTTCAATAAATAGCAATAGGCTAATAGGTATTTGCAAGACTTGCAAGACTTGCGAGACTCTTGCCGCAAGACCAAGATCAAGACCAAGACTGAGAGCGCAATACCAAGACCAAGACCAAGACCAGGTGTATTGACGCAAGACCAAGACCAAGACTGGCCTAAGTCTCGTCTTGGTCTTGCATTTGGGCAACACTAGTCTTAACATAATCTGCCCGCGCCTTTTGTCAACTATCTTGGGGTCCAGCAGCCAGTCTAATCGGATCCAGCTGAATACCAGTATTTTACATGGAGCTCCTGCATATCTGATCTCCACAACTTAGTTACTGGGTAATACGATACCCCTTGGTAAGACTGGTTGTCAGACTTTCGGGATTCTGACGACCCGTAACGACCGTCAAAGATCCATGATTGACAGCCGGGACTAGGGTTTGGGTCCCGGGACGTCTCGCGTTCGAGGTCCCGGGACTTTTCGTAATTTTAGTTGGCTCGAGTCCCGCGACTTTTGGATCGAGACTCGAGATGAGACAAGATTGTCGAAATTATTAAGGACCTACCTCCGCATAAGTGGCGCCCTCATTGATTAAAAGATCGTATCTCAGCATAGAATTTTTTTATCCTTATTTTCTACGCTTTGCTACGATTTTTTAATCAATGAGGGCGCCACTTGTCGGCTATATACGCCTTAATTATGACAAATGATTAGATACTAGAATCGCTAGATATGTTATGATTTTTATCGAAATTCGTTTTATAACTATAAGGTTTAACTGTTAAGTGAAACTGGTGTGATTAAAAGAAATAAACAAAGCAATTATTAAGACTGAAATTAACTTTAAAGTTAATTAGATTAAATTTTCTGTTTTGTTTAATAAATGTTGATTTTTTACAAAAAAAAATTCTTTTTTTAGCACGTTTCACCAGAAATTAACTCAAATAAAATTCTTCAAAAAAGGCTTACCCCTCGTCAAAACAAAACAAAAAATGTCTCGAAGTCAGGGAAACTCCCGGGACGTTAATTGAAGCCTGTCTCGTGACTTTGCAATTGTCGGGAATTCCCAAACCCTAGCCCCCCAACGGCTTAAGGCGCGGTATTACCTCAATAGTCAAAAAAATTGGTTTCTTGCATAGGCGAGTATGACGTATTGCAATGAAAATATCCTTTGCAAGAAATACAGTGAATAGAGAAGGGTTTAAAGAAAAATTGTAACCGAATAGAATAGTAAAAAATAGTTTGATATTCCCAATAAATAATTTGGATATTGCTCCACAAAAATAAACTTTGGCGTCGAACATCTCTGTATTTTCAGCGATAACAATATATTTTTTTTAGGAATTGAATAGAATTAGCATTTTATTAAAACTTTGACCTAACAATTATTTAATTTACTGTGTATATTCTGCATAATCTAAAGAAAACCCGTAAAATAAATGCCTATCCGCATCGTCAACACAACTATTATGTTCAATTCTCAACCTACCAAACACACAGAACACAGAATAGAGATTTCATAACTTTTGTGGGACCAAAGGGTGATCTCTAATCCAAGGCAAGTATGTAAAGAGAAACCATCACACGCCTTTCATAACTTATACAAATCATCAATTATATAACATCATTGTAATGATGATCTGATGATCAATTAGTAAGCTTAAAAAACTTGGAATTAAAAGCACCTTCTGCATACAAAAACGTGTTACATACACACAAAGCATATATTTCGCCACAAGTGCGTAGATTGTAAGCAGCGTACGGAGAGTGCGCCGACCTTGCCTCTCTTGCGTAACGCCGGAACACCGCGCTCGGTAACATCGAGATGATATACTTTATGGCACCGTGACTTTACGCTCCTGTTTGTTTCTGAATGCTTGGTACCTTTCAAAGAGAGGTTTTGATTAATTTATACAAACAACACTATAAAAAAATTAATTATTGTTAAAAATTTTATATACTAATATGAATGACAAGAAGATTCCTTAAAATTAAATCTAACTCATGAGTCGCAGAACTTAGGGAAAGAACCTATTTTTTATTATTATAAAAAGCCTTTATTTACCTTGAAATATTTTAATGTATGCTAGTCTATGAAAAGTTATAGACGGAGTGTCAAAATCCAGCAATTTGAAGTACCAGAATGAGAAGCCGGCTTGTATCTGTACACGCGAAATAAGCTCACATAGACAAAATGAGAAGCCAATACGTCATCGTTACGTTCATCAAGGTCACTCACACATTTTAACGATCCTGCTTCATTTAATGTCCAATGACGTTCCGTCTACAACGTTTCATAGTCAAGTATGTATGTATGTTTGGGTCAAATCTTGCAAGCTGAATTATAACTTCCTCTTGTCTTACGGAGCTGATTTTTTACGTGGTGATTCAATTCCGATGACAATGCATTTTTATGGTAAACATGACCTGAATCGAAATCCAGGATTAGCTCCAGATAAAAGAACTCTTCAATGTTCAACAGCAGGGACATGAAATTTTGTGTAAGTATGTAGTGTGCAGCTCGCCTAACCTTATATTTGTGCACCCACTAATTAATGGCATTATTACACGAATCGTTCAATTGAACAGTTATCTTTTATTTTGCCTACATCACGCCAATACATGGCGACCCTTAGCCGGGAGTTAAAATTTTGCAACTTGCGTGAAAACGAAAGTGTCTGTAGCTGACGAAAGAAGTTTATGAAGATAGAAAATAAGAAGAAACTATACCTATATTGAAGAATAAAAACCATGAAGAAAAATGGTACAGAAGAAAGGAAAGTAAGAAGAAGTGAAGATGGTTTTTAAATTATAGAAGAATCAGCAGTTTAGAAATCCTTACAGAAGAAGTCTATTGAAGAGTTTAAAATAATAGAAGAAGACAGAAGAAGAGTGTTGCTGCCGGGTGCCGGGAGAATGCTCAAGCCTTGCCTTGATTTTGCCTACATCATTCCAATACAAGTACACATCTCTCTTCTAGTGAAAGACCACTGTTCTCCATGGAGCCAACAGGTAGAAAAATATCTCTTTGTCACTATAAATTGGTATCGATTTTGACGATTGAAGACTTTGGCTCAAGCAGTTCATTTATTTTAGCAGCTAAAAATGCTCTGACTGCTCCAAGCAGTCCGTCAACGGAGGCCCCAATCGCAACACGACTGCTCTCATGCAGTTGGTCTCGACTGCTCTAAGTAGTCCATCTATGGAAGGCCTTAGTGACGTAACTATAAAATAAGCACGTACGTGTTTTGCCAAATAAATAAATCCTGATTTATTCACATTAACCATGTTTGTACAACAAACAAAACACTAAAATGACATAATAATGGTTACGTATATCGGTCACTTGTTCAGATTGTGTTACTAGACCGTAATGATATATCGAGAAACATGTGTGTGTGACGAAAGTGCGGTCAGTGTGGTCACAGGTAATTTAGTGTCATACTCTGCTGATTGACAGCCGATTACCAGTTGCTGAATGCCCTAGTTCGCAGAGAACGTCAATGCTTGATCGGATGTTATCGAAAAATGGAAATGTGTAATATTTTTTTATTAATATATTTAGTCTGTATTGTACCATTTCCGGGCAAAGACCTCCTTTCATTCTTTCCACTGTTCACGGATCTTTGTTACCTGTTTCCAATTCTCAAGGAAGACATCTACCTATGTCTTTTCGCTATCTCCTTCGTGGTCTGCCGTGGTCTCGAGTTCATTCGCCATGCGGCAAACGTATCTAGCCCAGTTCCACGCAGCCTTTTGAGCCACGACAATGATCGGCGTTTTGAAGCGCAGTGCAGTGTTTCGTACGAGAGCCGTTAATTTAACACTTTGTTAAAATATAATACTGCGCTCCATAGCACGTTGGTATTGGTATATTGTAAATATCTAATATTGATATTAGGCATCGAAATGATTGTCCCAAATCTCTGTTATAGAACTTTAAGGCGTATTTAAAAAGTCTCTGCCCTCATGCAATATTAAGGATCCATGATGCTTTTGTTTAATTTCTTCGCGTTGAACTCTCTATCTGGAAAGTTTATTTCTTTGTGGAAATTCACAAAAAAAATATAACAAAAGAGTTTAAGGCAAGACAGGAGGACAAGTAAGCAGTGCTTATAATTAATAAAAAAAAAAACAAAGAAAACAATAACAAAAAATTCAACCGACTAAAAAGCAAAAAATAAATAAACCTTTAAGTCTTGAGTATTGAGCTTATTTACCTACATAAAATATCAAATTTTATGTAAACTAATTTTGAGTCGGCGCCAAACAACAATCTGATTATTAAATATCTAAATTGTATATGTACGTAGAAATGAAGAAGGTTAGGTGTAGGTAATTAATCATTTTATTATGGCGCCGACTCAAAATTAGTTTATATAAAATTTGATATTTTATGTAGGTATATAAGCTCAATACTCAAGACTTAAAAGGTTTATTTATTTTTTGCTTTTTAGTTCTTTTTCGTCGGTCGAATTTTTTGTTAAAAAGTTTTTTATTTTATGATTTCTTGTGACTCGCATCATCTTTTAATACTCTGAGGCTAATTTCTAATCCTTTATCATTCCTCTTGGCACTGAGGTTCCCAGGATATTGACCAGTTGAGGTTACCTCCAGTATTCTAAAGACGTCTTTTCTCAAAGCATAATTATTAAGTGGTATCTGTCACTAAAACCAGTTTTTTATATCTAACCTCTATTGTTTAGGAAAGGCATGGTATCCATCATCAGCTCAGTTTCATGATGTGATGATTCCTAAATGCAAATACCTGATTAAATTATGAAAAGTAAACACACAATATGTGTGCCCAATTTTCGAGGTTTTCTTTCAATGTTATCAGGATTCCATAATCAGATCCTGATGTCCTTAACATGGGACCACCCTTAAGGTATACTCTATCTAAGAAAAAAAGAATCATCAAAATCGGTTAATAAACAACGGAGTGAGGGCCGAACATACGTACAGAAACGCTAAACGTGCCCACAATTTTCGAGGTTTTCTCTCAATTTTATCAGGACTTCATCATCAGATCCTGATTTCCTTGACATGGAACTACCCTTGAAGTATACCCTATTTAACAAAAAAATAATAATTAAGATCTGTACATAAATGACGGAGTGAGGGCTGAACATACACAAAGAAAAAAAAATATACGATCGAATTGACAACCTCCTCCTTTGTTTTCGTCGGTTAAAAAAAGAGCGTCAAATAAAATTAGCTAGCAAAACTTCATAGACAAAAGAGTGCAAATTAAGGCGTCAACGGTCGCTGACGGGGTAGTTAATGCTTCTTACTTCTTTTCTTTTTCTAGATTTTCTTTTTCTTATTTCATGATTTGTTCTTCTAGGCAAGCGTGCTCCATCTTCGACCACGTCATCGCTTACCATCAGGTGAGATAGTGGTCAAAAGGATCCTTAACAAAAAAAATAATAATAATAATAGGTGTTTCCTAGGTCATTAGGTTAAAAAACGTATCCAAATATTTAAATCGCCCAAAACAATATCCTTAAAAGTTGATCGATGCATAGTAAGACTTACTCATCACCTTAAGTATTGACCCTTTCGTCATCTGAGAAGTTTATTTCAATATAAACGGCCATTTTCCCTAAACGTTCCCAGAATTAAGTGACTTGTGCAAGTCATTTTACTTTGACTTCTTTGACTTACGCCATTATGACTGACAGCGAGTACCTATCGGAAGAAGTTTTTTTTTTAGTTCAATGTCGAATCAAACTCGACCTACGCATGTTTTTTCCCCGTCTCTGTTTACAGTCGCGTGATGATTACGTAACTCAATTACAATCACAATGATCGGTAATCTCAGTAGAACTATCATAAATGCTAATTAAGTACAGTTAGGTATTAAAACCAGACCAGTTCTGCTCTAAAAAAAACCGGCCTAGTGCGTGACGGACTTCGCACATTCAGGTTCCGTACCATATGAGGGAAATCAATATTTTGGTACTTAATTATTTGTAAAATATAATGTAATAGTAAACATTTTTACCTCAAGTTCATAGGTTAATGGAAAGTTAAAAAATTCTTCGGAACAAAATTTTGTGACAGGTGACGTACAGACAGACAAACGGACAGACGGATAAACGGACAGACGGACAGACGTACAGACGGACAGACAGACAGACGTACAGACGGACAGACTGACCGACGGACAAACGGGCCGACGGACAGACTGACAGACGGACAGCCGGACGAAACGACAACCGGACAGACGGAAAAACGGACAGACGAATAGACGGACTGACGGTCAGACGGAAAGACGGACAGAAGAACAGACTGACAGACGGCAGACGGACACACGGACACGTGAGTAACAGGTATAGGACCCCGTTTGGACCCTTCAAGTAAGAAACCCTAAAAAAAATAACATTTATAAGTTATGGGATTTTTATCGCTGATACAATGCCAGTATAGTCAAAAATCGTCAGCTACCAACTACAAACCTCCTATGGTATTTCATGAGATGAAAGTGAAAGGAAAAATACTAATTTGATTAAGAACAGATACAACAAAAAATGTTGTAAGTCAAATCTTGTTCCTCACCTTTCAAACGAACACAGGTCAATATCCTATATAAGAAGCGGAATTTTACCGCCAAAAACACTTCGCATTCACTCGCAAGAATAATATGCAAGTTCGCCAAAGTAAATCGTACCCGTGACCTTTGCACAAATCTGAACACTGCAGTTATGAAATGATTTAATTTCTCTCATGTCGACACATTGCATTCATAATTTTTATGTTGCGCCTAACTGAGGTCGGTGAAACTTCTGTAATTGGCAGACATTTTTTTCTAGACTATTATTGTTATGTAACTAAACTTGTATGCGTATGCGGTTCGTTTTGAAATAAAACGTAATTAATTAGATGATGTTCTAGTTACTTGCGAAAATTACGTTTGCTCATATTATTCAAACTAAATCAAGTTATATAAAGTAATTAGCTGACCCGACAAACGTTGTCCTGTCTTAGCTATGAACTGTCAAACGCGCGAGGATTAAAAATAGTCGTTAGTTTTCTGAAATTTTCTAATTTTCCGCGCATCTTTTTTATTTTTTTCTATCATTTATGAACCTTCTCCTGACAATAAAAAACAACAAACAAACAATTATCGAAATCGGTCCAGTCATTCACGCGTGATGATGGGCGAAGTGCTAGTCAATCTGCCTAGCCTTTTACCTTGAGGAAACCTTGGGGTCGGCTTCCAGTCTAATCGGATGCAGCTGAATACCAGTATTTTACATGAAGCAACTGCCTATCTGACCTCCACAACCCTGTTACTAGGTAATACGATACTCCCTTGGTAAGACTGGATGTGAGACTTTCGAGCTTCTGACGACCCATAACGACTGTCAAAGATCCACGATGAAAAGGGACCAACGGCTTAACGTGCTTTCCGAGGCACGGAGGAGTCTCGGTATGTATAGATGGTCACCCATCCATGGACCAACCCTGGTAAGCGCAGCTTAACCTGATGGATCGACTCATGCGGCTGTTATTACTTTAGCCACGAGCTCCTAGTATTGGTATAGTATAGGTATAGGTAGGATAAAATTCTGAAGAGACTTATAGAACCTGTTGTTTACGGAGGTAATGAAGCTTATCGATTAACCGTCAGACAGTGCTCACCTCAAACTTTGAAAGTTCTTGTCTGGAAAGTTTAATAAAGAATAAATCGAAGAAAGGTATCTTCATCTTGAGTCCTGCCGTCCTGTATTAAAATAAATAGGTAAGGAATGGCATTTCCTACCCGGGCCTGCGGTTACGAGCAGTGGGTAACTCGCCGTCCGATCAGCACCAGGCCCATGAATTGACTTTAAAATGGTGCAAGTTTCATAAAAATACGCTTTATAGTTTTTGCGTGATTCTCGTTTTTTTATCCACGTTAGACAAATTTACAAATTAATTACACTGTGGTATAAAAATATTATTTCAAATATTCACATAACAAATAACGACGCAAACTGTCTAGAGTAACATACGAGTAATTATGTATCATTTTCAAAGAAATAAGACTAGTCGTTTAGACGTGATGATCAATTAAAAACCATTAGAAGTCGTATAACTGCGCCCTATGGGAAATAGTATATCGGGGAAAATAAAACAATACATACTTAGATACTCGTACTTAAATACATCAAAATGAACAACGTCAGGGATGATTGTGACGAGCACTCAATAGATATTCCCAGTGTGAGACAGCGATTTGTTGTAAAAAAAAAATATTTTCTGTAGTTTAAAAAAACTAAAAAAATACACTTTATTTTTAATTTTTCGGGTTCTTCTCAGTTTGACTTAACATGCATTGTCATCCAAATTAAACATGTAAGAAAAGATTCAGGCGAAAAGTGGGTCGAATTAAACTTCTACGATTTGTTTACATAGCTAACTAGCTATGTAACCTACAAGTGAAGATATAATAGTACTGTAGAATTCCAGGCACTCTTGTGCTCTGCAGGGACCCTGGACGTTCTTCGAAGTCCCGGGGACGTTGCGTAGCTTGGCGACTCGTTGACTTGGCGCGAGAGGACTATGTCGAAGGGATCTGTCTACGGGCGAATAAGGGAAACTGCTGAGGGCGACTTCTAAGTCTAGAATGTTCTAGCCAACCAGTTAAGGCCGGTGCCCACCCGCTAACATTAGGCTGTGTCTACAATCGTCACAGTACTTACCTACATTGTTACCTTAGGGGAGAAAGTAAAAAAAAAACAACTTATTTAGTCCCGAGATGGAGTAGCGAGGGCGCCAGTAATTCGAGGAATTAAATAAGTCTTTAATCCGAGGTAAACACTGTGCTTTTCATTACAAATACAAGGAATATCTGAATCAGATGAACTTATTGTGTGAATACAAGTCTCTGCTATACGGCAGTATAAACAAAACTCTACAACTCGAAAAAACAAATGAAAATCGGATTTCCACTTTCCCAACAATTTTTTTTCTGTGGCCGGCTACTAGCTATTCAGCCATTATTTTTCATATCCATCATTGAAAAAATGGTAAATATTTTGCCCAAATCTATGTTATTTTAAAGAAATAGTTGATAGTAAATTATAATAAAGACATAAAAAAAATATATTACTTAACTTTATGTTATTTCAATTTTACATCGCACTGTAATTGAGTGACTGTCTAAGAAGTTGGAACAGGGTTAATAGAAATGTGAAAATATAATTAGTTTTTTTTTTAATAATTAGACAGCTGTCAGATGAAAACGATTCTCCCTAGGGCTGAAAAGTTTTACTTTCAACCCGCTCCTCAGGCAACTTTAGACCTACTTTCCGAGTATGAGTAATGAAAATTTATATAACTATGTTCATAAGTGAACCAAGAGAACCGCGCGGCGCTAATAGGCCATGATCAAGGTCACAGTAACCTGTATCTTCATCTGATTTGCATTTGAGTTAAGATAATCGCTTATCAATTATGCATGCAGGTTTCTATAAATTATCTTTAATCTCTAAATAGTATAAAAGTCGCTCCATCTCTACCTGTCTACTACCTCTACCTCGCCGATTTTTCTTCTAATCCACGCATATAGATAACCTACATTTTAAAATATATATATTCTTTTTAGGGTTCCGTACCCGAACGGTCTAAACGGAGCCCTATTGCTGTCACTCGCGTGTCCGTCTGTCCGTCCATCCGTCTCTCTGTCTGTCCGTCGTCTATCACAAAATTTTGTTAAGAAAAATTTTTAACTTCCCAATTATATTGACCTATGAACTTGGGTGATAATGTTTAATAGTACGTAAATTTAACTGGCAAATACCAAAATATTGATTTCCCTATGGTACGGAACCCTAAATAATTTCTTTTTGGTGTGGGAAATCATCAAATTACTTCTCCCGCTCTGGCTGGAGCGGGAGGGCGTGTCAGACTCTTACTGACTAAAACTCACTCGCGTTCTATTGCTGACCCTGGCAGGATAGATATTCTTATAACTTTTTTGCCCCACACTAGGAATTACTCCTGTATCGTGGGTGCGTTTACAAACATGTAAACTCACATACACAAGACACCCAGACCCGGAACAACTATCTGCCATTAAAATATTTGTTCCGTACGGGAATCGCACCCGCCACAGGCAGCGCAGCAACCAAACGCTCAACCACTATTCTACTTAGTTAAATTTTGCATACCAGTAATGGGCAAGATGAGGAGATTATTTACAATGTTACCTGAACATAAATGTACCATCTATGAATTTACCCGTGTTTTGTATAGATAAGTAGAGTTATTTTTCAGTTTATTATGTAATGTGTTTATCAGCCTATTTATGTATGTATGTATATATTATAATGTATGTATGTTTGTTCCTTTGTGGCACTATAGAGACCAAACGCATAGGCCGATTTTGATAATTCTTACGTGAATTGATTCGTCTTAACCTTGCGAGTGCTTCTAAAGATACCAGTAACTAGTAACTTACATGACAGTAATCAAAATACAATATGGCGACTGCCAGACGCCATATTGTGAAAAAGAAAAAATAAAAGTTGACGATCTATATTAAGTGGGGTATCAAAATAAAGGGTTCGAGGAGTTGATTCCAAAAATATAATATACCTATATGTAGAAAATAAAAAATTGAATATTTTCAAAAAACTCGACTGTAAAAAACAACTAAAAAGTTCCAAACAAGTCACTTTTCAAGCAGTTTGATGCACTTGGTGGTATGAACTAAAATAATAGCCACCAACTTTTTACAATCGGGTTTTTTGAAAATATTAATTTTTTTTATCACACCAATTGACTGAATCATCTTATTCTTCTCTCAAGATCTTAGATCTTTCACTCCAATGGCGAAACGTGGATTCATCTCTGCTTACTTCTTTGAGGAAGACTGGCATGATGATATTATATTCCTTTTTAATGTATCAATAAATAAAAATTAAATATTTTGGTGAGATTATTATTACATCAGTATGTGTTACAGAAATACTTTCACTTTGAAACATTTAATTGATCGTTAAATTTTGTATCGAGAATGTTGTTCAAGTTTTTGTTATTCTATATCCGGTTCTGTAAAAGGGAATGTTTCACTAAAGTAGTTGACAGACATATTTTATTATTAAAGATAATAAAATATTTCTGTATAATACTATATTAGTACAAATTATTCTCGTTTATTAATCTTTATTACTTATTAAATACATTTTTATATATTTTTTAACTAAAAAATACATATAAAAATAATTCAATATATAAAAATAGTAGCCCACCGATATCGGGAACAGGGTCCAAGCTACGCCCGATCAGGACTCTAGAGAGAAACCGCCTTACAATGCGAGCCGTGTCCAGAAGTACAGCTTTCTGAATGAAGCTCCTGATCGAGCCACCTAACGAGAGCTCCTGAGGTGTTGGTCGTGACTCGTGGCTACTAAGCCATTGGCTGACATGACTATCGGTACAATGATCGCTGAGTCCACATCGTACATGTCGACAACCTCGCAAGCCAAGTCAATGCAGTATAATAATTATTATAATAGTAGTGAACACTGACGAGGAACAGAGCTTCCCATCTCTCTTACCTTTATTGGCTGGCTTAAGTGGAGATTCGCGAGAGCAATCGTGCTCGAGAGAAGGATGTACCATCCAAAAAGATGCTGAGGATCTTGACCGTACTTCCGGGATTATCCTGATAGCCGTGGTATACCTCTCCACTCCTTAAGCACCTCAGGATATGTTGCCTACTTGTTGCTACGTCACACTACATGCTAGCGACCGTTTTTGGGGGCACATTCATTGAGTGTATAAGTCACCTCCTGCCTTTTGTATCGATGTATATATAGAGCAGTGGTGACCTAGTGGCATTGGCCGCGACTTATCAAGTTGTAGGTCGTGAGTTCAAAGCCAGGCAGGCGCTTTACTTTTTGTAAATTATTTCATCACCACTGCTCTCAAAACGGTGAAGGAAAACATCGTGAGGAAACTGGCATGTCCTAGAACCAAAAATTTGAAGACATGTGACATCCGCCAACCCGCACTGGGCCCGCGAGGTGGATTACGGCCCACGCCCTCTTACAGAGAGGAGGCCTGTGCCCCAGTAGTGGGAACAATAAAAGGCTGATGGTGATATATAGTGACATTGTCCAGGTAGGGGCCATAGTCTTTACATAGTTCTTGCTAACCAGTCCACTTAAGCCTCCCAAAACCAAAGCCTGATATCTTTGATCTAGATACGCGGTAGCGTGTCAAGCCAAGTTAAATCTAACAGAACCGGCTAGCAGCACGGTGTGTTTTTTTTTATCTTGTAATATTTTCACACCAACCGGGGATTGTCCTGGGGTGCACTTGCAAAGCGCGTGGAGGGATAATCGTCGGTTGGTGATACATTTCATAAAGAGCGTCTAAAGAGGCCTCTATGAGTTGGCTTCGGCCTCTCGTACGCCTTTCAAAGGTCCGAACCAACTAGTACTAGATAGTGAAATATTTCTGTCTAATAATGAAATAATCTGATAATAAAATAATTCTGTCAGCTACCTTTGTCATTTCAGCTGAAAGATGTCCATTGCTCGACAAAAAATCTTCAAGTTTCGCCACATCGACTGGTACTGTTATTCTTGCATTGCAACGAACTCCCTCATCCTTCACCAGGACATCGGTCTATCTTGAAGGAGCCTTCCAACGCTGCGTCTTGCGGTACGGGGTCGCCTCTTGACCCCACCGGCCGTACATTCTGCCAGTAATGTGCACGCACTTGAGCTCTCAAAACGGTGAAGGAAAACATCGTGAGGAAACCGGTATGTCCTAGAAACAAAAATTCGAAGATGTGTCATCCACCAACCCGTATTGGGCCCGCGTGGTGGATTACAGCCCACACCTTCTCACAGAGGGGAGGCCTGTGCCCCAGCAGTGGGGACATTAAAAGGCTGATGATGATGATGATGACTTTAGTCCTTTAGTTAAGTTTTTTACACTCAATTTTAGCAATTCTTCGGGTTACGTCAATGATTTTGGTACTATTTTACGTAAGTCTTTGAAACAAAGAATTGAATAAAATTTTATCTCTAACATTTATTTTTTCTTGAGGAATGCCTTTTACAAGGAACAAGTTGTTAGTAATTTACACTGTAGCGTCATTGTTCCTCTTCAGCCAACAAGAACTAAGAATTGCTTCTTGTTTAAGTTTCCACGGAATCCTCTTAAGGCTTCTATTGTTTTATTTCATACTAGCTACGACTTGGTTGCTAGTACTCATAAATATTTTTTTTAAATAATTTCTTCGAAAAACTAAGTATTATTACGTACGTAGGTCAGGCTCTTTTTTTTGAGAGGGGTGGGAAATCATCCAATGACTTCTTCCGCTCTGGGTGGAGCGGGAATGCGTGTCAGACTCTTACTGACTAAAACCCACCCCTGTTCCTTCCCTGCCCTGAGTGTCCAGGGCCGCGGTAACTCTGTTTCGAATTTATCCACGACCCCTGGGCAGAGACTGCATGGTTGGTTTGCAGTTTTATTGCTGTCGTACTAACTGCAATGAAACTGCGAATTTGCAGTCGAAGTGCAGTTGAATTTCAGTCCATCTGTCTAGGAGCCCAAACTAATTTTCTCTTTACAATAAAATTTCCGTGAATACTACTTATTTACATTTATCCTACATCCACATTCTATATCATTTCCTTTACTCGACTCAATTTTCAGTCCTTCAATGAAAATGGCAGTTAAAGCTTATTATGTATTAACGTCCTTGACTCGAGAGCTGTCAATCGTGGATCTTTGACAGTCATTACGGGTCGTCAGAAGCTCGAAAATCTGACAACCAGTCTTACCAAGGGGTATCATAATACTCAGTAACTGGGTTGTGGAGGTCAGATGGGCAGTCGCTCCATGTAAAATACAGGTATTCAGTTGCATCCGGTTAGACTGGAAGCCGACCCCAAGATAGTTGGGAAAAGGCTAGGCAGTTTGATTGTCCAGACTCGAGAGATATTTTTCCGTTGTGGGTCGAGTGGAGGAAGTTTCCTTTAAAGAGGGAATATAGGTACTAGAGTCTATGAGATTGGCAGTCAAATAATGTGTAGAAAACCACTTAGTAGTTACTAGGCTAACAGCACGAGCTAGCAGGTTAAATGCACGCCCGTAAAAAGTTAATTAATGTTTTGACTTATTACAATTAGTGTTAGTAGCATGATTCTTTCATGAAACATTAAGGTAACTTCACACTGACTTAACGGCGCGGTATACTACGTAGGTCTTGGGTGTGTAGATCTTTTTTGTGAAGTTAGTGCTACTCTATGCTGTTCTGCTATCGGCTTCTTTTTTCTGCTTTAAAAACAAGACGATACCTCACACTAGAAATTTCTCTTGTATCGTGGGTGCGTTTACAAACATTTAAACTCACGTTCTAATACAGCCAGATCCGGAACAGCTATCTATAGGTCATACAAATTTTTGTTCCGTGCTGGTATTAGGTACTGGTACGTATAGCTTGAATCAAAATAGTCAGACAAGATAAATTAAATCTTTATTGCATTCGCAGTAACAATGTCATGATAGCCTTTTAAAGGTTAAAGTTCTTGATTAAAAGATTTTAAAAAATGGCATCGCCGGACCGACATGAGATCCGACAGCACATGACTGGTCGATGTGGTGATACTTGAGCATATAACATTTATGCCCAGTAGTGGACATATTTTAGCTGAAATGATGATGTAAAGTCGCAAGTCTGTTCGGGGCAGTGTGGAGTTACCATTACACAAAACATTTCACGTAACACTATTTGTTAAGATTAAAATCGCAGCTCAATAAATATGAAGTATCTACCTAATCTTAGCATTTGCTGTATGTAACGAAAAAATTTTTTAATCAACTCTTGCCTGAGATAATGATTTCCGTCTTTTATATGCGTAACGCATTATTTATATTTTATGGCAATACGTATACTTTAATTCAGTGCACCTGTAGTCTTTGGTTGTACTACTTTCTGACTATTTTCTTCATCTATTTTAACAAAGACGATGACAATTATCTTTATATATAAAATTCAAAGTCCTGACTGACTGATTTATATCAACGCACAGCCTAAACCGCTGGTTCTAGAGAGATGAAATTTGGAGAGGTTCTTTGTAAAAAGTAGGTATCCAATAAGAAAGCGTTTTTTTCTGGAATTCAACCCTTAAGGGTGTGAAAAAGGGGTTGAAAGTTCAAAACAGGGGAAACACTAATTCTACGCGGACGAAGCCGCTGGCAGCTAGTTGACTTAGGTACTAACTTGTTAGAGTACCTTACACTGTTCAAATTATATATATAATAGGAATATAAGAGGAAGTCTGAAAGTGGCACCGCTGACTGAAAAGTTGTGTCGAAATCGGTTGTCGTGGTATGGGCATGTGATGCGAAGGAACGAAGAAAATGTTGTAAGGAAAGTCTTATGTATGGATGTGGATGGCTATAAAAGTAGAAGAAGGCCAGATAAACGATGGATGGACTGTGTTAAAGAGGATATGGGTAAAAAGAGGGTGACTACAGAGATGACGGCTAACAGAGAAGTGTGGAAGAAAAAGACACGTTGCGCCGACACTCAATAAATTGGGATAAGGGCAGAAGAATGATGACACACACTCAAATTATCTGAATACACCCATATGATCGAAGTCAAATAACTTATTACTTAGATAAGTTTTACTACAGTATTATATCAGATAATGTAATTGTTAAAGTATGATAATTTTGTAACAATGTACACATACTTTTTGTTGCATAAATTATTAATTAATTGAAAGAAAGATATATTATGTTTCTTGCATCAGGATTAAATAACATATACAATTATACAGTTGGTCAAACCGGCTACAGTATTTGCTTGTTTGAGGATTAAACATTCTAAAAATTTCAATAGAGACCTAATATTTATATCTAGGTTCTAGCCGCTTCGCCTAGAACCTTGATATAAACTTCTTCTTTAGGATGTGTATGGTAATCTATAGGGTGTAAGGGAAACGCTGCCGAAGCCAGTACGTAGGTTATATATACAATCTAAATGGAACAATATACCAGTGATCTTTAGTTTTATTTAACTGTTATCGCAGCATAGTGTACGCAAAATGCTAAAAAAAATAGTTTTTTTTTCAGATTTTTTGATGGTATCGTATCAGGAACCACTAGCCTTATCACCTGTCTCCATTTTCGGGAACGTTAACCTTACACCCTGTATTTACATAAATAAAAATAAATGGCTAAATGTGTTGCTGAGCGTAAAACTCGATAACGACTAGACGAAATTTGAAGGACTTTCATTTTGAACTAATTTGTTGAAATCACAAGAAGGTTCATATGAAGAGAAAAATCGGCAAATTATTTGCGGGTAAAACCACGGGGCAGAGCTAGTATATAATAGGTATGTATCTGTATTTATATAAAATAGGGTATTACACCATTTATCAAAAGTGTCTCAATTAGATTATATAGTGCTTATTAACCAATAAAAAAAACACAAAACTTTTATTAAATCAACAAGTGCCATAAAAATGCCATTTAAATTTTACATTTTCAAATTACGCGCGTAATTTGAGAAAAACGCTGGACGCAGTGCCAGTGTTGGTCCTAGAGACATAAAATTTGTAAGGTGTGTTCTTTGTGAAGAACTACTATGAAACCACTATGAAAGGGTTTCACGAAATTCAACCCTTAAGGGAGTGAAAAAGGGGTTGAAAGTTTGTAACGGTTAGAAGTACTAATGTCATGCGGGCCAAACCGCTGGCAGAAGCTAGTAATATATAATTATAACAGGTATATATAGTATTTCGTTATTTTTATCATCTGTACGCACACGTAGAATAATAAAACGCACTCGCGCGCAAGTAGTATAATACAGGGTGTAAGGGGAACGCTTCCAAAGCCAGAACGTAGATTATATACAACCTAAATGCAAACGTATACTAGTAACCATTCGCTTTAAATCAGAGTCGCATGGACATGGGGTCGTTGGCCGCGCGACAGTCGGCAAGCGCACCTGCACTTTGAACTCAAGGTAATATGCGCGAGCGTCAGTTGATATTTTACGAATACATTGCATGCTAAAGTCGTAAAGAAAACAAGTTGTCTTTAATCACAAATAACGGTTTCAGTTAACTGTTTTCACATCATATTGTACGGAAAATGTAAAAAAATTGGATTATTGTAATTTTTTTCCCCAGACTTTTTGATGGTATCTTATCAAGAATCACTAACCTGTCTCTGTTTTCGTAAGCGTCTCTCTTACACCCTGTATAATACCTATATATTTTTCTAACATAATTCTGCGATAAATTTTGCCAAGGATAGAGTTTTAAACAAGCAATATAACAATAGTAAATTCATTCAACATTTATGAGTATTATGACTGATACGATGCCTCGTAATAACTAAGCAAGTCATGTTAATAAATACTTAAGGCGAAATTATACGACTTCTAGTGATTTTAAATTGAACATTACGTCTAAACAACTAGTCTTATTTCTTTGAAAAAAATATTTATTACTCTAGACAATTTTGTCCGTAATTTGTAATGTGAATATTTGAAATTATATTTTTCTAACAAAGTGTAATTAATGTGTAAAGTAATGTCTAACGCGGATAAAAAATTGAGAATCACGCAAAAACTATACAGCGTATTTTAATAAAATGTTCACCATGGTTTTAATTATTTATCTTTTAGTATACGTGTTTTAGTATAATATTTGTTATTTTATGTATAGAAAATGAATAATGCATCTAATTTGTGACAGCGCTCCTTGATGGGCGAGTCCTATTACTGGGTGGTCGTACGACGCGTTGCGTGAGCTCAGCACAGAACACGCAAGCTAACCACTCAAGGTCGTTGGCATATATTTGCGCCTTAAATACTAACCACCACGCGTTATGCTCATTTCGGTCAGATAAATATCTGAACCTGCAATAAATAACACTTATTTAGGTCCAACCAAGTGAAATCGTAACGTAACGAAACATCACATAAATTAAATACGTTACACATCAATGTAGTATAAATAGCTTTCATATCATATCTTTCAACATGTGAGACATTGAATAATTAATTAAACCACTTAGTTTTAATAATAGACTATTTCATGTCGATCCATCATGTTAAGCTACGGTTGCCGGGGTTGCTCCATGGATGGGTGATCTTTACATACTGAGACACGGAGGAGTCTCAGTATGTAAAGATGGTGAGCCTCGGAAAGCACGTTAAGCCGTTGGTCCCGGCTGTCAACCGTGGATTTTTGATAGTCGTCAGAAGCCCGAAAGTCTGACAACCAGTCTTACCAAGGGGTATCGTTATTACCCAGTAACTGGGTTATGAAGGTCAGAAAGGCAGTCGCTCCATGCCAAGTAAAATACTGGTATTCAGCTGTACCCGGTTATACTGGAAGCCGATCCCAAGATAGTTGGGAAAAGACCCGGTATGATTGGATTTTATTCATGTTTTAGTAATTTCATTTAGAGTTTTCTTCCGTGACCGTGACTTATTACCCGACTGACCTTGAAGGAGGGTAATGTTTTTCGACTGCATGTATGTATGTATGTCTGTTGCATTGGTACGCCCTGTAGCCTAATGTGCTGAATGGATTTCAGCAAATGATTGGTCTTAACAGCCGGAGTAACATAAGCTATAACATGAAATTTGAAAAAAAAAGTGTGTGTGTACTTATGTACGCACGTAAGAAGTTATACTTCTTTGCAGTAAAAAGATAAAAAACAAAACTGTAACATAGTTTTCAAAAAGAAAACAATCATTCTTTATGAACCACAGACTATAGCTAACTTCAGGGTGTCGGTTTTTTGTGACGGTGTGCGTGTGTATCGTAAAAATTTACTCTCATCATTTTTCCCTTACGCGCCAAAAGAAGTATAACTTCAAAAATATATATCGACTGCGCCGTTAGGTAAGCGTATTTTTTTCTCGTACTTGTTTGGAACTTTTTAGTTGATTATTAGCAGTCGGGTTTTTTTAAAACGTTCATTTTTTTGTGCTACAAACAGTTGACACTCATCTATAGTGCCGCTTCCTCTCAGTGAGTTTTCGTGATCGAATCAGTACTTCAAGAAACAAAAAAAAAATCTTTCTATAGTATTAGTTTAGATTTTAATTACACACACAAATCCGTACTTTTCCAACGGCCAAAAAAACAACCGACTTCTAAAAAAGAAAATACACTAAATATTTAAAAATAATTCTAATTTCGGCAGTCGGCGTTTGTATTTTATTTCTCCGTTACTTGACACCGACTTTCGAAATTTAAGTTATTTTTAATTTTTTTGTGTAATTTTCTTTTTTGGAAGTCGGTTGTTTTTCTATGTAAAAAAGTTTTTTATTTTTGGTTTTTTTTTTAGTTGTTATACCCAGAACACAAAACCCCAATAACATGGTACATGTAATTTAAACATACTAGTAATTGGAGATTATGTACACATATTTTTCGTTTTTGTTCAGTTTTTCAAAAAGCGCTGAAGCAATTTTTATAAAATTTATATGGGACCGCCTCGGGAGTATATTCTTTCGGATAAAATAAGAACTTTGAAAATCGGTCCACAACTGACAGAGAAATCGGTGGACAAAAAAAAACACAGTCGAACATAGAACGTCCTCCTTTTTCGAAGTCGGTTAAAAAGTGCTGGCTCTCAGCCTAGTTTGAATAAATGACTTTTTATTTGATTTTGATGAAATAACAACCAAAGTGCCTTCTACTCACTGTCTGTTTACCCGAATAACGATCAGAGTCGTAATGCATGAGAATGAAATGGAGGTCTAGCCTCCATTTTATTCTCATGCAAGTGTCAGTCAATTCCTAAAGTCATGAATGATGGTTGAACGATGACAAAATCATAGTATAGAAAAATCTTCATTCAACCATCAGTCAGCATACTAGACGATCAGTCATCCGTCAGTCACAATCTGGACTTTGGTACACCAGACAGCAAGACTTACCGTGTAATAAACGCCTTAAAGTGCTCAAAACCAGTTGTCTTCAGGCAGCTAGCTCTTAGCAGGTCACTAGGAAGCGTCGAAGACTAACCGGTCCCATTTTGTTCTGACATTTTGAAATATGGGCATCGAGAGATACATTTTCGAAACAAAGCGCTCATTATTACGTAACATTTTCAAAATGAATATCAAGTTTATTTTTTTATATTTTTGGAACAAGGAAATTGTGCATCTCACGTCTTTTATTACCCGACTGTGCGACGCATTGGATGGTAATGTGTTTACCAGCATGTGTATGTATTTTTGTTCCTTTGTGGTTTAGAGACCAAACGCGTTGACCGATTTTGATAATTCTTACGTTAATTGATTCGTCTTAATCTAGCGAGTGCGTAATCAAAATACAATATGGCGACAACCAGACGCCACATTGTGAAAAAGAAAAAAAAAATAAGTTGACGAACTATATTAAGTGGGGTATCAAAATAAAGGGTTCGAGGAGGCGAGTCCAAAAATATAACCCAATAAAATGTAGAAAATAAAAAAGAAAATATTTTAAAAAAATCCAACTGTAAAAAATAATTAATAAGCAAAGCATGAAATCAATAATTAACATATAAAGTAACTGCCACCAATTCGGAACTGTGGGTGCTTTTACAGTCGGGTTTTTGAAAATATTCAATTTTTTTTGTATGTTTACTTTGACATCACCTGTATGTTTCCATTTTTTCAGTTTCCTCCATCTCCATTGTTGGAAATCACTCAAGTGTACAATTCTTTTACCATTTCTATATTTGAATAAGGTTTGACGATCAGCAGTATGATATAACCACAGATGATGCTTGTGTCTATTGTCAAAAATAGCTGTTCTATTTACTTTTTCACTACATATAATACTAGCACTTCTCCCGCGATTTCGTCCGCGTGGACTTCAAACATTTATAGCCTATAACACTCACAACTAACGTGGTTTTCTATTGGTAAAAAAATTTTCAAAATCGGTTCAGTAGATCCAGAGATTACCCCCTACAAACTCACAAACTTTACCTCCATAAAATATTAGTATAGAAAAAAAAGTCCCCCTCTGTGTCTGTCTGTCTGTCTATTCGCGATAATCTCATAAAGTACTGAACGGATATTCATGTGGTTTTTACTTATAGACTGAGTGATTCATGAGAAGGGTTTAAGTGGTACGCGTGCGAAGCTGAGGCGGGTCGGTATTATCGTATAGTTATGAAAAATACCTAAAGAGACAGTCATGTCAATCATTTTACAGTAGGACTTGAATTATGTCCTGAAATACTTAGTACGAAAAAGGATGATACATTCATATTCCAGGAAATGTCTAACACACCTTTCTAAACATCAAGAATAACAAGTTCAAAAAAAAAATAGCTTCAGACCGTTATGATCAAATAAATAATGAATCATTTAACATAATTTGGAAAAACCCCAAATTCTGAATCACTATGCAATATGAACTCTATTATTTCTAGAAGAATGAGGAAATTAAAGAGATCTGAAGTATCTGCTGACATTTAACTGGAGCTAAAGGTCGTTGGTTCAGCCAGAGTCTAACTGGTTGAACTGTTGTAGCAAGAACCGCCATAATAGATGCTTTGGCTAGGATTAACACGAATATACATCATCATCAGCCTTTTAAAATTCCTCACTGCTGGGGCAGAGCCCTCCTCTCTGTGAGAGGGTGTGGGCCGTAATCCACCACGCGGGCCCAATGCTGATTGCTGGATGTCACATGTCTTCGAATTTTTGTTTCTAGGACTTGTCGGTTTTCTCACGATGTTTTTCTTCACCGTTTTGAGAGCAGTGATGATGAAATAATTTACACAAAGTGAAGCGCCAGTCGGGGTTTGAACTCACCTATTTCAGGATGCTGTTGAGGCTGCCACGCTTCTGTAGTGCGTCAGGGATGTTGGCGGACGCCCAGTCTGACAGCTTCGCAGCAATCAGGCGCAAGTTAGCAGCATCCTCGACGCTACGCTTCGTAGCACTCTTGTAGTGAATCGCGTACCGGTGTCGGTGGCGCGCGAGTTCAATTGTTTTTTCCCATCTCAAAACTGCCCAACGCGCCTAAAGTAGTTTTCACTTCTAAAAGATGACGGCGTCATCATCTCATAATGAATCAGATTGTAGAGGTTGATGACGAAAAATATATGAAACAACAGCTACAGTGGTTGGTAACCCGAATATTTTTATATTGAAAATATAAAAAACCCGACTTATAAAAAGTTCCAAACAAGCCACTTTTCAATCAGTCTGTTGCAGTTGGTGGCAGTAATTTTAGTTCAAACACACACACTGCTAGCACGTGAACAAAAGTGACTTGTTTAAAACTTTTTAGTTGTTTTTTATCAGTCGGGTTTTTTGATATTTTCAATTTTTTTATTTCCAAAATTTTAGTGTTATATTTTTGGAATCGTCTTTTGACACCCCGCATGACCAGGTCACATAAAATACGACCTCACTTATGTAATGGCGGTCGCCATTTTTTTTTTTTTTTTTTCAATATTCATATAGCACTTATGTCACTTCGGCGGTAAAGACTAATCTAATGATATCTTATTTGTCAAAATCCATCAAGCCGTTTAGGCTACAGCGCTAAAATAATAGACCCGTAATATACATACATACTTTAAAAAAACATTACCGTCTTTCTGGGCGAGTCGGGTAGAAATGGCCTGAAGATGAAAAGAACTCCTAATATCTTAAGAATTGAATCAATAACCTCTCACACTGTTTGCATCAGAACGGAAATTAGTCAACCCAGAATCCTGAATTTCGTGATTGATGTTGATTGCATAGTCGTCTTAAAACTGTCTAAAAGTGTTGTCATTATAATAATATGTATCGAAAATAACGCTTCTAAATCATTCGTAAAAATCTGCTAGAACATGACAAGTGACCTCCTTAAGCAGATTTTATATTATAAAAGTTCTATTGAGAATTTTTCCTATTAAACAGTTCAGAGATTTTTATGAATTACACTATTGATGAATATATGTATAATTATGTAACACATTTGCCAATCTGCCTAGCCTTTGCCCAACTATCTTGTGGTCGGCTTCCAGTCTAATCGGATGCAGCTGAATACCAGTATTTTATATGGAGCGACTGCCTATCTGACCTCCACAACCCAGTTACTGGGTAATACGATACCCCTTGGTAAGACTGGTTGTCAGATTTTCGGGCTTCTGACGACCCGTAACGACTGTCAAAGACCCACGATTGACAGCTGGGACCAATGGCTTAATGTGCTTTCCGAGGCACGGAGTAGTCACCCATCCATGGACCAACCGCGGCAAGCGTAGCTTAACCTGCTGTTATTACTTTAGCCACGACCTCCACTACTGCTCTACTTATACAGCCTTTTTTTTGGACGGTGGGAAATCATCCAATGACTTCGCCCGCTCTGGGTGGCACGGGAGGGTGAGTCAGACTTTTACTGACTAAAAAATAATAATAATATAATATTCCACAACTATCACACAACGCCATCTAGTCCCAAGCTAAGCAGAGCTTGTGTTATGGGTACTAGACAACTGATAAACATACTTATATATTTCTAAATACATAAATATTATAGATAAATTACACCCAGACACAGAACAAATGATCGTGCTCATTACACAAACATTTGTCCTGGGTGGGAATTGAACCCACGACCTCCGGCATAGCAGTCAGGGTCACTAACCACTAGACCAACAGGCCAGTCAAACTTTTAGTTTACTGACTAAAACCCTTGTACCTTCAGTTTCCTGTGCCAAGGGCCGCGGTTACTGTACTTTCAAATTTATCCGCGTCCTAGCTATACAGCCTTAATAGACATATTCTTACCTAACATATTCTTACCTCCGGTTGGGAATTACGCAGTGTTAAAGGAACCAAGTGTAGTTCAAATCTTAATGACAAAGATTTTTTTTTGTGTGGCTTCACGCAGGTCAACCTCTGAGGTTGTCGGCTGCTTAACCGGTATTCAAATTTTTTTTTTGTGTGGCATCTTATAGGTCAACCTCTATGGTTGTCGGCTGCTGAACCGGTATTCAAATTTTTTTTTTGTGTGGCATCTTATAGGTCAACCTCTATGGTTGTCGGCTGCTTAACCGGTATTCAAATTTTTTTTTTGTGTGGCATCTTATAGGTCAACCTCTATGGTTGTCGGCTGCTTAACCGGTATTCAAATTTTTTTTGGTTGGCATCTCGCAGGTCAACCTCTGAGGTTGTCGGCTGCTTAACCGGTATTCAAATTTTTTTTGGTTGGCATCTCGCAGGTCAATTTCTGAGGTTGTCGGCTGCTTAACCGGTTTTTTTTTTGGTTGGCTTGTCGTTGATCAACCTCTGAGGTTGTCGGCTGCTTAACCGGTTTTTTTTTTTGGTTGGCTTGTCGTTGATCAACCTCTGAGTTTGTCGGCTGCTTAACCGGTTTTTTTTTGGTTGGCTTGTCGTTGATCAACCTCTGAGGTTGTCGGCTGCTTAACCGGTTTTTTTTTTGGTTGGCTTGTCGTTAATCAACCTCTGAGGTTGTCGGCTGCTTAACCGGTTTTTTTTTTGGTTGGCTTGTCGTTGATCAACCTCTGAGGTTGTCGGCTGCTTAACCGGTTTTTTTTTTGGTTGGCTTGTTGATCAACCTCTGAGGTTGTCGGCTGCTTAACTAGTTTTTTTTTTGGTTGGCTTGTCGTTGATCAATCTCTGAGGTTGTCGGCTGCTTAACTGGTTTTTTTTTTGGTTGGCTTGTCGTTAATCAACCTCTGAGGTTGTCAGCTGCTTAACCGGTTTTTTTTTGGTTGGCTTGTCGTTGATCAACCTCTGAGGTTGTCGGCTGCTTAACTGGTTTTTTTTTTGGTTGGCTTGTCGTTAATCAACCTCTGAGGTTGTCGGCTGCTTAACCGGTTTTTTTTTTGGTTGGCTTGTCGTTGATCAACCTCTGAGGTTGTCGGCTGCTTAACTGGTTTTTTTTTTGGTTGGCTTGTCGTTAATCAACCTCTGAGGTTGTCGGCTGCTTAACCGGTCCAAGAACGTTTGAATGTTTTTATACCCAGCAAACATCTCTATTCCAAGCGGGCAAAGCCACTGGCAGAATCTAGTTCATCAAACCTAGCAAGCCTGGCACGCAGGTTCTTAAGTAACATATTCCTACCTCCGGTTGGGGAATTACGCAGTGTAAAGGCGCAGTTATTCGACTTCTAATGATTTTTAATTGAAAATGCCTAAATGACTTGCCTTCTTTCTTTGAAAAAAATATATGTTACTTTTGTCAATTTTTGTCGTAATTCAATATGTGAGTATTTGAAAATATAATTTTATAACATAGTGTAATTAATTTGTAAAGTTATGTCTAAAGCGGATAAAAAATTGAGAAATATGCAAAAACTAATAAGCGTATTTTTATGAAACCTTCACCATTTCAAAGATAATTTAATTATTTATATTTTAGTATACATACCTGTTGTTTTATGAATAATAAATTAATAATGCGTCTAATTTCGGTCAGCGCTCTTTGATGGGCGAGTCCTATTACTGGGTGGACGTACGACGCGCTACGTGAGCTCAGCACAGAACACGCAACCTAACCACTCAAGGCCGTTGGTATTTAATAGCGCCTCAAGGCCCTACTCTGCCCGGGGGTTGAGGATAAATTCGAAAGAGTTACCTCACCCCTGGGCATGTAGGGCAGGGAGGAACAGGGGTAGGTTTTAGTCAGTAAGAGTCTGACACGCCCTCCCGCTCCACCCTAGAGCGGAAGAAGTCAAGATAATTTCCCAGCCCACAAAAAAAAACAAAAAAAAGGCCCTACGACTGGCCAAGTGGCGGCCTCATTGAATATACAATCGTAGGAGAGCATAGAAAATAAATATTAAATAACTGTAAAAGTAGTAGGCAAAAGTACCAAAAACGGACGTTTTTGACACTTTTGCTTATTACTTTGGATACGAAACATTTTGAGTATTGTTTTAACAACGTAAAAATAGAACCGACTTCCAAAAAAAGTGCAAAATAACTTTAATTTCGGAAGTCGGTGTTCCTGTTTTGTGTCTTCGTTTTTTGACACCGACTTCCGAAATTAAAGTTATTTTGCACTTTTTTTGGAAGTCGGTTCTATTTTTTTGTGAAAAAGTTTTTTATTTTTCAATTTTTAGTTGTGGTTCCCCATTAAACTGTGTTAACAATTCATAGACATACGATAGCAGCAATCGCGGTTGATTTGCTGTCCATTTTTGAAGAGTTCCGTTGTCTGTCTCCGAAACCCATCATCAGATCTTTTTGAAATTTAAGTGGGACCATTTCGGAATAAATTCCTTTCGAACAAAAAAAGAATTTTGCAAATCCGTCAATATATGACGGAGTTATGCCCGACCATACATAAAAAAAAAAAAAAAACAAACATCCGAATTGATAACCTCCTCCTTTTTCGAAGTCGGTTAAAAATACTTTATCCTCTTTGTAATAAACTTGACGTAGGATTCTTAAATATTTATTTTCTATGATATTCTACAATTTTTTATTCAATGTGGGCGCCACTTGGTGGGTAAAGAAACCAAGTGTAGTCCAAATCTCAATGACCAAGATTCGAGACGTTTGAATGCCCGAGCAGTGAAAGTTATACAACACTTTCGTAGTGAGCAGCGTCGGGTACATTTTGTATCGGCTTTTTGTTTATACATAGACCAATTATGAAATGCTTAAATCGAGGTGTGTTTTTAAAAAAAGTGTTTTTTATTTTTTTTTCTAAACTATTGAAAATTATTTAACTGTAGATAACTGTCTTTATCTCTCTTGTTCAAAAATTGTATTGAGATCATAAGCCGCCTTTTTCAACATTACGTCTATTTTGAATATTTAGAGTGAGATCCGAGTCACCAGACATTTTATATTTTCTGATTAACAAAATTTGTGGGATTGATCCAGCATCTCACCCATATCAGGAGCGAACCCAAGACCTGTCCAGTATCCTTTAATGGTGCCGATTCTCTTATTCAATAACTAAACTAAAATTAGAGAATCACTATTTTTACTGAGGGTGGTATTACATTTATTTATTATATATATTTATTTGATCAAACTTTGACGGATTCACTGGGAATTCGTCAAAGTTTGATCAAATTCGACGAAATCGTCCTATTTCTTTGATCAAACTCACATTGGACAAAGATTTAGGATAAATGTAATACCATCCTAAAAGGCAGTGCGAGAATAGGACGGCTATAGCTATGATCTAAGTTAGAGATGTCAAACTAGTTTACGCCTTGCCCTGTACCATGTTTTTCATGTTTTTACGTGTACCCTTAATTTGCATGGAAATATTACATTAAATATTATATTATACGTCCGTCTCTTTCTTGTTGTATTAGAGAGAAAAAGATAGCAATAGCCTAAATTAAGTTTAGTTTGTGCACAACAGAATTGGCTTCAATATCTTACTAATATTTTAAATGTGAAAACTTGTATATTTTGGATATTTTATTTTACCCCGGTAGTCTGTCTCCGTGTAATATATTTGGTCTATTTCACGTGTGAAGCCACTGACAGAAGCGTGTAGACTATAAGCCAATGCAAACTAGCAAAGCTCACGTCGGCAACATAGTATACGAGAGGCGGTTACATAGTTACATATGAATTAGGAGCCATTAAGGAATTGACTTCCTCTTCTGAATATTAATTATATTGACGCGGAACTTCAGACCCCATATTTCTAGACCAATATGATAGGTATTAATGGCCTCACAGTAAAGTGATGGATTACACGGTTGGCGCAGTGGTTGAGCGTTCGGCTGCTTCGCTGCGGGTCACGGGATCGATTCCCGTACGGAACTAATATTTTTTGTATGGCCTTCAGATAGTTGCTCCGGGTCTGGGTGTCTTGTGTTTGTGAGTATACCATGTTAGTGAACGCACCCACGATTCAGGAGTTATTCCCAGTGTGGGACAACTTCCTTTTAACGAAAGAATTAAGATGTTCCTTATTGCAACGACCTCACTTAACATAACGAACCTTTTTAGGGTTCCGTGCCCAAAGGGTAAAACGGGACCCTATTACTAAGACTCCGCTGTCCGTCCGTCTGTCTGTCTGTCTCTCAGTCCGTCTGTTATCACCAGGCTGTATCTCATGAACCGTGATAGTTAGGCATGTTGAAATTTTCACAGATAATGTATTTCTGTTGCCGCTATAACAACAAATACTAAAAAACAGAATAAAATAAATATTTAAGGGTTCCCATACAACAAACGTGATTTTTTTGCCGTTTTTATAGATAATGGTACGGAACCCTTCGTGCGTTGTGAGAGCAGTGGTGGCCCAGTGGTATTGGCCGCGACTTACAAGTTGTAGGTCGTGAGTTCAAACCCAGGCAAGCTTCTGGCTATTACAATAGTGTAGGTCGTGTATGTTGTGAGTTCAAACCCAGTCAGGCGCTTTACTTTGTGTAAATTATTTCATCACCACTGCTCTCAAAACTGTGAAGAAAACATTGTGAGGAAACCGGCATGTCCTAGAAACAAAAATTCGAAGACTTGTGACATCCACCAACCCGCATTGGACCCGCGTAGTGGATTACGGCCCACATCCTCTCACAGAGAGGAGGTCTGTGCCCCAGCAGTGGGGACATTAAAAAGGCTGATGATGATGATGATGAACCTTTCCTGCGCGAGTCCGACTCACACTTGACCGGTTTTTTATGTTTTTAATCTGGGTTCTTTATGTACCACCTTAGGATTTTCAAGGCCTTGGTAGTTGTCGATGCAGCCATGATCTACGAAACTACGGTTAACCACACGGCATCCATATAGGTACTGTAAATATGGCGGCGCGGGGTCAAAGTCTAACGGCTTAGGATGTGGGTGACTAATCAAGACTAAATTATGCTGCGTTGTGCCGTGTGGGTTAGCACGTAGACCATCAACTTGTCTTGTGCAAACAAGAAATAATTCAACATAGATCTTAACGCACGTGGGTTCACTGGAGGAATAGTTGGATAAAATATATTTTGACTTATTACCCGACTTCGAAAAGGAAGAAATTCTCAATTCATCTGTATGTTTTTTTTTCTTTTTTTTTTTGTGTGTTTTTTACGCGATTACTCCGCCACTTGTGAATAGATTTTGATGATTCTTTTATATTTGGTAGGGTATATACTTCAGAGGTGGTCCCATATAAATTTTATCGAAAGTGTATAATCGCTCTTTGTTAAATAATAATGATAAAAATCATGTTTATTCAGTCAATGTTTTTTGTCTGTTTAAACTAGATGAGGCCGATATTTCCTAGCTGCCTACCATGTGAAGAAACACCGAAACAAACTCAGAACTTTGAAAAACTATTTGTAAACACAGAAAACTCTTTGGTTTTCGCCAATTATGTTCTAATTCCATGTTATTGGAGTTATTAATTCGGTCATATCTTAAAATAAAATATAATATTTAAATATTATTTAGTTCTGGGGTACAACAAAAAAAAGTGAAAAATAAATATACTTTTTTTACAAAAAATACAACTGTCGGTGTCAACTAACGAAGAAATGAAATACAAACACCGACTTCCGAAATCAAAGTTATTTTGCAAATTTAGTGTATTTTCTTTTTTGGAAGTCGTTTGTATTTTTAGTAAAAAAAAGTTTTTTTTTTAGATTCGTGAAAGGCTGTCTGCCACGTCATCTATTTAGGTAGATCTATATTACAATAGCCGAAAACCAAATCAGATCATAAGTCGTTTATTCAAACTAGGCTGAAAGCTAGTAATTTTTGAATGTCAAAGTTCACTAGGTGTTCTCGCGTTGAGAAGAAGCAAAGCATGTTTTACGTGGGCACTGTGAAAATCTGTTCTATTTTTATTGAAAACAAAACCCACTGACCCAGTCCTGACCCTAGCTGTGTTTTGATAGTTTTGTAATTTTGTAAAATTTATTTATTTATAAAAAAAAAACAAGAAAGAGGTTACGAGTATCTTTGCTGGATACTCGTAACCTCTTTTCTTGTTTTTTTTTCGAACAATATTTAAACAAATCATCGTACAGCACAGCGTAGTAAATATTACCAACAAGTCACCCTCACCATGAACGTACGGCAGACTGTTCTCTCAGCTTATAAATGATGTATGTACCGTTTTACTATCTGGCAGGCCAGGCGGCGACTGTCCGTCTATAGTGAAACTATCCATGGTAATCAGGTTGCTGGTGACGTAACCATCAGGAAAGCGTACGTGTTCCAAGGTATAGAGTTAGATAGACCGACGGCATAATGCTGGGGCTTGGGTACTGTTTTCTGAATGATTCTATGCACTGGCAGACTTAGAGGGTCCTTTTTTAGGGTTCCGTACTCAAAAGGTAAAACGGGGCCCTATTAGGTACTAAGGCTCCGCTGTCCGTCCGTCTGTCTGTCTGTCCGTCACTCACCAGGCTGTATCTCATGAACCGTGATAGTTAGACAGTTGAAATTTTCACAGATGATGTATTTCTGTGTCCGCTATCACAACAAATACTAAAAAAAAGAATAAAATAAATATTTAAGAGGGTCCCATACAACAAACGTGATTTTTTTTTTGCCGTTAGATAATGGTAGGTACGGAACCCTTCGTGCGCAAGTCGGACTCGCACTTGGCCGGTTTTTTTTGTGGGGAATTATCTAATGATTTCTGCCGCTCTGCGTGGAGCGGGAGGGCGTGTCAGACTTACTGACTAAAACCCACCCTTGTTTCTTGAGATGCTTGTGTCAGGGCTGCGGTAACTATTTCTTTAGCCGCGGCACAGACTAACAGGATCGAGTTTTTTTAAATCCATTCCTAAGTGACTGTGTGGTAGCGTAGAGACACTTAGGAATTAATTTAAAAAAAACTTAAAATGATCTTGCCCCAGACTAAGAGGGTCTTGGGGCAAGATCTTTTTAAATCAGAAAGTGGCAGAGCTTTCGGCTAAAAAAAAATTAAAACACTGTCAAGTGAAGACGAGAATTCTTAGGGTACATAATAATAATATAGTGATATAATTATGACATTTATTTTGCAAATAGGTTACAAAAATATTTTTATACGTCACTATTTATTGTCAGTTTAAGCTAGATGAGGCCGGTGTTTCCCAGCTGACTACTCTGAGAAGAAACACCGAATTAAACGCAGGGGTCGGTCTCTTTTAGGGACATAAAAAAAACTTTTTTACAAAAAAATAGAACCGACTTCCAAAAAAAGTGCAAAATAACTTTAATTTCGGAAGTCGGTGTTCCTGTTTTGTGTCTTCGTTTTTTTGACACCGACTTCCGAAATTAAAGTTATTTTGCACTTTTTTTGGAAGTCGGTTCTATTTTTTTGTAAAAAAGTATTTTATTTTTCACTTTTTAGTTGTGGTTCCATCAACATCAGATCGTTTTGAAATTTAAATGGGACCATTTCGAAATAAACCCCTTTCGAACAAAAAAAGAATTTTGCAAATCCGTCAATATATGACGGAGTTATGCCCGAACATACATAAAAAAAAAAAAAAATACAAACATCCGAATTGATAACCTCCTCCTTTTTCGAAGTCAGTTAAAAATAGACTTTGACAGATGTAGACAAAAAAATTTGACGTGTAAAAGTGTGTTTTAACCGACTTCGCAAAAATAAGGCTCTATGTTCGACTGTATGTATAATTTTTTTTATGTATGTCCACCGATTTCTCTGTCAGTTATGTACCGATTTCTAATTTTTTTTATCCAAAAGAGTAGGTATACTGCAGAGGTGGTCCCATATACATTTTTCACATATATAGTTACGAGCATGTTCAAATTCCATGTTCCATGTTATTGGGGTTATCTATTCGGGCCTAGCTAAAATGTGAAAAAAAAAACCTTTTTTACAAAAAATACAACCGACTTCCGAAATAGAAAATACACTAAAAAAATATAAATAACTTTAATTTCGGAAGTCGGTGTTTGTAGGTACTTTATTTCTTCGTTATTTGACACCGACTTACAAAAGATTTTTTTTTCACTTATTAGTTAGGCCTGAATTAATATTGGTTTTTTAAAACTTATTTACAAATTAAATATCATTAATCATTTAAAAAGCGCACCTACAGACGGACAGATTGAGAGTCTTTTATTAATATGTAAGGATGGCATCACGTATTAAGTAATTTTACTTACCTGCATAGTATATTTAGTTTCTTATTACATAAACAAATTACACAACTGATACGATTTCAGACATCAAACATTTAAATTCTATCTATTTGTTTTTAAACAGGTATCTCTCACAAGAAATATCTACCTACTTATGTATGATTTTTTTTTCTTTTTTTGACCGACTTCGAAAAAGAGGAGGTTCTCAATTCGTCTGTACCTATGTTTTTTTTTTTTTTTGTAAGTAGATATGTATGTTGCCCGATTTCTCCGTCAGTTGTGAACCAATTTTCAAAATTCTTTTTTCATCTGAAAGAATATACTCCCGAGGTGGTCCCATATAAATTTAATCGAAATTGCTTCAGCGCTTTTTGAGAAACTGAACAAAAACGGAAAATACGTGTACCTCGATGACGTTTTGGTGTTCTCCAAATGTTTAAATTCCACGTTCCATTATATTGGGGTTTTTAGTTCTGGGGTATAACAACTAAAAAGTGAAAAATAAAAAAACTTTTTTACAAAAAAAACAACCGACTTCCAAAAAAAAAATATAATAATTTTTTTATTTGATGGCGGGTTATCATCAAGCGACTCAGACTCAGAGCGGGAAGGGAGTGCCAGTAGGGTGGGTTTTAGTCAGTAAGAGTCTGACACGCCCTCTCGCTCCACCCAGAGAGAGAATGAGAGATGTCATTGGATGATTTCCCACCACCAAAAAAAAAAAAAACAGGTCACAGCTTCCAGAGGGCCATCAGATGGGCTTACGCATCCTATAAAACTTTTCTGGCATTATAGTCTTTTTTGATGACCCTCGATCGACATCTGACTATTCGCGAGCGTCAAACTCATTCTCATTAAAACCTACCCCTGTTCCTTCAGTTAGGTACCTGTGCTAGGGCAGCAGTGACTCCTTAAGTCACTTTCGCGACCCCAACAGTACTGTATGATGTGATGTACATCGTGGAGATGACGATACGACTACAAACGAGAACACTAGAATTTAGTTTGGATATAGGAATATTATGTAACTATCAAAAAATTAAATAAAATACAAAAAATGTAAATTGTTTCATCACCACTGCTCTCAAAACGGTGAAGGAAATCGTCTTGAGGAAACCGCCATGTCCTAGAACAAAAAAAAAAAAAAATCGAACACATGACTGTGACATCCACCAATTCGCATTGGGCTCTCGTGGTGGATTATGGCTTACGTTTCGCAGAGAGGAGGCCTGTGCCCCAGCAGTGGGGACATTAAAAGGCTGATGATGATGATGATCTAAAATACTAAAACCAAAATTAAACAAAAAAAAAACATCGGCCAAGTGCGTGTCGGACTTCGCAATAATATTGCTATTTGTTAGTAAAGTCACGGGGTCTTATCTCGAACAAAGAAAATTTAGTTCAAATATATCTCAATAGATGGCGTAATATGCATCGATTTATGATTGAAGTTTAAGTAATATTAATATTTTGAAAATAAATGTGGTAAAAACTGTATTTTCTTATTTAGTAAACTGCTCTAAGCATAAAATTGTGGAACAATTGGCTTGTAATTCAAATTTAGATGATTATTGGAACGAATCCTTAGACATCTATATTTCTTGTACCAATAGATGGCACTGTTTGAAGTTTTAGATTTTATCCATTCGCCTCTTAAAAATTTGAATAGTGACACATTTTGATACAGTAAAACTGCTATGAAGTGCCATAAATACTATTAAATAATTCTTCAATGTGTGAGAAAATATTGATAAGACTTTAGGTAAATTCATTCAGATTGCAAGCCGTCGCTACTAACACCATCTAGAGGGGACGAGCCCAAACGAAGAACAAAAATTACTTGTGCCAGACGAAAACCCGTAGTTACGGCGGTGCCGTTTCTTTGTATGGGATGAGGCATCTGTACGCTAGTATTATATTATCTGTGGTAAAGTATACGTAACAGTAAACATTATCACAAAATTTCAAGTTAATAGGAATTAATTTTCAAGTTAATACAATTCTTCGGAACAAAATTTACACGGACACGTGAGTGACAGCAATAGGGCTCCATTTAGACCCTTCGGTTACGGAAACCTAAAAGAGACTGCAGAAAAAAAAAAGACTTCCAAACAACTTACGTTCAAGCAGTTTGATGCAATCCTAGTCACAGATTTGATGTCTCCACATTGTACGAGTATATCAAACGTCAAATTAGTTGCAAATAGTGTGTAATTTTATATGATTGTAACAAAGGCACCATTACTCATGGCCAGTGATAATGATATAACTGGCTACGCCTGTCAATTTTGAGGAAGTTTTATTTTTCTAACGATCCCGGAATGTTCACATACAACTATGCATCATTGCAGAATACCAGCTGTAGGCAATTCATTGTATAGCTGTAATTTGGTGTTTCACTTCGTTGTGTCTAAAATAATCCGGCCCTATATCGTCAAAACCAGCGCTGTTGACTTTCGGTCCGTCCGAAGCCACAGTATTTTCGCTGAGCAAAGACCATTCTTGTACGGATACGACGCACAGTTTCATTTATGTAATATTCCTTGTCTTTACGTTTGTATTATGTACGAGTAATATACGTTCCGTTTTGTTTGCTGTAGTGATCTCCTAATGTCATTGTCATTGATCGAGGCGTCATAGACCTACGTTTCGTCTATGGCGACGGTGCACCGCAACAGTAACGCCGATCGATTCTGTTAAGGCCCTTCTCGCGGTCCAGTGCCGCCAGTAGGCAAAAGTGCCAAAAACGGCCGTTTCTGATACTTTTGCCTACTACTTTGGATACGAAACATTTTGAGACCTGTTTTAACAACATAAAAATTCTTTATCCTCTTTGTAACAAACGTGAAGTTGGATTTTTTAATATTTATTTTCTGTGCTATGCTACGATTTTTTATTCAATGAGGGCGCCACTGGACCGCGAGAAGGGCCTTAACAGCTCACCGTGATAACTTAGGTGAAGTGAGCGTGAAGTGAACTGTCATTCACCTTGATTGTATGGATTGACAGCCCACTTCATGTTCACTTCACGTAAGTTTTCACGGTGAGATTTTACAGAATAGCACCAACGATATCACTAGGCATTAGTTGATTAGTTTCGTTTTATTTTATTTTAGCTTGGATACTAGGCTTTTGAAAATTAATGTGCATTTTGTAATCTGTGCAAAATAAATAATTTTTCTTTCTTTCTTTTCTTTCATTGAACTAAATAGTCCAGCAGGTGTATTCGCTAAATCAGTTGACATCAATTTGATAGGCACTATGCGGTACATTGTTGCTTTGACGAACAGGAAAACAAAAATATACTACGTAGTGCCTATTATAATCGATGTCCACCGAGCAAAGCAGCAATGTACTGCAAAGTGCCTATCAAAAGGATGACAACTGAGTTAGTGAATACTAATAATTTTATTTATTCCTTTTCACAAAAATAGAATATACTTAATAAACATTTACAATACTTACATACTTAACATAACTTAGTTCCTAATATTATGTGTGGAGCTGGTGTCTGGGGTAGGCCCAAAACACCTGTATAACAGATCACCAGGACCCCAACCCGCGGAACCAGTTATAGTTACACCGTTTTAGGTATGCAAAATTTACAAAGGGTTTTTTTTGATAACTTACCGGATAGAGATGTTACAATTGTGTTGAATTGAATTATCACAAAATACACCTGTTGAATAAGAGGCAGGCAATAAAATAAATCAGCGGTTCCCAAACTTTTACCATAGGAATGCGACCCCCAACCTTCTTCTAAAATTACTATACTATCTTGACTCATCATTCTCCTGTCCTTATCCCAATTTATTTGGGGTGGGCGCTACATCTCTTTTCTCTATACTCCTCTATTAGTCGTCATGTCTGTAGTCACCCTCTTTTAACCCATATCCTCTTTCACACAGTTCAACCATCATTTCTTTGGCCTTCCTCTACTCTTATAGCCATCCCATCCATACACAAGACTTTCCTCACGACATTTTCTTCAATCCTCCGTCACATGCACATAACACGACAACCGATTTCCACACAACTTTTCTGTCAGCGGTGCCACTTCCAGACTTCCTCTTTTATACTCATTCCTAATACTATCCATGCGCGTAACACCACACATCGCTTTTAGTATTCTCATCTCAGCTGCATGCAATTGCTTTTACATTCGGAACCATACAAGACAGTCTGACCATTGTTTTGAGTCGCAGATAGTCGCGGTGACCTGCCTCCATTTCATCCATCCAGTGTTAATTCTGTGCTTAACAATCCGATCTATTTCGCCATCGCTTTGCACGAGTGAACCTATACGAGTGAAACCATACTATCTTGACTGTTAAAAAGAAAAAAAAAGAAAAGGGTCAAATAACCGGGTACCGGGAGTGACAGAGTTACCGCGGTCCTGAAAGGCAAGGGAAATTGAAGGAAAACGGGTCGGTTTTTTTTTTTTTTTGCGGTGGGAAATCATCTTATGACTTCTTCCGCTCTAGGGTGGAGCGGAAGGGCGTGCCAGACTCTTACTGACTAAAACCCACCCCTGTTCCTCCCTGCCCTACATGCCCAGGGGCGAGGTAACTCTTTCGAATTTATCCTCAACCACCGGGCAGGCATTGGCCGTGGCAGGCCCCGTCCTTTTGCTGACAACTCTTTGAGGCGCGCGTGGAACACTACGCGCCGTCGACTCTCGGGCCTGGTGCTGATCGGACGGCGAGTTACCCACTACTCGCCGTCCGCAGGCCCGGGTAACACGGTGGGTTTTAGTCAGTAAGAGTATGACACGCGGGACCAGTCATCTGATGTTTATCCACTATCAAAAAAAAAAAAAAAACTGGCCAAGAGCGAGTCTGACTCGCATGCTAATATTTCCGAACAAATCATATTTTTTTCAGATTTTTTTTTAATATATAATGTAAAAATAATGAAATACATACTAAATTTTTTCAAAATTTTAGACCCAGCGGTTTCAGAGATAAGGCGATGATGGGAATTTTCCATAATGTTTTCTTAAATTTAAGAAAATAGATGAAAAATGTTGGTGCTATTTATCAAAGGAAAAGGCTTATTTTATTGTAAGGGTCTGAAACATATTTTATTCGTAATTTTAAAATCATATATTTTAAAATTACGCAAAAAATATATTTGCCCTTACATTTTATATTAAGGGGGTGATAGCTAGGGTCACTACCTATCAATACAACACAATATATGTTCAGCAAAATCTTACGGACTTACAGTTTTACAAAATTTTCCGAAATACCGAAAAATCTCTACCTTGAAACAGTTTTTTAAGCATCTCGTAATGAAAAAATCCTTTTCTAGTACTTTTTTTTACGTCAAATTATTCGTGAATAGTTATTTTACTCATTGATAAGTCTTTTTTCTATCAAAGACAAGATTGTTTTCAAGAAATACTATTTTTTGTTTAAATTTGCACAGAACTATTTTCTTATCACTTAAGTTTAACCTACAGTGGTGAAAAGAAAATGATAAGATTTTGCTGAACATATATTGTGTTGTATTGATAGGTAGTGACCCAAGCTTTCACCCCCTGCAGTATGTCGTGCTATTTACTGGACACCCTGTATTAGCACGGTACAGTCTGGAAAGTTATTTATTTTATAATTTATAGATTTGCACCACAAAAGTGACCCCCATATTCCAAGTCCATGTTTGGGTCACAAATCATGTGTGTACCAAACTTCACTTTCGTTTTTATTGCACGAGTGATCCTATATAATATGGGTTCCGTTTTTCATTCGGACTTTCGGAACCCTAAAAATAATAGAGCTTTGATGATTGCGTGCCGAATGTGCACGATAATAACGTCTTGATATCTTAATTTGGTTACCTACTATCGTATTGTATATTTACGCAAAAACTGACAGGTTTTCACATAAAAAAATATTTCTTAAGATCACAAATTATTTTCACATTAAATGATTTGTTAAGATAACAAATTATTTTCACATTAAATGATTTGTTAAGATCACAAATTATTTTCACATTATGATTTGTTAAGTTCACAAATTATTTTACCATAGCTTCTGCCAGCGGCTTCGCCAGCGTGAAATTAATACTTTCCTCACTATACATTACAGCTTATATACTATTCCGAACTATAATCTATCTCTATGCCAAATTTCACCCAGATCTGTTTAGCCGTTCTGGCGTGATTGAGTAACAAACATCTATACAAACTTACAGATTTATAATAATATTTTTTAAAGAGATTTCTATAGTTTACGAGAACGTACAACTAGATCACTGCTACCTAAGTGTTATGGGACAACAGGTTTTTTTTTTATTAATACCATGAACAAATATTTGAATAAATATCCAGTTTATTTATGGACCTGCTGCACCCCCTCGTGGGTCACACTATATTTACTGGAATGGCAGCTACTGACACCTATCCATCATTAAAGAAATTCTCCTAGATTTTTAATAGGCAATAAAATCAACCACTTTTATAATTCTTGTTTCGTTTTAAAGCAGTTAAAATAGGCTTCGTCAAAAACGAAAGTGAACACACATAGAGTAATGTCGAAAAACAAAAAAAACACAGACCATAGTTACATATACTATAATAAAAAAACAGTCGCTTACAGCTCATTAGTATTCGCAGTGCATAAATTATGACACGTTACAAACATTATTATTACGAATCAACAACTTGGATACTTCTTAGATGTAATATACTTAATATTAGATAAGTCAGGTAGGTATATACTTAGTTATTAACATGACCCTTGTTTATAAAAAGAATAAACATGTGATTACACTGATTAACAGCTTCTTAGATAAAAAATTTCTATGGTGAAATTTAATTTGAAATCCACTTAAGGGTCTACCTCCCCATAAGTGGGGCCCTCATTGAATAAAAATTCGTATCTTAGCATAGAAAATATAGATTAAAGAATCCTATGTTGGGTTTGTTACAAATAGGATAAGGTATTTTTACATTATTAAAACAGGACTCAAAGTGTTTCATATCCATAGTAGTAAGCAAAAGTGTCAAAAACGGCCGTTGTTGGTACTTTTGCCTACTACTTTGGATACGAAACATTTTGAGTATTGTTTTAACCACGTAAAAATACTTTGTCCTCTTTGTAAGAAACGTAACATAGGATTCTATAATCTTTATTTTCTACGCTTTGCTACGATTTTTTATTTAATGAGGGCGCCACTTGGCGGATATATATGCCTTAACCGTATTCAAACCGAGCATCTGGTAAGAGCGTTTTTTAATTAAGTCGGTATAAATTATAACTGCAATTACGTATTTTATAACAGAGCTCATATCGTTGAAAAAAAAAAACATTTTTTTGCGATGGTACATGTTGAGAAAATACAGTTAGGTACTGTTAAGATATCATTGTGTAACTAGTTTTGCATAATTAAGTTACTTACTGAGCCTATATTGACTAAAAAGAAGAAATAAATCTAGAAAAAAACAGAAGCAGAATAATAATAAGAAATATGTTGATGAAAGTGAAAATCTGGAAACCGTTTTCGGGAACTGAGAAAACCAGGAAATCGTTTTCGGGAAATGAGAAAATCATTTTTGGTCATTGCTTTCTCTAACGATTTCTGCTTGAACACAAAACAATGCTTTGTTTTTTTTAAATAAAATAAAAACATGAGAAGAAAAATTAATACTTGACGTGCATTTTAATGAAAAAAAACATTTTTACCAGGCTAGACAGTAAACGATTAGAAAAGCTTAATAGATATTCCATAACATCACCAATTAACTTTATACGCGAGATAATTCGTCTGAACAGTTTGTTCAACTTCATTGATTCACATTACAAAACAGCTGTTCTAGAAATGTTCACGTTAGCAATATTATAAACACCAGATAAACAACGTACATAACAATATTACATACCTAATTAGTAAGGCAATCAAAATATGAAATCAATCAAAATACATACATGCTTAAAACTATGTTATAGGCTACAACTTTGAACAACTTGTCCTACAAAGAACTTTATAGGTCTAAGATAATGTTTATATCGACACAGATAACTTCACTTTGTCACTTCAAAAAACGTAGAACTAAAGAAAAGTAACCGGCGACCGCTCTCGATGCTCACCCCACCTGTGATTACCCCACCCAATTGAAAAGTGGCCTTTCTACGCCCGATCTTAACGTGTGTGCTACCTTTCTAAATCCGCCGGGTAAAACGGGCTAGTAGGGATGGACTAAGGGGCTCGATTATGCAATTATTGGACTCGCAAACCAACGAGTATATAAGCTTGTAGTGCGCTCAGAGGAGTAGAAAGTAAGCCAGTCTTGACAGGCAAAGTGTAATACGGTATCAGTCCAGCTAACCAAGCAAGATGTACGCAAAACTCGCTGTGAGTTCAAAAATATATATTTTTTTACCTGTCAAAATAGTTTTCGCGCCAATTTTGCTGTCAAAGTTTTTTTGTCTTTTTTTCCAACATTAGTGTTTTGTTTTTTATGAAATTTTGTAGTATTTTGGCTGTGTTAATTTCTTTTTATCCTTTTAATTTTTTTTTATAATAATCATCATAAAAATATTTAAAGAAAATTTCACATGTTTCAAAATTCTTGATCTAAAATTTTACAGCAAAAAAAAAGTGATGCAAGTGCCGTTTATTACCTATCAATAATTATAATAAATATTAAAATGCTTTTGATTTCTATAACACATTACTAAATTACATTTTATTCGACAGCTTATCTCCCTCGTGGTAGCCGTGGTCGTCGCTTCCCCAACCCCCGGCGGCGGTGGACAGTAAGTACACTCTCATTTTCACAGAAATAATTCAGTTACACCCTTAGAAATCCCGCGTGGCAATGAAATACAGTCTTTTTTTACAAAAATCTGACAGTTTGTGAACGTGAACTGTCAGTTTTTTTGCTAAGTGACTAGGTATAATCAACTCGTCTCAATCAGTAACACAAAAAACCCAAAAAAAAAGTAACCGTAAACATTGCTACGTTACTCTGCAATTTACTATCCAAACAAAAAAACTACGACCAATTGTAGATACAATTACGCAACCAAACTGTCTCAAGTTCAACGATAGAGCAATAAAATAAAATTAACGATGTACGTTGTTCTTTTTATGACAAAACTGTTCATTCATAGTTTGAATTTGTTGTTCTTTTTTTATAAAAAAAAACCGTTCATTCATAGTACGTATTCGTTGCTCTTTTTATGACAAAACTGTTCATTCATAGTTTGAATTTGTTGTTCTTTTTTTGTAAAAAAGCCGTTCATTCAAAGTAAGTATTCGTTGTTCTTTTTATGACAAAACTGTTTAATCATAGTTCGAATTTGCTATTCATTTAACTACTAAATCGTTCTTTTTATGTAAAAAAACGTTAGTAAACTCATCGTTCAATGTAGTTATATTTAAATACAGATTTAGATCACTGTTACGATAAACCATGGCATCAGAGTCAAGGTTTTACGTTTTGTGAGTTTGACTAGACTAGAACGAAAACTAGAATTTTATGAGGAAAAAACATAACGAATCTTCTAAAAAAAATGTCTGTTCAAATCGACCGAAAGTCTTCAACATCGATTTGTAAAATAATCCAAATTTAATGGGCTTTGATCATTTAGCGATAGATAGTGACTTTAAGATAAACCATTACAAAAATTAATAAAAGTCTTATTGCACCAACTGGCCAGAAGTTTTGACTGGAGATAATTTTATCCATTTAGCAATACATAGATACTTACATTATATTTTATTCATTATGTGTAGTGAAATAGCTGTTACATCACTAATTGGCGTATGTTGGTATTGCAATACGCGTTATAGTAGTTCTGATCTTTATTACATATTATAGTAAACAAACCATAAAATGTACAAGACTATTGAATTAATAAATATTATGTGTACACCCAAAGAAATCCTGTTTGAGGTAGGACTATAAAGTAAGTAGACGGTTGACTATTACCTACATGATAATCTTTGGTATTAGTATAAACTGCCTTGTTGATTGGGTGGTCAAGTTCGACTATTTAGCGCGGGATATTTTTTTTTTCTTTGGTAAATCATCAATCAATGTGGTGTTTATGTTATTTATTATGTCCGGTGTTTGGGAAGTTGGTGGTGCTACATCCCCATGTCTCGGAAAGCACGTACGGCCTCTGGACCTGCACCCGATCGTGCCGTATTCCCAGCCCATCGGACTATGAGAGCAAATCAATAGACAGTGTACCTGTGTTTGAGTACACGTGTATGCACTGTAATGTCTCCACCGTGATTGAAATGCAGTCGAGAGGATTATATTATTAATTTTTCAATCTGTTCCCCACGATTTCTCTCTTGTGCTTATTCCATTGGAACCGTGTTTTTCCGGGAATATATTAGCCTAGAATATATTACCTTTGGAATACCTATTCATCTGTGAAAGAATTTCTCTTAGAAATTCGTACAAATAAATCATCGTTTTTCCTCTATATTTTGGATAAATTTTCCAGTGTTTAAGATTCGTAATAAGTCAGTTTCAAATAACATTATGGAAAAAAGAGACAATTTCCTGGAAACAATATTAGTTATGTCTTGACTAAACTTGAAGAGAGTAATTTGATGGATACGCTCATTAATTATAGCTCGCATTACAATAATATTTTACTTTTTTGTATCTATTATTTTCCCGTCGTAACAGTGGAATATTACTACAATACATATCGCAATGTCTGTCAGGTCTTGTCAACAGAAAATTTCAGTTTTTCGCTCGTTGACCTTCTACAATGTAACTTTTCAAACAATTCTAATCCAGAATAAAAATCCAATGTAAGAAAAGCATATACAACGCGAGGTCAGCGTAAAGTCGAACTTTGTAGCTGAATCCAGTACAGCTGACCTCTCGATATAAGAAGAGCCTATACAATGTGAGGTCAGTTTATATTTGAAAATTAGATACAGCTAGTATTTACAAAACTGTCTCAACCCGCTCAAATAAAATCTCTCTATTGTTGAAAGACTCTTGAAGTCTTGAAGTAGAAGAGTATAACGAGCAATATATTTTCTCCTCTCCAACTTGGAATTCGTTGGAGCGAAATAAGTCGCAATGTGTGCCTTCAGTCACCTTTGCCAATGTCGCGGTGATGCTTTCAGACAATCCAGCGACCCTGGCAGTGAAGCAAACTGCCTTTTTTTGAGACATTAAAAAATTAATTGTTGCTTGATATACTTACAGAAGAGAGCAACTAAAGTCTGCCTGATAGTTGGCCAACTTTTATATTTGAGATGGCTTTTTCAACAGAAGTGCTTTAAATTCGTTTCATCTTTTTGACTATTGGAGAACACCTAAACCGTTCGTGAGTCAGTTGCTTCTGAATTAATTATTTTAATATTTTGTTACACATATTTATTCCTAATCAACATGATGTCTTTTAATAGAACATAATTATAAATCTGAGAGTCTTTATGTCAAGAGAGCTAAGATGGAGCAAGCTTGCCTAGAAGTAACCTATTCAAGGTAACTTCTAGGCAAGCGTTCTCCATCTTCGACCACATCATCGCTTACCATTAGGTGAGATAGTGATCAAACGCGTGCATATCAAGAATTTAAAAAAAAAATCCTTAAGCATAATTCATGTTGGAAGAGTAAAAAGCCCACCATACTATTCCCAAATCACTGTAACTTCTGTAAGCCAGAATCAACAGTAGCGACCACCAGAAAAAACGCCGAGGCAATGAAGCTCGATGAGTCGCAGAGAAACGATTAAATCACAATCTTAGGACCCATTAATATTAGTATTTTTAACCAGAGTGGTGCTTGGCAACTGGGCTTACTCCAGTTGTAAATACCCCCTTTGTGCCTAATGGCCTAGCTTTGTTCTCTCTCCCGCTTGATTAGGAGGGAAGTAGAAATTATGTTTTTTTACTCCTCCGCTGTCTGATCTGATTTCTTTCGTTGCGGGACCCAAGACAGTACTATATGAGCAGTTATCCGTCAGTCATAAACTTGACTGTGGTAAAACTGACATCAAGACTTATCCTATAAAGGACGCCCAAAATAATTTCAGCATCTCCTAAAGAAATTTTAAATCTTAGTAGGCAGATATTAGTTGAAGAATAGATTCTTTCAGCAGCTTTGCCCGCGTAGTATTAGTACAGTCCCCGTTTTATTATAGCCTATATGTTATTCTGATGTATTAGGTCCCCACCTATGAAATCAGCGTTTTGTATGGAGAATTTTAAAGAAGTTGCATTTTTCATACTAACATTTTCTTAATTTATTGAATAACTACGAACACTACTGTTTTAAAACTTTTCTGCCATAATTTTTAAAAACTAAGATAACGTATGACACTTAGATTAAGGCCTTACTAACGGCCAAGTGGCGCTCTCATTGAATAAAAAATCGTAGCATAGTACAGAAAATAAATATTAAAGAAACCAACGTCACATTTGTTACAATGAGGATAAAGTATTTTTGCGTTGTTATAACAGGTCTCAGAATGTTTCTTATCAAAAGTAGTAGGGAAAAGTATCAGAAACGGCCGTTTTTATATAAAACTACAAGTAATAATGTTTTTTTAAATATTGGCAGTTGTTTATGACGGTCATTATTCGATAGTATATCAAGCAATTGATGTATATTTTAATTCATAGAAGTGACGAGGTTCTCTATTTGTGAGTAAAAAACGCCAATTTCATAGGTGGGAACCCAATATTAGTAGGATGATGCATACAGCCTATCCTGATGTCTGACATAACCAAGGAATCATCGTATCTGTAGACTTCTGCCATCGATTAATAGTTGAGTAATATTATGTAATGGTGGTAACTAGGAAAGTGCAATTAGCTTGTGTCTGGCGTGTTCATGCCTGCTTCCGATAACCACAAGCAATGATGTTATACGTATAGCTACTAATTAATTGTGATTAGAAGTTAAGATAGATTGCTAACAAGATGCTTGGAAGAGATGAAAGTTGTATCGGGAATTCAGTGTTGTGTTTCAAGTTAGTAAAATGATGTTCAAGACTAAAATTACAAGAATAATGAGTGATTTTACTTGGAGATTTGCACTTTTTACTTGGTAGATTACCACTTTTTTACTAGGTAGATTTCCACTTTTCACTTGGTAGATTTCCACTTTTTTACTAGGTAGATTTCCACTTTTTACTTGGTGGATTTCCACTTTTCACTTGGTAGATTTCCACTTTTTTACTTGGTAGATTTCCACTTTTTACTTGGTAGATTTACACATTGGACACGTATTTTTTGCTTTACCAAACCAATAAAAAATGAAAAAGATAAAACGCATCAAAATTCAGGAGTGTGGGCTCGTAACGTCACTTTGGTGGTAAAAAAGTGTCGCACCTCGTGACGTCACGCGACATTTCAACGCACCCTCATTTTTTGTTTAGGTACGTGACAAAAAAAAATACATGTCCAATATTTTTTGGTTATTTCACTGACAGGTTCATTAGTATTTTTTAGTAAAATACCCTTTAGCTTAAATGCTTGGTACTGCTCAACGGGTCAGACGAGATTCTTAGAGGTGACAAATTCGCATAAGTTTCATTCCATGTAATATTATATCTTAATGCCTCTGCAGGTAAATAAATATGTTTAGATAATTTATTAGATTTTTCTGGCACAGCAACTCTTTTGTGGTCTATCCCATAATATAAAAATAAGGTAGCATATGACAACGATATTACAGCTTTCCATCAGCTAAAAGAATTTCTTAATAATATCACAGGCAAAAAAACAATTTCACTGTTGTAAGGTTTGGTTATGGTATTTATCACAGAGTGAAAAAAGTCTATAATTGTTATTTCAATCATGAACCAGTGACATTCAAACTATAAAACGCCAAATGCAAAAAAAAAGAAAAAAAAAATGCCAGACTACTTTGTACTTTGCAAGTAAATCGAGCACAGTAAGTAAGTAAAAGCTGGTATGAAAGGTTACCGATTAGGTCATCAACATTCTCCTGCCCTTATCCCAATTTATTTGGGGTCGGCACAACATGTCTTCTTGTTCCATACTTCTCTATTAGTCGTCATCTCTGTAGTCACCCCCTTTTTACCCATATCCTCTTTCACACAGTCCATCCATCGTTTCTTTGGCCTTCCCTACTCTTATAGCCATCCACATCCATACACAAGACTTTCCTCACGACATTTTTTTCATTCTTATGCCGAACTTTTCAGTCAGCGGTGCCATTTTCAGACTTCCTCTTATATACTCATTCCTATTTCTATCCATGCGCGTAACACACAAAAGTTTGCCGATTCAGTAAATGGAAATAATTTAGTGTACTTACATAATAAGTAAATGCACAATAATTTTTTACCACAAAATGTTAAGATGTTCTCAATCTGATTGTGTAAGACGTACTTAAAATCTCATGAAAGGGGGATTTTTAATACATAACTATTAATAAGCACTTATATGGATATAAGAGTCCAACTGCTCATGTAATGCCCATTCTGGTTGAAAAGGTCTTGAGTTCGAGTCTTGGGTTGAACAATGATGACGTAATGATTTCCGGGTAGGCCGAAATAATCCTGACTTTATCTGTATATATAAAATTCAAAGTCCTGACTGACTGATATATCAACATGAGAGTAGGTATCCACTAAAAAAGGGTTATTCGAAATTCCACCCCTGAGAGGGTGAAATGAGGGTTGAAAGCCTCCAAACGGGCGAAGCCGCTGGCATAAGTTAGTAACAGGATAAGATCGATCATCGACCAACTATAAAAACCTCATTACTACCTCAATGAAGAACAATAACAACTAGTTTTGTAACGGTCTTAAATGGTCTCTGAATGGCGATTTGAAAACATTATTAAATTATCATTATCATTTTTACCGAAAGACGTCCACTGCTAGACTCCCTCAAGCATCGCTAAATCGACAGGACTAGTCCATCTACTGTACGTGGAAAATAACCGGAAAAAAAATCAGAAATTCGGTAAAATTTGCATAATAAACGAATTTAGATGAGTTCGTACAGAAGTATCTCTATAGTCTTTAAAATGAAACATTCCTGCTTATCTCCATTTCAGGTACGGCGCGATATTTGTACCCAGCGCCAGGCGTGCCAACTTAGTAACAACAATCTGTATCACTTAGCTGGACCGGTTACGTACGCCGTTACATAACTTAAGGCGGAGGTTTCCAAAAACGGTCAAAAAGGTGGTTATTTAAATCAGCTTTTCTCTTAAACCATAAAAAAAAATGACAAATAAAAAGAAAATGATATTTTCAAGTCCTATTTACATACAGTGCTGGAACTCAAAATATAATTTAACGTACTCTAAGGCATAAAAAAATCTTCTAACATACCTCTTAATTATCTTTACATGCAGTTTATCCTTTCATTAACAATTAAAATCATAATAAAAAATATACCATAAAATTGTAAATGATGAACTGCATCCAGTGATGCATTTTTTTTTAAATTTATAAGTAAATCCTAAGTAAATCAATAAAATGCTTCATATTTTGCAATAAATTGCAAGCATTTGTCGTAGCGCATCTCTTTCTTTTCTATGCAGTCTGAGAGTGACCGCGCTTTAGGTGATATCTCAGCCTTAAAATACTTCCAGTATAAGGCTTTCGAAAACTTTCCGAACATGCCTCGAGTTCTTGACAAAGTGATATTCGATCAGCGATTACGGTTGTTGTCACAAAGTCTTAAATGATAGTAGATAAGAGAAGTATACTATCATAATGTTTCGTGGTCAGTCCCTTTAGATTTTAGGAGAAACCAAGAAACTATTTCAGACTATTACAAGGCTATCACTTTTCTGTTCAGTTTTTGGAACGAAAACTGCTGCCAAATTTATTTCATTGATGTCATCATTCTCCTGCCCTTATCCCATGTAGCGTGGATTTATTGCTGTCAGCAAGGAATGATGAAACAGCTAAAAAATATAAACAAAGATATATGTTGTTTGCCTTTAATAAACTGGGCAATGTTTTCCCCTTTGTGCTGCACTCAATTAATTTTGATATTAATTGGCACAAAGGGTTTCTCCCTATATACTACGCTGTACATGAATTTGAGCTCGCCAACCCCCCCAGACAAGGGTGGAATGATTCGCGTATCATCGACTAGGTCCGTAGTTATTTTAATTAAATCGTATACGAAAGGATGGCCGGATGTTATTTGTACCTGCATTGCAGGAATGTGCCAGTTGCAGTTATTGGTTTCATCATTATTCCTGTTGTGGTCTAAACTTATACTATAAGCGGCGAAACCTCGAAACTATTTGTTGCAATTAGTTACCTACGAGTATCTATAGAAAAAAGAAACTACGATCTTTGCGATTGCAAGGATCCGACATTTGTCACATCAATTTTGTGATAGCTTCCATTGCGGAAACTGTACCTTAATTTTAAATTGACGAAAATGCATACATCAAAAGGTAGTTCTATGACAAACTCGAAATTGTAAGCCTGAGGGATGTCGTGTTGCCAATTTCAAAGCCAATTCATTGCCAATCAAAACTACGCAATAACTAGTTGGCTATAACAAAGGACTATGCAGAATAATAGGCAAAATTGTTAAAAATGCGATGCCTATTGCAAATAGTGATGTGTTAATTCAACTGGTAATATTGCTAGCGTTTTGGGGATGAAAGAGCTTTGGATTTTTTGTCAATGTGATTAGAAAATATGTTAATCAATCATATAAAAGTTTAAATTTCCATGTAGGACATCACTAACATCGACGAAGGAAAACATTAAGAGGAAACTTATAGTTAATATAACATAGGACTTAAAAATTCCCTATTCGCTTTGAGAAAGCTTAGTGATAAACCATCGTATAATCTCCTCTGTCTGTGAACGCCTTATAATCTGTAGAGGGACAGTTATAGACTGATATGGTAACGATGCAAGGTAAATTTGGTCAAAATGTGATATGAATAAACTTAATTGCTATTGTAAAAATTTAGTATTAAAAACCAGACACCAAAAGTGACCACATAACGTTATATTTTCTAGTCATAACAAAATTAATGTGTGTAGAAAATCTTGCAATGTTTTGACTCGATCTATCGGTAAAAATTACACGTGTGCTTGACCGCTAAAAACGAAACCAAACTGATATTTAAAATGCGAGGTCACAGTGCTCGTAACTTTTTTTTGCTTTGATTCAACGTAAGGAATACTGAAGAATCTCTCAACTAGAAATGTATTGTAATAAAAACTGGTTTTGGAGTGGTCTGGTTTTTAAGCTACTTATCTAATGAATATTCGAAGTCATGTGTCATCCACCAACCCACATTGGGCCCGCGTGTTGGATTACGGCCCACACCCTCTAACAGAGAGGAGACCTGTGCCCCAGGAGTGGGGACATATAAAAGAGACTGATAATGATGATCAATTTCGATGAAAGATCACAAATGACTCTATGGTAGGTACATGGTCAAACTAAATTATTTGTAAAGCCTTCGCAAACGCGATGGGTGTCGAACTTTTTTTTTGAGTTAAGAACTATGTAGGTCGTTACATTCACGTAGATTTCATGATTGTCTGGTAGTTTGAGTACTTTTGCGGCCTACCCAAATGTCCTTACTTTGGTATAGCGTCGGTTCGTTGAGCTCCTTAAAGTTCTGAGTTGAGCTACACGATAACTGACAAATGCTTGCACTGTATGGACACGTCGACTCAAACCTGCTTGGTGCTTTCCTCAAAAGCTCATCTCAGACATTAACATACATGGTTCTAATATGATTTGACCAGTACATATTGTATGGATTAGAAAACTTTATAAGAGACTTGGACCTCTGAGTTTGTTTCGGTGTTTCTTCTCAGGGTAGTCAGATTGGAAACACCGGTCTCATCTAGCTTAAACTGACATAAAGCATTGACATGTAAAAGTGTTCTCTGTAACCAATTTGCATAGTAAACATCATGTAGCATTTAGATATGTAATTAACTAGCGCTGACTAATAAGTTACCTAATCAGTCAGTGGGCTTTAGTAACATTGAAGCAAAAAAGAAATAATAATTGTAATTTCTCGTAATAGACGTAAAAAATGCTTCAATCTTCCACGCTATCGAGATGACGCCACCCCAAAGTCCATTCTTTGTTTAATTCAATAGGACGGGGGAACAGAAATACAGATTTTTCGCACCCCACACAGCATTGCTCAAATTACATACCAATCATATTTGTTCAAGTCTCGTGCATAACGTAGTGGAACGAAACTACTACATACTGCATACGTACAGCGAACTTGCATACCACGCTATTTCGCTACCATGTATCGCATATGGTTTTATAAAAAAAAAAACAAAATGTCCATCGCTGCGCTGACGATATGGGCTTCGTTTTGCCCACGTTTAGAGAAATTAGTTTTTGACTTCCTGTCTTTGACACATTTTTGCGTTGGCTTGGACTACAATCTGCACCAGTACTTTTGAATGATTAATTTCGTGCTGTTGCTGGAGACTCTCATACCTATGCGTGAATATAACGTTCTTTAAAAGTACGATCCCATGAAAAATATGTTTTATTAAAGTAGAAAACATTTAACTACCATAAAGCAAATAGCAAATACGCAATAAAAAGTCATCTCGTTAAATTAAAAAGTCACCTCGTTAAATTAAAAAGTCACCTTGTTAAATTACTCTTTGTCGTTTGTCCATTACAGTTCAGCATAAAAAGACTCACATGATTGCAAAACAATGTCAAAGGGGTCATTTGAGCAGAAAACTTTTTCGTTTTTCCGTCAGTACATGCTTTATTTTTAAATGGACAAAAGTACCTGCTGTCCGGCAGAAATTTGTAATCATTTTCGTTCTAAAATATGAGCATTAGTTGGCTTGAGATGTAGTGGGATTTCCAATTGCATAATCTTGTGAACAGCATTATTTACACGCTAATCGACTTTTTATAGAAATATTCTAAGCAGTAACGAATTAACGACTTATTAACCGATGAACTATTCAATATATGATGTTTTGCTTCCGCATTTGATCGCAGTGAAAGGTTGTCTATTAATACCTCCGCAGTTAGTCGGTACTAATAGAAAACGTCTTATGCTGTAGCGCGATAGACGGACAGACGGACATGTGAGTGACAGCAATAGGGCTCCGTTTGGACCCGGGTAGGGTACTACCCTAAAAACGTAATCAATTAATAATTCGAGGAATAGAATAGTTGGGTAGAAATTGGGGAATCTCTTTGCATAAAAGTGGGGGAAAAAATTGCTGCATTTTAAACGTACCCTTGACAGCAATGTGACAAGGGGTTTTTCTGGAAGGAGTTTTTCGAATGAAATTCAGTGGCTGTTTTAATTATTTGCAAATGATTCCGTATGGATTTTGTAACGCAACTAGACAATATGTGGAATCATTAAAACAGACACGATCTCGGTAAAATAAAAGTGAGAGTTTTGCCGTAGTATTGACTACCTCAGCGAAGCTTGTCGAGAAGGCTGACTCGACTCATTTGCTGCCAAATGCTGCAAAAACATTAGAATGTGTTACATCTGCATTCTAATAGAGAAAAAGCGACAGTATTCTGTATCTAAAACTAAATACTTTCTTAAGTTGATACTGGGTAAATGCAGAAACAGTGCGAAGCCAAAAAATGAATAAATGTGGCAATGACGTAGGTATAAAGGTAAACGTTGTTTAAAACGTGACTAGCAACGACAAACGAAAAATATACAAAATAAAGTTTGGGTACCTTCTATGTCTTCCCATTCTCGAGATTTCTTTGTCAATTTTAAATGTCAGGAAGGATATTTTGCGACAGTTCTTTGTGTGTGTTCCGTTCCGTGTTGTGTTTTGTGGGTATTTCGCCTATTGTTTTTGTAAAGGTTGTGCTTGACGCGCTTTGGTTGCGTAAAAGTAAGTTGTTATGTAACCAAAGTGCGTCTTTCTTCATTTGTAGGGTTCTGTAACAAAAGGGTCGCTAACGGGACTCTGTTACAAAGCCTCCGCCGCCCGTCCGTACGTCCGTTTGTCTCTCAGCGGGCTGTATCTCATGATCCGTAATAGGTAGACAGTTAAAATTTTCACAGAATGTGTATTTCTGTTGACGTTCTAACAAAACATAATAAAAATATCTTAAAAATTAAAGGGGCCTTATTAGAAACGTGTTTTTTTTTGGATTTTTTTTGCTCGATCTTAACAATTTCAACAAGTAGATGCGTATAATCTTGAACGATGGTACGGAACCCTTCATGCGGGAGTCCGACTCGCACTTGGCCGGTATTTTAACTTTGTATCCGTGAAACCATAGAAATGCACAAAAAATTCCCATAAACATTTTAAATGTTTTGTTTTTACGACTATTTTCTTAATTTCGAGTAATTCCGCCCTACCTACTGCAGATTCTTTTCAAGTTACTTAGTAAAGGCACTTAAGTTTTTAATATTGTAACTAATTAATATCAAATTGCTATAACGTTCAAAATAACAACTGAAACTAATATTCAAATACGTAGAAAAACAGTATACAAAGTTCGTTGAGAGCTAAATAAAATTCCTGGGCTTTCTCCAGCAAAATTAATCTTATCATTAATTAATTAAAATACGAGTAGCGTCAGAAGGCTTATAGAATCCATACTCTCAACTTTGTTTCCTCTTAATGAGTTTTTGGTAAAAAGATTCCAGTAAGAATCCTCTCAAGAAGCGAACCAATCAGGTGATACATTTTTAATTTTTTAATTTTTCCCCTTGAAGTTACGTGGAAGAAGTCTTAAGGCGCAGTTATACCACTTCTAATGATTTTTAATTGAAAATCACGTCTAAGACGACTAGTTTTATTTCTTCGAAAGAAATATATGTTACTCTAGACAATTTCCTTCGTAATTTGATATGTGAATATTTGAAATTATATTTTTATAACAGAGTGTAATTCATTTGCGCATAAAAAAGTGAAAATCACACAAAAACTATAAAGCGTATTTTATGAACACTGCACCATTTTAAAGATCATTTAATTATTTATATTTTAGTATACGTGTTTTAGTTTAATACCTGTTGTTTTATGTATAATAACGGCACGGTTGGCGGCACGGTTGGCGCAGTGGTTGAGCGGTCGGCTGCTGCGCTGCGAGTCGCGGGTTCGATCCCCGCACGGATCAAATATTTGTATGGTCTACAGATAGTTATTCCGGGTCTGGGTGTCTTGTGTATGTGAGTTTATATGTTTGTGAATGCACAAACAATACAGGAATAATTCCTAGTGTGAGGCAAAGAATAAAAAAAAAAAAAAATACTGTGTCTAATTTCGGAGAGCGCTCCTTGATGGGCGAGTCCGATTACTGGGTGGACGTGGGACGCATTACGAGAGCTCAGAGACTTTAGACAAAATACTTTTCTGTTAACGTTAACGCTAACGCTTCGTGCAAAATGCATGGCAACGACATTACTGGGCGTGAGTCACGTGACAGTTCTCTTCGCAGGTAATGTCCTTGCCAAAAAAAAAAAGCGTTAGCGTTAGCGCTATTATACACGTTATTTGGCTAAGGGGGCAGAACAGAACACGCAAGCTAACCACTCAAAGTCATTGGCAGTTAATAGCGCCTTAAGTATCTATCGATTTTCAGCTTATACTGTCTGAAGAGTTTTGCGTTGTTAAATATTTATAATATTTTCCCCTCATCAAGGTTGCCTGTCTACTTAGCTTTATTTAACTTGCAATGTCCTTAAGTAAGTTGTTCGATTCAAAATTTGCAAACCATTTTTAGATCACTTGTTGGTTTCCGATAGTGCTGAAATTATTTATTATTATTTAAAAAAAATAACGTTACCCCTCACTAGGACTTACTCCTGTATCGTGGGTGCGTTCACAAACATTTTAACTCACACACATAAGACACCCAGACCCGGAACAATTATCTGTATGTCATACACATATTTGGTCCGTTCGGAGACCAAATCCGCGGCACGCAGCGCAGCAGCCGAACGCTCAACCACTACGCTAACCATGCCGTCAAACGTGAAACTTATGTAAGTCCGGATAATGTAATAATACCATCGAGCTTATGGACCTGATGATGCTACCGGGATGTAAAGACTGGAACTCCCTGATGGCAAATGGTAAAACAGTTGAATCTATGCTAGTAGTTTTTGCTATGAGTATTTTCTTCTAAAAATAAACCTTATTTGCTTGCTATATATCATCTTCCACACAGTTCGTCAATCGTTATTTTGTTCTTGACCTTCTAAAAGCTATTTAATGGCCACATATATATCAAAACTTTTCATTTATTGCCCACATCATACGGCCGTACCTACCACAGTAACCGATTTCCACAAAACCCCTCAGTTACCGGTACCACCTGCCCAACTACCTCCAAAATATGTTTCGATCTTCACTAAATTATTTGCACAAGCGTATGGGGTAAAGTTTCCAATTATTGTATGTGGCTGTACAGTTTAATTTCATATCTTAATTTATTCAAATTGCCAACGCAATCATTCACTGCAGCCAAATTTGAAACAGTAAAAATAACAATTATTATTATGTTGGTCCGCAATTATTTATGTTTCCTTACTGTAACTCAAGTGAGAGATACACTCAAGCATATTTCGAAACTTATGTTGTTATTAGTGTGCATGTAATGTTGTCTTGTTTCGCTAGCTGCTTATATGTGGGTATTTTTAGCGAAATTATGATAGACGTAATTAGAAAGATCTTGTATTATGGCATTTGTCGGTCGTAAACGCCAATAGATTTGGTTTTAATTTGATACAGAAAAAAAAACACTTTTTACAGGGCTTTAAACTCGACACTTGAAGACAAAATCAATGTTTGTTCCAAATCTCACCATCAAAAAAAAATAGGTCTTTTTGCATACAGAAACATTGGTGCCGATTATCTTATTCAATACATATAAAAAGCATTGCGAGAAAATGATGGCTATAGCTATGAACTAAGTTAGAGATGTCAAACTAGTTTACGCCTTACGCTTTACTGTGTTTTAAACCGACATGTTTTTACGTGTACCCTGAATTTGTATGGAAATATTAGTTCTAAATTTAACAACTCTAATTTACGTCCATTTCTTTCTTGTTTTATTAGAGAGTAAAAGAAAACAATAACCTAAATTAAGTTTAGTTTGTGCACTTCAGAATTGGCACCAATAGCCTACATCCATCGGACCAAAACAGGCCAATGTCTGTTACAACTGTCTAGCCCTCGAGCAGCCACGTAAAACATTCCAAGAACTGGGCAAACCTTTATCGAAAGTGACAGTTATAGCATCACTCAATTACCATTACTGGTAAACCAGCACATTAGCGTGGCTTACGTCAGACACACAAAGTCGTCGCACCCCAATTACTGGTTGCATCATTGCCGACAACTGGTGCGTTTCCCTCGCTATCAACTTTGCGTGGAGTGTAGGGAAAGCGCACCATTTGTAAACATAGGACACGGTTCGCGCGTGGCATTCGTTAATCTCCCCTTGTGCCGCATCGAGAATTGATTTCTATGTTGCAACCGCATTTTTGTTGATTTTTATGCGAATCGTGTGTGAGGTGTTTACTTGTATGGAATTTGATTCCGGTGTTTATTTGGAATAGACGAAGTTTTAGAATTGGTCTGTCAGCTGCTTATATTTGATTTCTAATTAAATGAAGATCGTTTCAAGTGTTTATTTAGAAAGAGCACGTGGCTAAAGTGATAACAGCCGCACGGCTCGATCCATCAGGTTAAGCTACGCTAAATGGGTGACCATCTTTACATACCGAGACGCCTCTGTGCCTCGGAAAGCACGTAAAAAAATAAAAAAAGCCGTTGGTCCAGGCTGCCAATCGTGGATCTTTGACAGTCGTTACGGGTCGTCAGAAGTCTGAAAGTCTGACAACCAGTCTTATCAAGGGGTATCGTATTACCCATTAACTGGGTCGTGGAGGTCAGATAGGCAGTCACTCCATGTAAAATACTGGTATTCAGCTGTATCCGGTTAGACTGGAAGCCAACCCTAAGGTAGTTGGGAAAGGGCTAGGCAGATTAATTGTACTACCTGTCCTGAGTTACTGATTAACAAATGTGTTAATGATGGAAGTTTATATTTTAGAGCCTGTATGTGGAACTGTGTGTCAAATCCCGCAAACCTTCATTGAAAAGGGAATCCTCTCTTTTCAATGAAGGTTTGCGGGAAAAAAACCCCGCAAATCCCGCAAACCTTCATTGAAAAGGGAGGATCCTCCGACCAGACGGGTGTTGTGTAAGGTCTGCATAATGGTAAATTTCGGACTGTTGTTTAGGTTCAAATTGCACGGAGAACTTTTAGTGTACGATGCAAGATTTTTGTGTTTAGTTAGTACTAGATTCTGTCAGCGGTTTCACCCACGTGGAATTAATACTACCGTTATATACTTTCAACCGCCTTTTCACCTCTTTATTGTGTTGTGGGAAATCATCCAATGACTTCTCCCGCTCTGGGTGGAGCGGGAGGTCGAGTCAGACTTTTACTGATTAAATCCCACCCCTGTTCCTTCCTTGTCTGAGTGCCACAGAGTACTTCTGAGTACCCAGGGCGCGGTAACTCTGTTTCGAATTTATCCGCGAAAGCGTTGAATCTCGACAAATCCTTTCTTAGTGAATACCTACTCTTCACAAATAACACACCCTCTAGATTTCATGTCTCTTAGGCTGTGCGTTGATATACCAGTCAGTCAGGACTTCGAATTTTGAGGAATCTTTCTTTAGGATAAGTCATTATTACCTAGTGTGGCTTGTTTAATGTCCACAGTAATGTCTCATCTTCGCATTAGCTTGCAGGGCCATTTGCTGATGATACATCAGAGCCTCTCAAATTTTATTGCTTTTTAATTCAAATTCTATTTATATACGAGAATAAGTCATAGTTCCTTTAGGTAATAGGTATTGTAAGAAAGGTTTCATCACATCTTTAGCTGTTAGGATGTTAAACTTCAAATCGGGGGCAGGGCCCAAGCAGGTTAGACCTCCAAAGTCAGTAACCTGGGGGTCTACTCCGTAGTGTTTTTACGAAGTATCGGCCGAATGTTCGGACATATTTGTATGAAGTGTTAAAGTAAATGTGCCATACTTAAAATTGTAGTGAAATGGCATTACGTATGTTTTTGGTGGAAGAAGCTCGCAGAGAAGAGCTACAATTTACGAGTAATTTACAATTCAATGTAAAAACACTTTGAAGTAGACTCTCTGGACTTCGGAAAGGCGCCTAGACTTTTGGGAAAAATTTTCCAGGGAGTGCTGGATTCTTACTTCACTAAAAACCATCCTGGTGATCACCATCCGCGCATGGAAGGGGTTCCGTGACTTCTTAACGACCACCCCCGGACCTCCTCTTGAATCTTGTCTTTCATACCTGGTGAATTGTGGCAAGCAAACTCACCGTAGCCTTAGTCGTTTGGGAAATACAACATTCTTGTGAAGTTACCAAAAAAATTCCACTTAATTTAAGAAATGTCAACCTTATTAACAAAACTGACCATCTTCTTCTTCCACAGCCACAAGCACGTGACCATCCACGTTCCCTACAAGGTGCACACCATCCACCACCACCACGTGTCCAAGGTCCACGTCCCGGTGCACGTGCCCGTGGTGAAGGAAGTCCAGGTCATCAAGGAAGTTCCCGTGATCCAGCACGTGCCTGTCCCAGTGTACAAGCACGTGCCCGTGCCGGTGGTGAAGCATGTCGAGGTTGAGAAGAAGGTCTACGTGCCCGTGCATGAGGAGCAGCATCATGGGTGGGAGAGCGAGTCGTATTCGCATGGCTGGCACTGATGAGCGTCTTTTGTTTTAGGGATTAAGGTGAGGACATTTTCTTTAATTTCTTGGTAATGTGAGTTTAGTTGCCCTATTGATCTCATGGTGCAAGCGTGACAGCCGAGCGGGTTTGAATCCCAGACTGGGCAAAAGTGGTATTAGTGGTATGGTATTTGACACTTCAGTTCTCTCTCTGTTGGCATTTCTAGAGGAGCTCGTGGCTAAAGTAATAACAGCCGCACGGGTCAATCCATCAGGTTAAACTACGCTTGCCGGGGTTGGTCCATGAATGGGTGACCATCTTTACATACCGAGACTAATCCGTGCCTCGGAAAGCACGTTAAGCTGTTGGTTCCGGCTGTCAATCGTGGATTGACAGTCGTTACGAGTCGTCAGAAACCCGAAAGTCTGACAACGTCTTACCATGGGGTGTCGTATTACCCAATAACTGGGTTGTGGAGGTAGGCAGTCGCTCCCTGTAAAATACAGGTATTGAGCTGCATCCGGTTAGACTGGAAGCCGACCCCCAAAATAGTTGGACGGACACTAGAGGTAGCGGATAAATTCTTAACATGAGTTACCGCAACCCTGGGCACTCAGGCAGGGAAGGAACAGGGGTCAGTAAGAGTTTGACACGCCCTCCCGCTCCACCCAGAGCGGGAGATGTCAATGGATGATTTTTCACTCCACAAAAAAAAAAACAAAAAAAAAGACAGTTGGGAAAAGGCTAGGCAGATTGATTTGACATTTCTGTATATTCAAGTGTAAGGGCGACGAAATATTGTATCCTGTTAGGCTAGCCGCTGACTTGTGATTTTTTTCACTGTCACCTACTGTCACTCACGATGCGCCCACTTGAAAAGTCAGTGGGCAGCAAAACGCGCTCATTCTTGAAATGGATTTCGTACAGATTGCTGTAATAAGTGTTCTTGAATTATAAGAAGAAAAATGAAACGAAAAAAAGACGCTACTGGGTGCATTCCATATACACTGAAAGATTATTTCAAGGAAAATTTTACACTCCTTATTCTAAACTACGTTAGTATCCTTCAAAGTTCAGTCACCCAGGAACTATTTGTCACCGTATTGTCTAGTCACCATGATCAGCGCACTCCCATGTATCTTCATAGCACTCGACTGGGTAACAAAAAGTCACGGTGACAAAAGTCACAAGTCAGTGGCTAGCCTTATTAGATCTGTCTTTGTATAGTTTGTATAGTCAGGGTCAAAAATATGTAGACGATTCGGTCATTTTAAAATAATTTATTTGCTAATATACTCGTATCTACGTTGCCATATAAAGATCGTTCTAGAATGGTTGTCATTTGTATTTGATTTTCTGGTAACCTAAATTACTTGCCTGCATTAAACAGTTTTTTTAAATTATTTGTCTGCATTATACAGTTTTCTAACAAATTATTTCTATTGTCCCCAGATTACTTAGGATAGGAACCACACATCGTAATAAACAGAGCTACTGAAAGTTTACGAAGTCATACGAACTCCCCCGAAGTTTACCGAAGCAACCAAACATCTAAATGTATGGTCAAGGAAATCAGGAAAGACATGTTTAGCATACGTTACATTACATGACAACTCGATTTTCAGCGACATACTTTAATTAAAGAGGCTATTGTTTTAATTTTAGTGTCGTCCAAAACGTGGTGAAATTGTATTGTATTCTTATACGACAAAAAAATAAAAAATGTCAGATCGTTACTGACTTATTGGTCATTTATGGGTGACCAATTTTTAATGACACGCCACACCACATGACAAAGCGTATGCTGAATAATACCGAATTTTTGACACACTTTATTTTATGTAATAGCCGCTTACCTGTTCTTGATTTGAATTAAAATTGTTATTCAGGCAAAGCCTTTGCTTAAATAACAATTATAGTTCTTGTAAATATTGTTAAAAGTATTAAGAAATATGTTTATAAGATAACGGGAATGCTAATAACTGAAAAACAACGAAAAATACTCTACTAGACCAACAAATTAAAATCTAAAATTGTATAAAATAGTTACCATAGACGTAAACCATGTTATTATTAAGAACCAAAGAGAATAAAGACGATGTGTTTATAGATTTTTACCAAAAGATTTGTTTTATTCTTATTCAATACTCGTATAAGTATTGAAAACCCTGATAACATCAAATCATTGTGACAAAATTTTTAACCAAATCACATTGTACCTTCTAATAGCAAAATTTTAAATTCTTAGTTTGGATACATGAGACCGGTCCCGATTTTTTTACACAGTGTGTACGACACAGTAACACATTTACAATGAGGTGTCTATTTACATAATGACACATCGACACATTCACAGTGAGCTGTTCGCTTACACATTGACACATTTACAGGTAGGAGTTCGCTTACCTATCGACACATTTACAGTCAGATGTCCTCCTACACAACGACAATTTTGTGTGGTGTCTGCTTACACAGCGACACATTAACAGTGAGGTGTTCGCTTACATATCGACACATTCACAGTAAGATGTTCGCTTACACATCGGCACATTTACAGTGAGGTGTTCGCTTACATATTGACACATTCACAGTGAGGTGTTTGCTTACACATTGACACATTTACAGTGAGGTGTCCGCTTACACAATGCCACATTTAAAGTAAGGCGTCCGCTTTCACAACACATTTATAGTGAGGTGTCCGCTATCACTACAATACTTTTACAGTGAGGCGTCTGCTTTCACAACGACACATTTATAGTGAGGTGTCCGCTATCACTACAATACTTTTACAGTGAGGCGTCTGCTTTCACAACGACACATTTATAGTGAGGTGTCCGCTTACACAATGCCACATTTACAGTGAGGCTTCCGCTTTTACAACGACACATTTATAGTCAGGTCCGCTTACACAATGCCACATTTCCAGTGAGGCGCCTGCTTTGACAACGACACATTTACAGTGAGGTGTACGCTATCACAACAACACATTTACAGTGTGGCGTCCACTTTCACAATGACACATTTTTAGTAAGGTGTCCGCTATCACGTCACATTTATAGTGAAGTGTCCACTATCACAACGATACATTTATAATGAGGTGTCCGCTATCACATCGACACATTTATAGTGAGGTGTGCGCTATCACAACGACACATTAAAGTGAAGTGTCCGCTATCACAACGACACATTTATAATGAGGTGTCCGCTATCACATCGACACATTTATAGTGAGGTGTCCGCTATCACAACGACACATTAAAGTGAAGTGTCCGCTATCACAACGACACATTTACAGTGAGGCGTCCGCTTTCACAATAACACATTTATATTGAGGTGTCCACTTACACCGGCGACAGTAAAGACACCAATAATTATAAACCTGTTTCGGTGTTGCCGGTTTTCTGCAAGGTGTTTGAAAAAGTAATGCTGAATCAAATGCTGAACCATTTTAACACCAATAAAATTTTACACGATCAACAGCAGTAGTAGTACGGTTTCACTAAAGGTCGTTGTACGACAGACGCTGGTGTCACTTTATTAAAACACATATTTACAGCGTTGGAAGAAGCACAAGAAGTGGTAGGAATTTTTTTGGACCTCTCAAAAGCATTTTGTTTGCGTTAACTACAAAATCTTGCTCTTAAAACGAAATTATTACGGACTAGGTAAACTTGCACCCAATTTAGTGGTCTTGTTTAAATAACAGACAGCAGCAAGTTCAAATAAACGGTGTCCAATCACAGGGTTTAGTCCAAATGGGAGTACCACAAGGATCAATATTGGGTCCTTTCCACTTTTTAGTATATATTAATGATCTAACCTATTATAAAACCAACCCAAAATAGTATTGTTTGCTGATGATACATCCTTAATTTTTAAGATTGACAGACGTTTCACAAATCTCGACGACGTAAATAAAGCCCTACATCAGGTCCAAAACTGGTTCACAGCAAATCATTTAGTATGAAATAGCAAAAAAAGTAAGTGCATAAGATTTACTTTACCGAATGTCAAAAGTAATAGTTGTGATAAAGTATTAAACAAAGAGAAACTTAAATTCTTCGTAATCACGGTTTTCCTGGAAATCACTCTCGACTCAAGGCTACAATGGGGTCCTCATTAAACATCTCTTGCCGGACGGTTAAGTTCAGCAGCATATGCAGGCAGAAAAATCCGACGATGTACTGATGTAGATACCGGATACTTCATTGTATCATGTCTTACAGTATTTTGCTGTGGGGACGGGCTGCAGGTAACACATGTGAACATTCTCCAACCAAATGAGACAAAATTAAAAATATGCATAGAACGCACACTATGTAGACAAGCATGTTATAAAGTGGAGGATAATATGCTTGCCAAAAAAGCTTGGCTTAATGCTGGTCCTGCTCCACAGTCACAGCAACTTCGGTCAAATAATTAGTTCTAGATATTTGAAAGAGATGCTCTCCCTTTTATTTGTATAGACATGGTTTATATATAAAACTTTTTTTTTCATTTTTTGTGAAGTTTGTTAATTAATACTTAATTTTTTTTTTACTTTATAAAAGTTCTAATTTTGTATTATTTCGAAGCATTTTCTATTTTGTAAATGTGAGTACCATGGGGCATTTAGTGTAACTGCTTTATTAACATGAACGAGCATGGCATTTGAGAGTTTGTCATGCTCACTCAAATGTCTCGCTGATGGTGGCGCGTGTGTTGGGTCATTCGGTTCCTTTAAAATGGTTGAGCTGAGTGGTGCTGATCTACGCGTCATGTTCGTGAACGGGCGCTCTCAGTTGAGACTGGTCATCTCTTAACTGCTACAGGCTTATTTTAATCCTTACTTTTTTACTCTTTTAATGATTTATTTTTTGTTTTACATTCTCTCGTAACGACTCCTAACGTCTCCTCGTTCTCGCATAACAGAAGCAACCAGAATAATGTAACCAACATTTTTGTAACACATAACATGGTTAAAAAGAGTATCCATAGAGTTTCTTGCACGTTCTTCTCCATAGAGATACGCTTTGGAATGAGCAATAAGCTTCATCTTTTTGACTGATCGACCGTGACATGACAATTCAAAACTTCCTGTAAATGGTTTATTTGAAATAAATACTTTGATTTTTGATTTTGACACAATGTCACATTTATAGTGAGGTGTCCTCCTATACAACGGCACATTTATAGTGAGGTATGCGGATACCTACCGCTTTATATTGTGAGGTGTCATTTAAAACGAGATGGCAAAACTGGCATACTAACTGTTCATGATAAGATAGTTAAATAAATAAAAAAACATCATAAGTACTCTATATATAATAATTTACTTTAGTGAACAGTTGTCACGATCACCAACCATTTCTCCGGGTGCCAAAATAAATAACAAGATCAAGTAGGTTCTTAAATTGAGACAATAAACGAGAATATTAAAAAAAATACTTAAAAATACAATACTACAATATTATATTATTGTAGAATTGTATTTTTAAGTATTTTTTTTAATATTCTGAAATAATAAAAAAAAGCTTACACTAAAATAAATAACTCTGTTATGCCCGGGATACAAGAGTTTAGTTTTTTCAAGCTAGCAAGCTAGTAACCAGGTTTTCGTATTTACAGGATAATTTAAACAGTGAGAAAGCACAGCATTGTACGCTAGTGAGAATGATAGTAAACTAGTATGATTAGTCTTACATATTGGATTCCTTACCATTGCGTTGCTACTGATTTTATTAGCATGGCTTTTGAACTAGTCTCGTGTAGCCAACTTCCAGTAGGAATGATAGTAAAGTAGTACGAGTATGATTTGTCTTACATATTGGATTCCTTACGATTGCGTTCCTACTGATTTTATTAGCATGGCTTTTGAACTAGTCTCGTATAGCCAACTTCCAGTAGGAATGATAGTAAAGTAGTACGAGTATGATTTGTCTTACATATTGGATTCCTTACGATTGCGTTGCTACTGATTTTATTAGCATGGCTTTTGAACTAGTCTCGTGTAGCCAACTTCCAGTAGGAATGATAGTAAAGTAGTACGAGTATGATTAGTCTTACATATTGGATTCCTTACGATTGCGTTTCTACTGATTTTATTAGCATGGCTTTTGAACTAGTCTCGTATAGCCAACTTCCAGTAGGAATGATAGTAAAGTAATAAGAGTATGATTAGTCTTACATATTGGATTCCTTACGATTGCGTTGCTACTGATTTTAGTAGCATGGCTTTTGAACTAGTCTCGTGTAGCCAACTTCCAGTAGGAATGATAGTAAAGTAGTACGAGTATGATTTGTCTTACATATTGGATTCCTTACGATTGCGTTGCTACTGATTTTATTAGCATGGCTTTTGAACTAGTCTCGTGTAGCCAACTTCCAGTAGGAATGATAGTAAAGTAGTACGAGTATGATTAGTCTTACATATTGGATTCCTTACGATTGCGTTGCTACTGATTTTATTAGCATGGCTTTTGAACTAGTCTCGTGTAGCCAACTTCCAGTAGGAATGATAGTAAAGTAGTACGAGTATGATTAGTCTTACATATTGGATTCCTTACGATTGCGTTGCTACTGATTTTATTAGCATAGCTTTTGAACTAGTCTCGTGTAGCCTACTTCCAGTAGGAATGATAGTAAAGTAGTACGAGTATAATTAGTCTTACATATTGGATTCCTTACCATTGCGTTGCTACTGATTTTATTAGCATGGCTTTTGAACTAGTTTCGTGTAGCCAACTTCCAGTAGGAATGATAGTAAATTAGTATGATTAGTTTTACATATTGGATTCCTTACCATTGCGTTGCTACTGATTTTATTAGCATGGCTTTTGAACTAGTCTCGTGTAGCCAACTTCCAGTAGGAATGATAGTAAAGTAGTACGAGTATAATTAGTCTTACATATTGGATTCCTTACCATTGCGTTGCTACTGATTTTATTAGCATGGCTTTTGAACTAGTTTCGTGTAGCCAACTTCCAGTAGGAATGATAGTAAAGTAGTACGAGTATGATTAGTCTTACATATTGGATTCCTTACGATTGCGTTTCTACTGATTTTATTAGCATGGCTTTTGAACTAGTCTCGTATAGCCAACTTCCAGTAGGAATGATAGTAAAGTAATAAGAGTATGATTAGTCTTACATATTGGATTCCTTACGATTGCGTTGCTACTGATTTTATTAGCATGGCTTTTGAACTAGTCTCGTGTAGCCAACTTCCAGTAGGAATGATAGTAAAGTAGTACGAGTATGATTTGTCTTACATATTGGATTCCTTACGATTGCGTTGCTACTGATTTTATTAGCATGGCTTTTGAACTAGTCTCGTGTAGCCAACTTCCAGTAGGAATGATAGTAAAGTAGTACGAGTATGATTAGTCTTACATATTGGATTCCTTACGATTGCGTTGCTACTGATTTTATTAGCATGGCTTTTGAACTAGTCTCGTGTAGCCAACTGCCAGTAGGAATGATAGTAAAGTAGTACGAGTATAATTAGTCTTATATATTGGATTCCTTACCATTGCGTTGCTACAGATTTTATTAGCATGGCTTTTGAACTAGTTTCGTGTAGCCAACTTCCAGTAGGAATGATAGTAAATTAGTATGATTAGTTTTACATATTGGATTCCTTACCATTGCGTTGCTACTGATTTTATTAGCATGGCTTTTGAACTAGTCTCGTGTAGCCAACTTCCAGTAGGAATGATAGTAAATTAGTATGATTAGTTTTACATATTGGATTCCTTACCATTGCGTTGCTACTGATTTTATTAGCATGGCTTTTGAACTAGTTTCGTGTAGCCAACTTCCAGTAGGAATGATAGTAAAGTAATAAGAGTATGATTAGTCTTACATATTGGATTCCTTACGATTGCGTTGCTACTGATTTTATTAGCATGGCTTTTGAACTAGTCTCGTGTAGCCAACTTCCAGTAGGAATGATAGTAAAGTAGTACGAGTATGATTTATCTTACATATTGGATTCCTTACGATTGCGTTGCTACTGATTTTATTAGCATGGCTTTTGAACTAGTCTCGTGTAGCCAACTTCCAGTAGGAATGATAGTAAAGTAGTATGATTAGTTTTACATATTGGATTCCTTACCATTGCGTTGCTACTGATTTTATTAGCATGGCTTTTGAACTAGTTTCGTGTAGCCAACTTCCAGTAGGAATGATAGTAAAGTAGTACGAGTATGATTTATCTTACATATTGGATTCCTTACGATTGCGTTGCTACTGATTTTATTAGCATGGCTTTTGAACTAGTCTCGTGTAGCCAACTTCCAGTAGGAATGATAGTAAAGTAGTACGAGTATGATTTATCTTACATATTGGATTCCTTACGATTGCGTTGCTACTGATTTTATTAGCATGGCTTTTGAACTAGTCTCGTGTAGCCAACTTCCAGTAGGAATGATAGTAAAGTAGTATGATTAGTTTTACATATTGGATTCCTTACCATTGCGTTGCTACTGATTTTATTAGCATGGCTTTTGAACTAGTCTCGTGTAGCCAACTTCCAGTAGAATTATTTTACACTACGGCTTAGTCCATGTGGTATTTTAGTGACTAATCAATACAATGCTGACGGCTTAACAAGTTTCATCGTGTAAACAACTCTGTAGCAAGCCACAACTATATCTCGTGTATCCGGAGCCTAACACTTATAAATATATTACCAAATATATTTATTTGCGATTATAAATGCAAATCTAGAAGTCAACAACATTCATAAGACAAAAAAGGAACAGACAAAACTTGGGCTTCAGATACCCAACTGACTTCCGTACGAAAGAAGTATCTACAGCCATTATTACAAAACTGGCGAAAATTTCATTTCTCTGCTTCGTATATTTCTCTGACTGCAAAGCACAGCATTTCGTAGGAGGTAAATGCGGCGACACTAGTCAGCTGGGCTTTGTACACTGTCACTGCCCAACCTCTGAAGAGGCCTAAAATGCCCTCCTTCTGGTACGATTTCCTGAGGCATTGAAATAAATTGGTACATCGTATGAGACTTTGGGCTTGCGTAGGTGTCTTGTACTTCATACTCGTTCTGTGGGTCTGGAACAATGGATTATTAAGTCAATCAAAAGGACATAATATTCTGACATGCCTAAATTATCCTCTTGCCAAACTTCATTATTAGTTTTCATCATAAATCTCTTCTAAGAGTTGAATGAATGTCAATGTAACATTATGTCAACCTTGTTGAGCTTTGTGCCTTTTACAGATTCCTGAAAATTCTCATTCTAAGGTCGATTTTTAACTGACGGACATACATACATACTTATGTATGTATGTTTGTAAGTCCGCGATTTTCAAATACTACTTTGGGTTATCGTTATATGTATGAATATTTTTCAATAAAGGTTTTAATGCTATCTTTTTCACAAGGTGAAATTCACAGTGGGTACTAAGACCATAGATTTATCTAGAAATTGCGCCTAACACTTGGTAATACATAATGATTAAAGCCGAGGCAGTCCGAGAGTTTTCCGGCATCAGAAATAAATACAATGTTTATATGACAGTCAATACAACATATAAACCAGTCAGCTATATAGCCACTTGGTTGCATCACTGGGTTTCCTGCTTCGGTATAAAACGTTATAGTACGTTCTTTGAGACCAGAAATGTGAGAAAATAGCCGTACGTCGCATCGGAAAAAAAAGTTGACTAGATTTAACTTTATTGCTTTAAAATAAGTAAATAAATTTAAGTAAGAAGGCACACTGTATCTAGACCTAACATTGGAAATTCAGATAGTTTATGTTAACAAAGATAATTATGAGAGCCATGATGTAACCATGATTCCAAATGTTTCGTCAGATAAATAAATAAATTTATTCACATTCAAGGTGTATCTACGTAGTTAAAAATATTACTAAATCACGCAAATAGAATCAAATAAAATAGCCTTTAGTGCCGCTGTTTTAACTAATTTAACAAACATATTTAAATTGAAAATTAGAGGTAAAAAAACTGATTAACTTAAACTAAATCATAATCTCGGCCATTCGATTGGTTTCCCCTCATAACAGCTTATCTTAATCTTTCTTTTTTTATTGTTATTATTTTTTTAACATTGTTCTCCTATTAATGGAAGCTTGTTGCTTCTTTGAAGAGAAGAACGGACAAAAGACTTTTGTAATTTTTGTAATACATAACATGGTTTAAAAGAGTGTCCATGGAGTTTCTTGCACGTTCTTCTCCATAGAGATCTACTCCTTTGAATGTGCTATTAGCTTCATCTTTCTGACTGACCGACTTATTGACAGTTGAAAAGTGGCTGTAAATGGTTTATTTTAAATAAATGATTTGATTTTGATTTTGATTTTGACAAAGGCCTCCTCCAAGGCTTTGCATTTGTTTCTATCCTTTGCTGTACGTAAACATTCTGGGCCTGCCACCCTCTTCAAGTCATTGCTTTGGCTGTCTTTCTCTACTTCTTCTGGTTTCTCTAGGGTACCATTCGGTTATTATTCTGGTCTACTTCTCTTTGTTGTCTCTCAAAATATGTCCAACCCAGCGCAATTTAAATTTTGTGCATAATGATTGGACTTTCCCGTATCATTGGGTTGTGAGGGTCAGGTAGGCTGTCACTCCATGTAAAATACTGGTTTTTAGCTGCATCCGGTTAGACTAGAAGCCGACCCCGAGATAGTTAAGAAAAGGCTAGGCAGATTGATTTTGATTGATTAGTATTTTTGCAGCTTTTGGTTTATTGGTCGCAATATAATCGATTTCGTTTCTATACAGTCCATTTGAAGAAGTCGACGTTCATTTCTTATTCTTTTTCTTTTTGTAGATACTATTAATGTACACTGTGTAAAGCACATAAACGCACATACGTGTACTAGTGATTCAGTACTTGTTTCCGGAGGCCATTTCTTTTTTTTTTGCTTTGGAATTTTTCGTCGGCGTTTCGCATCCGATCATTATCGAGATTAATTCATTTCAATTCAATTCAAAACATTTATTTCAGACATTATTAATCCATAAATTGTAATGAAAACAAACACAATCAAAATAAAATCACAATTAAGTCAAAAGAAAACCAAATGAAATTAAATCAAAAATAAACTAAAATTAAATCAAAAATAAATTAAAATTAAATCAAAAATAAATTAAAATTAAATCAAAAATTAATTAAAATTAAATAAAAAATAAATTAAAGTTAAATCAAATTAAAAACAAATCAAAAACAAATCAAAGTCAAATTAAAAACATAATAAAATTAATTAGCTATTAGCTCCTACCAACCGCCAGACCTCGAAAACACAGGTGCGTGTGCATCCAGTGCCCAACGATTGGACTGTCAACTTTGTCCCCTAATACCCTCAGGATGACGTTGGTACTCCCCCTCACCCTACTCATTACTGACGCGGTTCTCTTGCGCATAATAGCAAAAAAGTCATCTATTTGCGTATACGCAAACATTTCAGACGCACTACTGTATCTAGGGAATCCCAACAGCACCCTGAGGGCATTATTATACTGCACACGTAGGGCATTGCAGTGCAAGTGTAAAAAGATTGACAATATGCTTTGAAAAGCGTAATCTTTACACCATCCGTACAGCGTGCAAACCTGCGGGTTATCATATTACATCGGACCGACAACGCCCTACGCTCTCTCTCCAAGTCTGTGCATCGTCCGAGAGATCTGCCGTCACCACATGACCCAAGTATGTGAATTTTGATACTCTTTTCAAGGGCATTACATTCAGTGTGATCAAAGGAATCTCGAACGATACTCGATTCCACCCCTTAAAAATAAGAAACTCACTTTTTTTAATGTTATAAGTGAGTCCGTGAGTACAATTCACATATTTTAATTAATTTTCTCACCGCGTTGATTGAGGGACCCAGCAGCACCATGTTTTTCATCTGCATAACTCAGATTATTGACTGACATACCATCAATAGAGCAACCCACAGTGGCGCCGCTGAGTTCCTCAATCAACTGATTAATATAAATATTAAACATGACTGGCGAAGTCAATCCACCCTGTCTAAACACCGCACTCCAACTTATATGGGTCAGAAAAGGAATTCTCCCACTTAACCCGATTATTTTGATTTTCATACCAAAATTTCAATAGACTTATCAACTCGCTAGGTACATTCAACTTCATAAGCTTTTCCCATAATTTATCATAACAGACAAGGTCGAACACCTTAGAGAGATCAAGAAAGACCGCATAGACTGGCGTTTTTCTGTCCGTATAATACCTGACCCTCTGCTTGAGCGCCAATATTGCACTTTCAGTTGAGAGTCCTTCTCTGAAACCAAACTGTGCATCACTCAGTTTTAGATGTCCACTTAGTTGGCGCTCAAGCAGACCGTCAAGTACTTTACCAATAATTGTGGCTAACGAAATCGGCCTATAATTACGAGTATTCGTGTCCGACAAGTCCCCTGTCTTATTTTTTACAACCGGTACAACTACAGTCTCCATCAGCCCAGGTGGCAGATATGAATGTCGTACACAAAAGGTATACAACATTGCCAGTACGCGAGAGATATGCGGTCCAGCGTGCAGAAGATGCTCGACGCCCAGTCCGTCATGACAAGGGGGCTTAGACAAAGTAACAATTTAAAAACGATAACGAAGTTAGAAAAGACTAAATTGTATGAGATTGACATAAACCGCGCTAAGTCACGTGGTCAGTCGACTGTCGACATCGTTATCGCAAGTTGGTAGACAATGGTATAATTCGTAACGAAACCATAAAGAAACGAATTGCTATCGTGTTTATCCCATACAAATGCGTAGACAAGCAGCGCTTTCAGAGTTCGCCTTCGCCTCGATCGTGATCGCCAAAAAAGTTGCGGAATTATTTTCTACACAAGGAGTAGAGTCGCCTCAAAAATCTTATTTATTACTTTATATATATATATAAATATTTATTGGTAGTTATTATATTAAATATATATGTATGTTTATTATTAATATATATATTTTCGTTCGCTTTTTTTTAATATTTCTACTTGGTGTTGCTTTGTTTGTTTTTTTTATGCACCTGCCATATTATCTCTGCACCACCCTTGGTTGACTGGTAGAGAATGCCTAAGGCATTAAGTCCGCCTTTGTACTTTAGTTGCATGAAGTGTAAATAAATAAATAAATAATGAAGGAACGCTAACGTTAGGAAATGTTTGTCGATATCTCAGAGACGATGACGAATTTAGATATCGTTTCGCTACGAAGCGATGTTACTTTGTCTACAGGGCCAGGAGACTTACCTTTAGATAAACTCCTAATAACTTTCGAGACATCCTTCGCCGTAAAACCAAGAGGCGTCTCTGATACAACGGACTCGGCACCGACCATCTCCCGCGCAGACGACAGTTGAGACTGAACTCTAAATTGCTCACGAAAGACGTTAGTAATCTGTACAACATCCGTCTCACCAGCGACACACACAGGAAGGCCCGCCCTCGGATTCAAGCTATTTGTAAGCTTCCAAAACTTCGAAAAATGCTTATTTTGATGTTGTTCAGCTAACGTGTTCATACGTATTTGCTCCTTATTATTAATACAATACCTAAGCTTACTTTTAAACATTTTTCTACTGTGCACCATGTCTTTATATATAGGGCCCGCCGTTGGCATGTTACTCATTTTCCAGCTGTGAAACTTCTCCTTAACCTCCCTATGCGCGTCCCTAACATACTTATTCCAGCCTAACACCATGCAGCCTCTCCTGACCCCTCGCACCTCGTGACTACATATAGCCGCTTCCCTCAGTGAGTTAACAATTCTACTGTATAAGTCAGAAATCGTTGCTCTGTGACTTTCGATTTTACACATTTTGTCGCAACAGTCACTTAATTGCGGCGGGAAGTCTATATTTCTCAGCTTATCTGTAAAAACTTGATAATAATAATGCCTTTGGCTATCATTCCTTTCCCCCCATTTCACTTTAGAGTCTGCACTATTACCTAGACTAGAAAAGTTGATCTTAGGCCCGCCTATACTCAGGTTACAGTTCATCTCTAACGGAAAGTGGTCCGACCAGTATACGTCATAACGCACCCTGACGTCACGAACCGTTAACCACGCCGCCTCAGTAACCAAACAGTGGTCCAGCCAGCTTCGACTCTAAAAGTATTCGAGCTAACTCCAAGTTTGGTTACATCAGCACAGATCCATTTTTGATCGACACAAAAGCTGTCTCAAAAATTCTCTGCCAAATAGCTCACCAGGCTGTGCATTAAAGTCTCCCATCATATAAACTTTTTTAATGTTCTGACTTTCTATTACAGCTGTTATCTCACTTAAACACTCACCAATTTCGACTAAGTTATCTTCTGTGTCCGTGGGCATGTAAACATTAAACACAAACAATGAGTCACTACTTAACGCATTCAACTTAATAGCCGTGAGGCGACTACTACTACACGATATAATATTTTTTTTTTGCCCAAAATGGATGAATTGGACATGCCTGACATGTGGTTTCAACAAGACGGTGCCACATGCCACACGGCACGCGAAACAATGGCCCAATTGAGAGCCGCCTTCGGTGAACAGTTTATCTCACGTTTTGGGCCCGTCAATTGGCCGCCTAGATCGTGTGATCTAACGCCTTTGGACTATTTCTTGTGGGGCCATGTTTAGGCTCATGTCTACAAGGATAAACCAGTAACGATTGACGCACTGGGAGCCAATATTGAAGCATTTATTCGTGATATACCGGCTGATATGTTGGAGAGAGTGTGCCGAAATTGGGCCTTGCGAATGGGCCATCGAAACCGGAGCCGCGGCCAGCATTTGCATGAAATCATCATCAAACATTAAATTATATTGATCGTTCTATCGATTCCAATAAACATTTCATCAAATTTTTCAATTTTTTTGTGTTTTTTTTGAAAATCAAATCGTATATCTCTTAAAAAATCACCCGTTATATATTAAAAATAGAACATTTTCGCGAAGTTTACGGTATCTTGTTCCTTACAACCAGTATACTAGGTATACTTACTCGTAGTTTGTTTTCTAAACCAAAGTCCACCAGTTTTTGTCCGTTTTTACTCCTGTTGCCATTATCGTGACGTCCAGTACTTTTACTCTTCGCTTCTTTGGCGCTCCCCGATTTGCCCATTGAAATCACCCATTATTATTAGATTTTTGTGTGGAGTATCAACAGTTTTTGTAATTTTAGGGTTCCGAACATCCGGATATAAAAACGGAACCCTTATAGGATCATTTTGTTGTCCGTCCGTCCGTTTGTCCGTCTATCAAGACCCTTTATCTCGGGAACGCGTAGAGGTATCGAGTTGAAATTAAAACCATATACTCAGGTCTACAGTCCCTTGACGTTCTGAGAGCAAACAAACTTCTAAATTAACGTAAAAAAAGATACAGCCGTTTATGCCGCAAAAAACGTATATTTTGACACTCGCAAGGGAATCAAAATTTATAGGGTTCTTCCCGCTGTCCTACAATCATGAAATTTGGCAAGAAGCAAGGTCTTATAGCACAGGCACTGTCCTCTCAAGTACCACGGTGTTCAATATTTAATATTTTTTTGCGTTTTTAATAATAATAATTAATATTAATTGTAATAATTATAATTTTTAATAATAATAAATTTTTTCGCCCTACCTCACTGGTGCGGCGTTGAGCGGTGACGTGTTAACTTAAAACTACTATCATCATTCTCCTGCCCTTATCCCAATTTATTTGGGGTCGGCGCAACATGTCTTTTTCTTCCATACTCCTCTATTAGTCGTCATCTCTGTAGTCACCCCATTTTTACCCATATCCTCTTTCACACAGTCCAACCATCGTTTCTTTGGCCTTCCCCTACTCTTATAGCCATCTTATGGATGTGCATACACATGACTTTCCTCACGACATTTTCTTCATTCCTCCGCATCACATGCCCATACCATGACAACCGATTTCCACACAACTTTTCAGTCAGCGGTGCCACTTTCAGACTTCCTCTTATATACTCATTCATAATTCTATCCATGCGCGTAACACCACACATCGCTCTTAGCATTCTCATCTCAGTTACATGCAATTGCTTTTCATTCATCCCTTTTGTGGCCCAACATTCTGAACCATACAAGACAGCAGGTCTGACCATTGTTTTATAAATCTTCCCCTTAAGTTTTAGGGGAATGCGGGAGTCACAGATAGTCCTGGTGACCGCCCGCCATTTTATCCATCCAGTGTTAATTCTGTGCTTAACAGTCCGATCTATTTCGCCATCGCTTTGCACGAGTGAACTGAGGTACCGAAAATCGGAGCAGACTGGGAGAAGCGCGCCATCTAGCACTACAGCTTCAGAACTGGAGAGACCGCCGAAATCGCAGAACATGTATTCAGTTGGTTCTGCTGATTTTCAAGCCAACTTTCTCCAGCTTCTGTTGTCATTTCTCTAATCTGCTCTGGATCTCCAGGTCCATCTTCAGCAACCAGAACAATGTCGTCGGCAAACAGCATGCACCAGGGTGCCTCTTCCTGTATTTCCGACGTAAGAGCGTCCATAATCAACAGGAAGAGGTAAGGACTTAAAGCCGACCCTTGAGGTAAGCCTACAGCCACACTGAACTCATCAGTGTTGCCAGCAGCCGACCGGACGTAGGTACGAGATTGTCTGTACATAGCACGAATCAACTCAACATACTTCCCAGGCAAACCTTTCTCTTTCAAGGCCCACCACAACACATCCCGAGGTACCCTATCATACGCTTTCTCAAGATCAATGAACACCATGTGCAAGTTCTTGTGTACACGTCTGTACTTCTCGCACAATTGACGGAGAGCGAAGGTGGCGTCCATTGTCCCTCGACCTGGCATAAACCCAAACTGGTTCGGGGTAATCTCACTCTCCTCTCGCAATCTTTTCTCTATCACTTTCTCCCATACTTTCATAGTATGCGACATGAGCTTTATCCCTCGATAGTTGTTGCAGTCCTGTACATCCCCTTCATTCTTGAAGATGGCCACTAGCGAACTATTGCACCATTCTTGTGGGATCACTTCTTTATACAACAACTTATTAAAGAATAAAGTCAGCCACATACATCCATCCTCTTTTAAACACTTCCATACTTCTACTGGTATGTCATCAGGGCCCATGGCCTTTCCATTTTTCATACATTGAACTGCCTTTCTTACTTCATCCATGCTAATTTCTCTCACCAAACCCATATTTACTTGTACCTCTTTGAGCACACCATTCCATTCATTCTCTTCGTTCATTAACTTTTCAAAATAAACCTTCCATCGCTCTTTTATTTCGTCATCTTTCGACAAGACTTAAAACTAGAAAAATGGAATTTAATTTTTAAAAACTTAAAACTACTATGATTAACATAATTAAAATATATAGTACCAATCACATTTTAAAGGAAAATACGCTACGTTCGTACAAAGCGGCGTTCAGACATCGTTGAGTTGTTATTACAAATGTTCTTACATATTATAGGTATATAGTATAGTACTACAAATTAAATCTATTAAGATATTATTATAAATATCTAATAATACATTAATATAATATTATTACATATTATAGAATTTTATGTGGAAAATGTCATTGGGCTCACTCTGTAGTTCATATTTTATGTAAAATTGTAATGTGTAACCGTCTATTTTCCCAAATAAATAAAATAAATTAAAAATAAAATGCACGAGGATATGAACATACATTGATTTGCAGTCGTCGTTTAGCCAAATCAAATGGGTATGTCACTGTCTTGGAGAAAAAGCCCGAGATGGAACCAGCCAAAGAGCTGGCGAGGGCAAGGGTCGCCACTGTGTGCTTGTTGTTCTTGCACTGTTCGGGATCACAGGGCGTGGCAAACAGATTCAGTAGAAGGGGTTGCAAGAAGCTGAACGTTGCAAACTGTAAACCCACTTGTGGGCCCATCTGCAAAGAGAAATGAACTCTAGAATTTTTGTGTTAAGTACGTGAAACAAAAAAGTAAGCTTCTTACAACCTTTTTTACAAAAACCCATAAAATAAAAGACATTAAAAAAAACTTTAATTTTGGAAGTCAGTGTTTCTGATTTTGTTTCTTCGTTTATGGAAGAAACAAAAAGTTTGGAAGTAGGTTCTGTTTATTTGTAGAAATATTTTTTACAAATAAACAGAACACTTATTTTTTATTTGTATGGGCCTCATGAAATTGCATTAACAATACCTAGAGATACGATCGCAGCAATCGCAAGTGAAGATCTTCACCAGATCCTAGTGAATTATATGCTAAGACCTTTATTGAAAACTGTGCATTTAAATAACAAAAGCACTATCCAGATCATATGAGTAGTTTTTGAGAAAATTGTGAACATATAAACATACATACATACCTACATAGATACATACACACGGGTCGAATACAGTACGTCCTTTTTTGGAGTCAGTTAAAAAGTAGGAACTTACTTGCAAAAGCGAAGCGGAGAGACCTTCATAGAACGCCCTGACACCTCCGTATCGATATACAGTAGCAGCTCCATGAAAAAAATTCTTATACTGGTCCTTCACCAATATCTGTCGAACTCGGATGACCTCCAATGGGATAACTAACGCGGTACAAACGCATCCAGCTAAAACGCCGCATACGAAATGTTCTATGTGCCTAGAAAAAGAAAGAAAGAATGAAATATATACTGCAACAGTACTTGAAATTCCCACAAAGCACAGAAAAAACAACAAATATGGTAAGCTGAACTCAAAGTATTTACCACATTATAAATACTACAGTATATATCTCACGGCTGCGGCTGCACAAAACATTTGTGTCTAAAGCCTGTGGTGTCCTGCTGTAGGACTAAGTACTTTCTTCTATCTTTCCACCCCTTTTCATTTAAAGCTGTTTAAGACCAGTTCTTTTTAAAAAGATCATTTCATAATTACGTTAAAATTACATTCATTTAAGCGCCTGTCAAAAATGTGATTGCAATAAAACGTCGTTCATCGACGGGTTGCTGATAATATTCTGAAATAAGAATTCCTTTTCAAGTATTGAGGAAGTGGAAATTCGCCAATCGTCTTATACCGTCATATATTTATGAGTTCCACTAAGTCGTTCTGTAATATCTGATTATGACGCCCATGATATACCAAACTGTGTGGCGAGCTCAATCTCCACAATGAGAATAGCTTTCATCATCATAATCATTCACAGCCCAACTTAATTCACACTGCTCCTAGCTTTATCGAGGTTCTCCGTTGGGCAACCCCCATTCTGATCTTCCAGTTCCTGAACACCACTCCCGTCAAGCTTCGTGATCCCAAGATGTACAAAGGTTTTCGAGATTGGAAAACGAATCACGGAACTCAACTGGAGATGTGCAGACAACTGCCAAAACGCAGTTATGAGTAGTCAGGCAATAAACATAGGTACTATTGGCAATTTGTGTTTTTTTTATGAAGAGCAGTACACTTACTACTGTCACCTTTCAAACTTATTTGCAATGAACGTCACCGTGCAAACAGTCAAGGCAAGCGTGCTCCATCTTCGACCACATCATCACTTTTAGGCAGGTTACTTTGTTGTTACTTACTGAAACTTTCTTGGCACCAGACTGTTGGACAGCTTTGTGGTGAGCTCGTATACGTAGAACTGGCTGCTAACAGCCAATATTGAGTGAGCCTAAACAATCAGATAGATTGAAACGCGAGACCATAAACATTAAGAATGAACTGAGTAATACAGTCACAAAATTGACCGGTTATGTACCGTAGCATTTAAAAAAAAAACAATTTTAGTGGTAGACGCACAATTGAACACTTTTGTGATCGTATTATCTTTACAGGCGCTTGAGAAACGCTCAGTCCATTCTTCTGCACAAACTAACAAACAGACTAAGGGCCGATTTCACCATTCACTCTATAAACTAAGTTTTACTGAACTAAGCTTAGCGTAAAAAATGCTTAGCGTAAAAAATAAAAACCATAAAAGGAAGGAGAAAAATTCCATCATACATAATTGTTGCGTAACTTTAACCGTTTACGCAGCGCACGCCACTGAAGCTGTCAAAAGGATCTTTTTTTCCCATTTTTGACACATTTTTCATTGATTGTTTGCTGCGTAATATTATATAGCCTATAGCATTACTCGATAAATGGACTGTTCAACACAAAAACATTTTTTCAATTCGATTCAGTAGTTCTTGAGATTAGCGCGTTCAACCAACCAAACAAACAAACTCTTCAGCCTTATGCTTTAAGACTGGGCGTTTAGAATTGGTGAAATCGGCCCTAAGTTGGAGACAGCTCTAAGCTATAATTGTGTTAATACAGACTTTTACTTTTACGACATGCCCAGTAGCTAGGCACTACGGACAAAATTAGTTTGGTCATACAGCATATATAACAAAAACCCTGTTCGATCCAATAAAGGCGTATTCCTGGTTTAAAGTACGTACTCGAAAAAAAAAACAAAAACCAAAAGTTATAGATTTTTATTTTTATAAAATATGGCAAAATTTTCATAAGTTGACAACACTGCACCAGCCGGCGAAATCTTTTCATTTTTACCTATTTTTATTTCAAACGATACCGCCTTGCACTAGCCGCGCTGTAGGCACTCTTTAAAAAAGGATAAAAAAGACCGTCTCGCTCAGGCGGCTTCTTTGACACAAAACTGTAGGTGATCTTTGTCGAGCGCTCAGTGTTGCCTTTGATAAGTGTATTTTTTATTAATTATTTATTTATATGTGCACGCAGTACGAAACCAAATAATACACTTCAGGATCAGACAGGGTTTTAATTACATGCTGTATACAATATGCGACAAACCAAATAAAATACAAAGCAGATGTGAGGGGACACTCTAATAGGATATAAACAGATCTTATTGGTGATGATCTACAGAAAGGTGCTGACCTTTCTGTAGATCATCACCAATAAAATCTGTGCTTAGTACTCACAACCGGTGTGCGTGTGAACTTAAGGCGTTGTTATACGACTTCTAATGGTTTTTAATTGAACATCACGTCTAAACGACTAGTACTATTTCTTTGAAAAAAGAATATGTTACTGTAGACAATTTCCTTCGTAATTTGTTTGGGTGAATATTTGAAATTATATTTTTATAACATAGTGTAATTAATTTGTAAAGTTATGTCTAACGCGGATAAAAAATTGAGAATCACCCAAAAACTATAATGTGTATTTTTATGAAACTTTCAACATTTTAAAGACCATTTAATTATTTAAATTTTAACATACGTGTTTTAGTAAAATACCAGTAGTTTTATGTATATTAAATTAATAATGCGTCTAATTTCGGACAGCGCCTTGGTGGGCGAGTATTATTACTGGGTGGACGTACGACGCGTTCCGTGAGCTCAGCACAGAACACGCAAGCTAACACTCAAGGTCATTGGCAGTTAATAGTGCCTTAAACGAAGTAAGACTAGGTATCTGAAGGTGTCGTTTCTGTGTGCTCTGCCTACCCTAAGCTGAAAAGGCGTAAGTTTAAATATCTATGTATGTATGTACATGTGTTATTCTATGTCACATAGCTACTAGTAAGAGAGCCCACGACCAAGACAATGTCCCATCGTTTTACGGCCAAAACCGTATAAAATCGTTGGACAAGCTAGGTGAATCTGAGCCCGACTATGTGGGTTGTACCAGCCATGAACATCGTAGTTTTATGGGGCCCATTTCTGCTATGTCAAAAAAAAATTAACAGACGGTTTTATCACAATATGTGTGATATTAAAAATGTACAAGGGAAAAGTTTGTTTTCAGACCTTTTGTGCGTCACGTGTGGCCTGAGCGCATTTTCAAAATTGTCAAAAAAATTAATCGACCTGTCTCTTAACAGCTTGGTAATTTAAAAAACAAATCGTTTTTATGGTTGCCGAGATTACTAAAAAATTGTTTTCAGGCATTTTAAATGTCACCTAGGACTCCCAAAACGAAAAGAACGCGGAAACGCGTGCGCGTTCTTTCCCTCGCTTCACTACAGCGCAAGCGTTCAGCAGATTGTTCTGACCAGTGTTGCCAACCGCTACCTTTAGTTACTAACTAAACATTTTGCAAAAAGTTGCTAGATTGTCAGATTTTTTACTCAAAAAAGTTGCTGGAACTAGCTAAATGTTATTTAGTTGGTAGGTTACAATAGAAATTGTCAAATAATATCCAATTTTTTTTTATTTATAAAAATAAAAAATCAATAACTTTTGGTTACATTTTTGTACTATTTTTTTTAGTGCGTATGTTAAACCAGGAATACGCTTTTATTGGACAGGACAGGGTTTTGATTACATACTGTATATGTAACCTTATATAAACATCCTTCCAAATTGTCCTTTCTGTCACACTAAGCTTACGACTGACGTGCCCAGTTCGCAAGTCTCTTCAGTAAGTTCCAAAGAATTCAGATTGCCTGTCTTATTGAACTATCAGAATTTGTGACCATGAATTGACTGGGAAACTAGTACCTACGTATGAGCGTGAGTTACATAGAATATCATAAACGCAATAGAAAAATCTCATAAAAACTTGCCAAACCTGTCCTAGAATATGTCCATGCCAGAATGCAGTGATGCCTTCTTCCCATAAGATCCTCCTAGCGACTCTGTACGTAGCGAATCCCTTTTTAGGCTTACGTTGCAGCTGCGACCTAATTTTGATCACGTCCATGGGCTGGACGATGAACTTGGTGGTAACGCCAGATAGGCAGCCAACTATCAACTTCTGACGTTGGGTCATCGAATCATTTGCATCATACCCCACCATATTAACTGGAACATGATGACGGTGCCAGTTGCGGGGTCCAAATGGGGTCTAACAATGTAACCATCTTGCCATCGTTCCGTAAATGTTTTAGGTTACTATTTATTTTTGGCGTAATTTGACAAATTTTGATCTGACTTTCAATGTGACTCGACATTTATACAAGTAAACAGATTAAAAATGTCGTTGTTTATTTATCTTTTTTTGAGACATTTAGCGTGTTTGAAAGAGGTCGCTTATTTTAAGGTTTCTTATTTGTTCCGATAGATTCTCAAAAATGGTGAGAAGGGTGTTTTTTAGTACAGTGTAACCGTAAATAATTTTGACAAATACAAAAAATATGATATTTGCAAGTCCTAGTAGCATACGGTGATGAATCTCAAAACATAGTTTAACTTACTATAAACTAAATTAGTTTAAAAGCAGTTTATCCCTTCATTAATAATTATAATCATAACTAGCTGTGCCCGCGGTTTTACCTGCATTTATGTCTCTTTCGTAAAATAACTTTTTTTGTTCATAAAAAGTATCCTATGTTACTTCTAATACCTCCAAGAACATGTGTAAGTACAAAGTTTCATGATGATCGGTTAAAGCGTATAATAGCCGCCAAGTGGCGCCCTCATTGAATAAAAAATCGTAGCAAAGCGTAGAAAATAAAAATTAAAAAATCCTGTGTTGCGTTTGTTACAAAAAGCTTCACAAATTTTTATGTTCTTGAAACAGGACTCAAAGTGTTTCGTATCCAAAGTAGTAAGCACAAGTACCAAAAACAGAGGTTTTGGACACTTTTGCTTACTACTTTGGATACGAAACACTTTGAGTCCTGTTTCAACAACGTAAAAATACCTTATCCTATTTGTAACACACGCAACATAGGATTCTTTAATACATAAATTCGTATCTTAGCATAGATAAAGATCTATGCTAAGATACGCATTTATGTAGGTATATAATATTTTTTTCGAATTTATATATATAATATAATATTTTTATTCAATAAGGCGCCACTTACGGGTAAGTTGACCCTTAAGTAGTTTTCGCGTGAAAGCGTAATAAACAAACTTACATTCACATTTATAATATTAGTATGATAAAAAATATACCATAAAATTTCAAATGCTAAACTGTTTGCAGTGATAGATTATTTTTTATAAATTTATTAGTAAATCCTAAGTAAATCTATAAAATCCTACTAATATTATAAATGCGAAAGTTGGTATGTTTGTTTGTATGTTTGTATGTTTGGCTGTTCATAATGCAAAAACGGCTGAACGGATTTGAATGAAATTTTGCACACAGGTAGGTCAGCCTGGATTAACCATAGGCTACTTTTTATCCCGGTAAATGACAAGACTTAGCGAAGGCTGAGTTGGAAGTAGAAATCCAGAGACGGGCTGAACGAGCGGACACGCTCACAAAGTACCAGGAGACCAGAAACATGAGAAGTATTTCCAGGGCTGAAATCATGAGCGGTTAAGACTCATAACGTACCAGGAGACCAGAATCACAAAATATATTCTGAAGCTGGTATTATGAGAGGTACAGATTCACAAATTACCAGAAGAACAGAATCATGAAGAAATAAAATTTCCGAGTAGTACAGATTCACAAACAATCAAGACATCAAAATTACAAATGTATACCAAGGCTGGGCTTATGAGAGGTAGAGATTCATAAATTACCAGGAGACCAGAATGATGAAGAAGTGATTTCGAGAAGAAGGGACTCATGAGAGGTATAGATTCTAAAACTACCAGGAGACCAGAGTCGTGAAATTTTTGGGGCTAGAATCAGCGGTATAGATTCACAAAATACCAGAAACACAAAGAGTGTTCCGGGGCTGAAATCATGAGCGGTATGGATGCTCAAACTACCAGGGCGGGGGGGAGATCAGAAACATGAGGAGAAGCATTTCGAGGACTGCAATTATGAGCGATAAAGACTAACAAACTACCAGGAGACCAGAAACACAAAAGTATTCCGGGGCAGGAATCGTAGTACAGAAAGATTCACAAATTACCAGGAGAACAGAATCGTGAAGAAGTACCGAGCTGTATAGATTCACGCACTAACAGGAGATCAGAATCACAAAAAGTATTCCGGATCATAAGAGGTAGGCATCTTGAAGTATTTTCGGGGCTGGAATCCTGAGCGGTATACATTCTTAAACTACCAGGAAAACAGAATCGTGCAGAAGAGAAATTTCAGACCTGCACGCGGATGTAGACGCAGGTAAACTACCAGGGTGACAAAATCATGAAAAAGTTAATTTAACATAAACAATAAAATAATACAAACGCTTTCCCACCACACAAAAAAAAAATGGTAGCACAGGAAAAGAGATGTTCGCCGTCCAACTTTGGTAAGCCCTGCCACAGATAATATAATACTAGCGTACAGATGCCTCATCCCATACAAAGAAACGGTACCGCCGTAACTACGGGTTTACGACTTGCTATGGCAACTTTTGTTCTTCGTTCGGGCCCGTCCTCTACACCTCGCTAGATGGTGTTAACAGCGACGGCTTGCAAGTTGAATGAATTGACCTACAGTCTTATCAATATTTTCTCACACATTGAGGAATTACTATATAGTATTTTTGGCACTTCATAACAGTTTTACTGTTTCAAAATGTTTCACTTTACAAATTTTAAATAGGCGAATGGATAAACTATAAAACTTCAAACAGCGCCATCTATTGGTATAAGAAATATAAATGCCTAACGAATCGTTCCAATAAACATCTAAAGTTTAATTAGGAGCCAATTATTCAACAATTTTATGCTTAGGTTAGTTTATTAAATAAGAAAATACAGTTATAACTATATTTTATTTCATAATATTAATGTTACCTAAACTTCAATACGAAATCGATGCATGTTACGACATCTATTGTTTGTTTGTTTGAACTAAATTTTCTTTGTTCGAGATGAGACCCCGTGGCCCTGCTAATGTAGGAAATTCTAATTTATCATAATCCTAGCCCGTAGTAACTTTTAATCTTTCACAAATGTTTGATTTTTCTCTGGACTCAATCTGGATGTCTACGCGGATGAAGTCATGGGCAAGAAGCTAAGAATTAGTGGTAAAGGATCTGTCTTTATGTAGAACGACGTTCAAAAAGTTCTGGCTCGCAACATAATTTGAATCACTGACTGGATTTTGATTTCTGCAGTGTTTGTTTAACGTGCTACTCTCTGGAAATACCACTCATATTAATTATAATCATACTTTTCACGCGGGCGGAGCCGCGGGCGGAAGCTAGTACTTCATATTTGCCATAAATTGCGAGCATTTGTCGTAGCGCATCTCTTTCTTTTCTATGCAGTCCGAGAGTGACCGCGCTTTAGGTAATATCTCGGCCATAAACTGATCATACTGCTCGATGACTGTTTGGCACATCAGTCAGCACGATTCACTACCCTCATTTGCTTAGTCGCACCGCCGTCGCCAAGGTCACTTTGACTATCGTTTCACACACACATCATCGCACACTTTGTGTTGGGGTAATTTGATATTTTACTTTTATGAGTGTCTATCAGACTATCACACAATGTATATTAAGTCACAGGTATTATAATACTAGCCTAGTAAAGGTTTGGCTGCCACTAACCGTTCGTACGCCCAATTTGCAGGCACAATAGATTTTAATTGTTATCTACACACCTTTCTTTTTTTTGGAGTGTTGGGATGTCATCCAATGACTTCTCTCACTCTGAGTGGAGCGGCAGGGCGTGTCAGACTTTTACTTGCTGAAACCCACCCTTTTTCCATCAGTTGCCTGTGCCAAGGGCCGTGGTAACTCTCTTTCGAATTTATCCGCAACCCCAGGCAGGCATCGACCCTAATTACGAGCCACGTCAGGTGCTGCTGACATCTCTTTAAAGCGCGCATGGAACACTACGCGCCGTTGACTCGGGCCTGGTCCTTATCGCACGGCTATCTACCCATTTTTCGACGTCCGCGCTTACGGTGGCAGAGAGTCGCCTTGCTCCCGACGCCCGGGGAGTCTCCTGTGGCAGCTTCCTATTCTCTCTCGCTCCGTATCATGACCTGGACCAGGGCCGGGTGCGAAAGGTCACTGCCGCTGATCGCCTCCACGAGGACACGGCGGTGTCCTCTCCAGCCATTCCTCAAAGAGGGCCCTTACCGCCGCAATAAGGAATATGCATGAAAAAAATATTTATTATCTAACCGGTTTATCGATGAATATACAAAAATAGAGTACGAACAGTGAAAGCAGAATCAAAATTGATCGAAAATTAAACGAGGTATAACAATTTTAAACAAATATATCTGTCTCGTAGTGGAAGTTTAATAATGAAAACCTCAGTTTCTTCAGAAACTGCTGTAGTTCTGCTACATATTCCTTTTGCCAGCGCTGCCAAAAATATTGATGAATTGGTTCAAGCTTCATGTAACGTTGAAGATTGTTCTGGTTCTCGTGCTCTAGCGATGGACCAGGCAATGCATTTAGGGCACACCCTATTAGACAGTGACCGGGAGTTAAGAAATGGTAATCGTTAGGAGAAGGTAAGGCTTAATAGTCGACCTTTATGCCCACTCTCCAGTGGGCATAAAGGTCGACTATTAACCACAACTTCCACTTGTGTGAAAAAAGTACATATCTCCTCAAACGTTAAATGATTGTTCCCCATAACGAGCTTTAAATGGTATTTCGCAGATTTAACGCCGGCTTCACAGATGCTGCCGAAATGTGAAGCATACGCGGGAGAGAACACAAACTTTATGCCTTCATTGGTAGCAAAATTAACTACAGGTTTATGATTAGTTTAAAAAAAATTGCCTATGTCTTTAGCTGCTGCAACAAAGTTGCGGCCATTATCGCAAAATATCTCTCACTGGCTTGCCCCGTCGCGATATGAACCTGCGTAACGTCATAATGAACGCATCTTTAGACAAATCACTGACGGCTTCCAGGTACATTTAAACCGGAAACACACAAACAAACATAAATAGGTTTTGGTTAATCGTGCACTTCAACCCTTTCTATGTAGAGTGAGGAACGGACCAGCGACGGACAACGCCAACAGCATGAAATGGAAAATTAGGTGTGATGCGCTGTGCAGGTAAGTTTCCCATCATGGGAGTTAAGGTTTTACCATGGATACGTCTACATCTGACACAGGCATGTACTGTGCGGGCGGGCCAAGCGCCTATCGTTTATAGTTCACACAGTATCTTTTATACAGGCTAGCAACAGCTGAGGCCCAGCATGCATGTTGCGTAACTGTTCAAAATATAATTTGGTGAGCGGATGAGAGGCGTGTAAAAGTATGGGATGTTTTTGAGTATAGTTGTAATTGAGTAATTCTATTCTACCACCGATTCTCATTACCTTGTCATCGTCCAAAAAGGGTGAAAGTGACAAGAGTGTTGACTTGCTACTTAATATTTTATGTTTTAACAAAATATTGAACTCTGGAACAAACGAAGTTTGCTAAGCAATTCCACATAAATTAATAAAAGATGACTAACTGTAAATTTACCAAATAGAACTTATCTTTAGGACATTTATATCTTATGTTATGTATAAATCTATTGACATACGCAAATAAGCGTCTCAGTTTTAAAAATGATGAAAACTTCTCTAGAATTCCTCTAGAATTCCTGTTTCAGGTTCCTGAACAACAGTGGAAGTGGATTTTATCTCAGGTAAGTCCGTTTCATTTATTAATTTATTCAAATAGTGCCAATCAGATTCAGGCTGTATTAGAAAGTTTGGACCTGACCACCACAAATTAAAATTGATGATTTGATCTGGACTTGCCCCCCTTGAGATCAGGTCAGCCGGATTCTGATAAGTCAGCACATAGCGCCATGACGAACTATCGGTAAGTTCAATAATTTGGACTACCCTATTAGCTACAAACGTTTTTAACCTTGCAGAATTACCTTTCAACCAACTGAGGACAACGCTACAATCGCACCAGTAAATGATGCGATTGATCTCAAATCGCAGAGAACTGATAACTGTCTTGCACAATTTTGCAGCTAATAGAGCAGCGCAAAGTTCCAGACGCGGTATAGTCGTCGGCTTCAACGGCTCCACCTTAGACTTAGCACACAGTAAGTTTAACTTTACATCATCAGCGAAGTTGTATGACCGCAGGTACACACATGCACCGTAAGCGAATTGGGAAGCATCACATATGTATTTCTATATAGCTAAGAGCTTCGCATAGCGTTAAACGCGGGATCTGTAAATCTGATAAATAATGTATATTCTAATCTAATCTAATCCTATGTTGCGTTTGTTACAAAGAGCTTAAGGTATTTTTACGTTGTTAAAACAGGACTCAAAGTGTTTCGTACCCAAAGTACGCAACATAGGATTCTTTAATCTTTATTTTCTATGCTAATATACAAATTTTTATTCAATGAGGGCGCCACTTACGGGGAGGTAGGCCCTTAAGGCGCTATTAGCTGCCAACGACCTTGAGTAGTTAGCTTGCGTGTTCTGCGCTGTGCTCACGCAACGCGTCGTATATAGGACTCGCCCATCAAGGAGCGCTGTCCGAAATTAGACGCATTATTAATTTACTACACATAAAACAACAACTATTAAACTAAAACACTGAGACTAAATTATAAATAGTTAAATGATCTTTAAAATGGTAAGGTTTTATAAAAATAGGCCTTATAGTTTTTCCGTGATTCTCATTTTTTTATCCGCGTTAGACATAACTTTACAAATTAGTTACACTATGTTATAAAAATATAATTTCAAATATTCTGTGATCAAATTACGACGGAAATTGTCTAAGTCTAAGTCGTGCAGACGTGATGTTCAATGAAAACCATTAAAAGTCGTTTAAGTGCGCCATAATAAGTAATACTAGCAACAACAAACGATAATCTAACACTGGGAAAATAAGAAAAATAGGTATAGTTGATTGAGTAATTTAAGCAGTAGGTAACACACTAATGCCAAATGAAGGAGTAAAGTTTTATGTTTGAAATCTTATCTGGTACTCCTTCGGCGGCACCTGGAGCCCGAACGCAGCCACGCGGCGGCAAGCCCGTCAACAAAGCGGTGGCAGCGCTGCGGCGGCGGCGGCGGCGGCTCGGCGTTGCGCTTGCGAGGAGGCAACTTCACCGAACGCGGCCAGCGGTAACCGGCAGCGTCAGGCGGCGCCCTGGCATAGTCGGCCGAAAATACCTATTTGAATTAATGTGAAGTAGAATAATGGACGTACTATTGGGAGGGCGGCTAAGTTTAAGGCCTCAAATTACCTAGTAGAACGAAAATATTACTCAATTCATTGACTTTACAATTTTACAAATGATTATGTAGGTACTCGTAGTTGACACTGAACAATGGATTTTAATTTTACTATTTTATAGGATATTTACTGGTTATTTACTTGAAATAAACTTTAAATAAAATAGCTAGATACTTTGTTCAAGTAATGAAATAGACAAGTGGAATGCACCAAACAGCGACCCTTTTGATAGGAAAATAGATTTAGGGTATTAGGGTCAAGTGGTGAACTATAGGAAAGGCACTTAACTGATAGGTGAGACTGCTGCTTCTGGTTACACTGGTGCTCGCTGGTGGCTGTGGCCTTAATAGGTACACGAGCTGCTTGCAGATGTTGACGGAATCCTCGAAACTGGCGTGGCAGGCTGACGGTGAACCTCGACGTCGTAGAAGCTAAAGCTGGGCGCGGCGCGTTATGCTGATTAACCGGGCTGGCTTAATTGTCTTCTACTATAGTGTTCTTGCGTCCGTAGTCCTCCACGATAAATCTTTGGTTGATTTCCTTTTATTGAGAATTCTTTGTCTTCGTAGGTCCTCGATCCCAATTTTGTAAATGTGTCCGGTCACGGTCGCCAATTTAATGTCTCGTTGTGGACATTTGGAAGATTAATAATGAAAAACCTCAGTATCTTCACAAAATAGTTTTAATCTTCGATTTTGGAAATTATTACAATCTATTCGGCTTTTCGATCTGGACGCAGGCGTGCACACAATTATAATAGTGAAAAATGTTAAAAAAGTGCGGGTGAAAGAAGAATTTATAAAACGAGTTATTGCACCTTGAAAGTGCAACTTTGAAGGTGCTATAAAAACATCAGGCGTAAGTATGGCGCAGACAATATCTGTCCCTCTCTCGAAAACGCTGTTTTCTATGGCAGTTGTATGGGCGTCATGTCCTTTGACGTCAAAAAACACGTCGGACTTCTCTTTCTAGCTATCAACTTTAAAGCTTTATAACTTGGTCACTGATTATGATATTTTGAAAATATCTTCATAATTGTTCACTATAGTTAATAAGTCTTCAATTGAACGAATAAAAAAATATCATGCTTATTCCCTATTGTGGATGTGTAAAGAGTTAAAGTTTTTTAACATACTTAGTCGAAACGCTGCTCCTACACCTACTGCTTTAGTAGTGTATTTTGCACTTGGTCGGAAAATTGCCACAATCTATTAGGTATATTTATTACGTTTATTACATTTATTATATTTATTAGATTTATCGCATCAGTTTGTCACCGGGCAGCCATGTCCCACAAAAGTAAATCCACGAGCCGTGACTCAAAATAATTTGTAACTACCTAATTATTGTGTTCATGAAGATAAACTTACTATTTTCGAGTCTTAATATTTCAAGCTAGTACTTCGCCTGCGACTTCGTCCGTGTGTATTTCAAAAATACAGCCCATAATAAGTAATAATTTATGCCGGTAGCATCCACAAATAACGTAGCTATCTACTAGTGAAAGAATTTTCGAAATCGGTTCAGCCGTTCCAGAGATTATTTCCTAAAAACAAACTTACAAACTTTACCTTTTATAACATTATTATTACTATAGTATATTAAGTAATAAACCATTTACAGGCACTTTTGAACTGACAAGATGTCGGTCAGTCAGAAAAATGAAGCTGCAATTGCAATATGCACATTCCTTGCACATTTCAAAGTGTAGATCTCTATGGAGAAGAACGTGCAAGAAACTCCATGGACACTCTTTTAGAGCATGTTAATTATGTTTTACAAATCTCGGATACATATATTGTTGCTTCTTATGACTATATCGTGAGAAAAAGGATTAAAAAAAAGTGTGTGTGTACTTATGTACGCACTTAAGAAGTTAGACTTCTTTGGCGTAACAAGATAAAAACCAAACTGTCACAAAGTTTACAAAAGGAAAACAATCATTCTTCATGAACCACAGACTGAAGAATGACGGAATGAAGTTCCGGGTGTAGTTTTTTTGTGACGTAAGATTTTACGAGAGTAAATTTTTACGAGAGTAAATTTTTACGAGAGTAAATTTTTACGAGAGTAAATTTTTACGAGACTAAATTTTTACGAGAGTAAATTTACTCTCACCATTTTTCCCTAACGCGCCAAAAAAAGTATAACTTCAAAAAATAATTAATTAAGCCAGTTGCAGTTAAGGTGAACGCTGACACTGACCTGCAAATGGCAAAACAACGTAAGAAAATTTGAATTTTGCGGGCTACACTGGCGCTTCCACCTTAAGAGATAAATAGTCTCAGCTGTAAACGTCGGCGTCGTTTGTTACGAATATGTAAAATAATCTACACGCAAAAGAATTATGATTCCGCATACACCATTTTTGCCGATTTCGATGATTTACTCGTACGTGATTTTACAGTTAAAATAATGCATTTCTATAAGTTTTAGTGCACAACATGAAAGATCATTTCAATTATGGTACATGCATGTTTTATTTTTATCTTACTTATGTTTTTCCACGCCCTATCAATAACGCAGGATTTGAACTTTTCCTGATTTTATTTTTATTACAAAAAAGCACGTAAAAAAATTATAATTAATAATTTCAAATTTAAAAAAAAATGCGACTTCAACAGAAGTTAAAATTCCCTTTTTGTCACTAAAATGAGAACATTAAAATCTCTATATAATAATCTCGTGTCACGGTGTTTGTGGTTGCACTCCTCCGAAACGGATCGACCGATTTTTATTTATTATTTTTGGTAGGTATGAGAATAGGACGTAAAGTATTTTTCAACACATTTGCTCAAAAAATGGATTTACGAAGCTTGTTCGAAAGTTCAAAATTACGCACCATACAATGGAACGTGCGGTAAAATAGATACTTTCATCTAAGTACCTATTTTACCGCACGCTCCGTTGTATAGCACCGTGCGTATCCTTTACGGTTTTTTTTTTATTTCCTTATAAGAATTCTATCAAATAGTTTCGCATTACTAGAAAAAAATATTGGCCGTCACGGGACGCCCCGCAAATGTGAAACATCTATTTCGTGTGTGTGTGTTTTTTTTTGTGTTGTAGTTGTTGTTTGTTGTTGGTTGTGGTGGTTGTTGTTGTTCCTAGTGTTGTTGTTGTTAGTTATGGTTGTTGTTGTTGGTTGTGGTTGTTTTTGGTAGTGTTGTTGTTATTGTTTGTTTGTTGTTGCTTGTTGCTGTTGTTGTTGGTTGTGGTGGTTGTTGTCGTTGGTGGTGTTGTTGTTGGTAGTGTTCGTTGCTGTTGTTGTTGTTGTTTGTTTTGTTTGTTATTGGTTGTTGTTGTTGGTTATGGTGGTAGTTGTTGTTGTTGTTGCTAGTGTTGTTGTTGTCATCAACAACCACAACTGTAGTTGTGGTTATTGGTTGTGGTTTTTGTTGGTAGTGTTGTTGTTATTGTGTGTTTGTTGTTGCTTGTTGCTGTTGTTGTTGTTGTTGGTAGTTGTGGTTGTTAGTTGTAGTTGTTGTTGGTCGTGTTATTTGTTGTTATTGTTTGTTTGTTTGTTATTGGTGTTGGTTGTGGTGGTTGTTGTTGCTGGTAGTGTTGTTGTAAGTTGTGGTTGTTGTTGTTGGTGGTTGTTGTTGTTAGTTGTAGTTGTTGTTACTGCTTATTGTTGTTATTGGTAGTGTTGATGCTGGTTGTAGTTTGTTGTTGCTGGTTGTTGTTAGTTGTAGGGTTTGTTATTGTTGCTGTTAATTGTTGTTGTTAGATGTAGTTTGTTGTTGTTAGTTGTAGTTGTTGTTGTTGTTATTGGTAGTGTTGTGGTTGGTTGTTGTTGCTGATTGTTATTGCTGGTTGTTGTTTGTTGTTGATTGTTGTGTTTGTTGTTGTTGTTTGTTGATGTTGGTTGTTAATTGTTGTTGATGGGTGTTGTTGTGTTCCTTTTTTTCGCATAGATGTTTCTAGGGAGAAGGGGGTTGAGAGCGATGGCGTAACGAAGGCGTTATGCCGTTTTTCGTCACGACAGTCGAGTCGGTTTTACTGCCAAGCCGCGCCAATAGATGATTCACATCAAAAACAAAAGTTTGTTTCATCGCCTAGTAGGTACTGTTTTCTCGCAAATGTGTTGAAAAACTTTGTAAGACACACGTGCGGATTGTATTTACAAACTGCCCTCGACGAACTAGTATTATATTTCACCCTCCTAACCGCCCTCCCCCCACGCCCCATTTTTCAATCGCAGAACAACTTTTGCTGGGTCATCTAGTAATAAATAGTTTTTTTTTTCTTTATTTATTATGGACTTGCAACCATTAATTAATAGGTGATGTTAGCCCCATCATATCCTTAAACTAGTTACTAAAAAAAATTCTTAAGACTATTAAATCTATTTATATAAAAATTAATCTCTATTTCCTTGGTCACGGCATCACGCATGAACGGTTGGACCGATTTCATTAATTCTTTTGTTGTTGTATTTGTTATTGTCAGGACTCAGGAGAAGGTATGAAAGAAAAAATTAAGAAATTTGTACGGAAAATTAGAAAACTTCAGAAAACTTAACGACTATTAAAATTTAAACTTCGCGCGTTTGACAGTTCATAGCTAAGACAGGACAACGTCTGTCGGGTCAGTTATTATATTTATAAATAAGTTTAGCTTTAATGCTTGCAGGGTAAACCACCATTCAAATGTACCTAAATCTAATGCATTTAATTTTAATATTTTACATAAATGTTGCCTTTAAAAATTTTTGCGAATACAATATAAAAGGAGGTGTTGGACATCTTCTGGTTACTTACAAAAAATACAGTTAGGTGAAAGGGATTTCTTCATTAAAAAGACAATTTTTTTCTGTGGTACATGTCCAGGTCGCATTCAACAGCTATTTTATGTAATTTTCTACCTAGTAAATAGTTACATTAAGTAGTAGATAATATAATCCCAGTGCGGGTATCAGAAAAATAAATGGTTTGTTGTCATTTTGTCAGCAAGTTAGAAGAAGCGACTATTAATCGACGTACGTCAAGCCTATTCATGGTACTTTTTCATCGTGCATCGTGCATGACCTTGGCGTGACGTACAGCAAGATACATTGCCCGAGTTATATTACTATATCGATACTAAATACAAATAAAATCAACAATACAAATCTAATACGCACTCTCACATACAGAAGTAATTCCTAGTGTGGAGCTAAGATTAAAAAAATAATATATGTAAGCATAAAAAAGGCTGTTACAGAAACACCGACTTCCGTAAAAAAATATGCATTTGAATAACGATAACTCCATCCAAATCGAATCAGTAGTTGCCGAGATAATCGCAGACATACATACGGGACGAATACAGAACCTCCTTTTTTGAAGTCGGTTAAAAAAATTGGTTTTTTTATCTATTCTGTATGTTATCAATTCTAATGTTTGTACTTTTATTTTTATGTATGTTCGGGCATAACTCTGTCGTTTATAGACGGATTTGCAAAATTATTTTTGTTTTCTAAAGGGCTTTATTTCGAATTTGACCTATTTAAATTTCATATAGATCTGATGATGAGTTTTGGAGACACACAACGGAACTCATCAAAAAATGACAGCAATTCAACTGCGATTGCTGCGATCGTATGTTTATGTATTGTTAACACAATTTACTGGGAAACCACAACTAAAAAGTAAAATATAAAAATAAAACTTTTTTACAAAAAAATAGAACCGACTTCCAAAAAAACTGCAAAATTACTTTAATTTCGGAAGTCGGTGTCAAAAAACGAAGACAAAAAACCAGAAACACCGACTTCCGAAATTAAAGTTATTTTGCACTTTTTTGAAGTCGGTTCAATTTTTTTTTGTAAAAAGTTTATCTTTATTTTTTTGTTGATATAAAATTATTTTTAATTTTTGTGCAATTTTTTACTAGCCTAACTCAATGTCCTTCTATCTGTCTTTTACCTATAAGTGTATAAGTATGTGTTTTATCAGAAAATCCATAGCTTTCACGAGTGATTGAAGCAAATCGATAATAGTTACTTAATTAGGTTGGACTCATTACGAATATCTATTTCTACTGTTTGTTTGATTTCATGAAAATTACCCTGATAACTGATTGCTAGGTTATCAATCAGTGAGTTTGTTTTCATGATAATATTATTATCAGATTATCAGTGAATAGTAAAATTAATCGACTCCACGAAGGGTGAAAATTAATTGAAAGAAAAAGCTTACTGTAATAAAATAAGGATTTCTTTGTCACGTATTCCTCGTTTTTTTTTTGGTGGGGTGGGAAATCATCCAATGACTTCTCCCGCTCTGGGTGAAGCGGGAGGGCGTGTCAGACTCTTACTGACTAAAACCCACCCCTGTTCCTTCCCTGCCTGAGTGCCCAGGCGTGACGTATACCGGGTGGGTAAATTTGTAACAAATGGTTAAGGCGCATTTGTCCGACTTCTAATGATTTTTAGTTGAACATAACGTCTAAACGACTAGTTTTATTTCTTTAAAAATAATATGTTACTCTAGACAAATTTCTTCATAATTTACAGCCCCTGAAATTTCAGTAAAAACTTTTAAGGGTCAACTCACACCGAAAGAGCGCCGAAGGGCAGCGCAGTTTCAGTGTCATATGAATTTTAGCTTTATTTTCATTACTACAGTCGCCTCGAGTCGCGCGGATGCCCGCGGCGCCGCCGCGCGACTCGAGTTTCTCATGCGATAATAAGTATTGTAGTAATGAAAATAAAGCTAAAATTCATATGACACTGAAACTGCGCTGCCCTTCGGCGCTCTTTCGGTGTGAGTTGACCCTAAGAGGCAAGTGTTGCCTCTGGAAAGATTTTAATGCAATTTATTCAAATTTATGCCCTAGGTGTTGACGCTTGAAGTTCAAAATCCCATGGTGACTCAATGAGGAATTGATATTAATTGAGAATTAATACTAAGTAGGTAAGTACAAATATACACCTTCTTGTTGATAATATTGCAAGTAGACGGACTTATGCCTAGGGGTAGCGGATAAATTCTGAAAATGAGTTACCGCACCCCTGGGCACTCAGACAGGGAAGGAACAGGGGTGGGTTTTAGTAATTAAGAGTCTGACACAACCTCCCGCTCCGCCCGGAGCGGGAGAAGTCATTGGATGATTACCCAAACCCACAAAAAAAAAAAATTAGGCGGACTTGCCTCAAAGTGCCCGGGAAAGACCGTATACCTCCGCATTAAAAAAAAAAACAAAGTTTTGTTTTGAAATTGTATCATTATGGTTTTTTCTAATTGTCCTTGGTAGTTTTTGAATTGCTTATCTTCCATTAAATTCGTGATAATTTTTAAATTTATGAGAAAAGCTAAATGCTTTTCAACTTTTCAAATTATTTCTTCCCCGCTCTGACCTTATCTTTATATTTCTGTTTTATATAATGTTACATGAGTACATGAAATACAAATAAGTTAAGATTGTTGCATATAACTATTTAGATTCAAGTTCATCAAACTTAACAGACAGTTGCTGAGGAGTTTTTGCGAAACTTCTTCACAGCTAAAACACTAGGAAGTGGTGACGGGCGGGCGTTTTTAGGGGACTTTCTTTATGTAGAACTTTGACGTTCAAAAAGTGCTAACTGTCAGCCTAGTTTGAATAAAAGACTTTTAATTTTGATTTTAATCAGCAGACACATTAGTCCAGAGTTCCAGACCCCGTAGTCTGGACTAATGTGTCTGCTATTAAGAAGTTCCAGGTGGAACTCAATAACATTTTGTCTAACTCTGGCTAAATTTTATAGGTTGATATAATAGTATCGACAGCAGACGACCACACAGTTATATAGATATAATATTATAGTGCTATCCACGAAGACGCGTTTGCATATTGACGACAATTGCAGGATTACAAAGCAAGAAGAGGAGTAGGGAGCGTCCTGATAGTAATTAATTACCTATAGTTTATTTTGGAAGGTAGTTTAAAAGTGGCACCAGAAACAGAAAAGTTGAAAGGGAGCTGCTTAGCTTGGTATGGTCATGTGAAGAGGAGGGGTGAAACACATGTAACTAAAAGAGCAATGAATATAAAATGTGGATGGATGGAGTGTGAAAGGGAGGCCAAAGAAAAGATGGATGGATTGTATGAAGAGTGATATGAAAGAAAAGGGAATTAGTGATAGCGTGCCGGCTGACAGGACAGAATGGAAAATAAAAACGTGTTGCGTCAACTCTAAGTAACATGAAATAAAGGCAGGAAGATGATGAGTTTGTTTTGTAAAAAATATTCTAAATATTCTGGCATTTCTAGTTTTAGAAATATTTTTAACTTAAAACACAAACTAGCTATGTGATTCGGTTTCACCGTTGTTACTGATTTTTTAAACTTTTCCTTTAAAGTTTTGAAAATATGAACTATCCACAAACGTAGCAAAAACGATCAAACCTTCATTTAACTCTTTTTGTGATTGATAGATAACAATTAAAATCTATTGAGTCTGCTAATTGGGCGTGTGACGGGTTAAACGACTTTCCTAGCTTCTTCTCATCGTTTTAAAATGGAATCAGAAACCAGCTATTTATTGTTTTGATCGAATATAACAAGTAACATCAAACTACAGCCACTTTGTTGTGGGTACTTGGAAAAAAAATGTATGTGGAAGAAAACCGGCCAAGTGCGCTCCGCACATTTAGGGTTCCGTACGAAATGAGGGAATTTCATAGAAAAATTCACATTTAAATGATAAATGATAAATGATGTTTATTCAGTAAATAGGTTACAAGGAACACTTTTACACGTCAATGTTTTTTTGTCAGTTTAAGCTAGATGAGGCCGGTGTTTCCTAGCTGACTACCCTGAGAAGAAACACCGAAACAAACTCAGAGGTCAAAGTCTCTTTTAGTGTTTTTGTCATTTATTAATATATTGGTATTTGTTAGTAAACTATATATAATAATAAACATTATCAACCAATTTAAATTTTATAGGTCAATGGGAAGTTAAAAAAATCATCGGACAAAATTTTGTGACAGACGATGGGCAGCAGACAGAAAGACGGACAGACGGTCACGTGAGTGACAGCAATAGGGCTACGTTTGAACTCTTCGGGTTTGAAACCCTAAAAAATGTGGCGTTAATTAATACTTCTTCTAAACTTTTACGTGTAGGGTAGGTAACATTTATAATCATTTCTTTAAAGATATATATTTTTTTATTTTTATTTCTAAAACACTTAGCCTATTACAATTTTATTTAATCACACAACGAAAACCTCTCAGGGTTTATCTGTGTGCCGGCGACTGGCGAGCCGTTCATTATTTTTTTACAAAAATGTTACTACTAATAATTTTAATGATGATATTATTACATAGTTAAATTAATTAATACATACGTTAAGTTTTTTACGTTTAAGGTAAGAGTGAATAGGTTACTTTTATGCAAGCGTGTGTCGACCACATCATCGCTTACCATCATGTGAGTTAGTAGTCAAACGTGTACCTATCAAAAAAAAACAACGAGTAGGTACATACTTCATGAGAAATCTTGTGAAAAGAAACGCTTGGATTTGTTCTTATAACTTTTCGAACCTGTTTTGTGTAACGTTTGTAGGTCTTCTTGTAGTTTATTATGAAGAAAAGGTACTAAATATTCAGCTACCCTCATCCCGTACACATTATTGAATTTTGGTACGATGTACTTATTTCCATGTGGTATCGTTCTCAAAAAGTCAGGTCTTGCTTTTTCGGTTAGCAACTCAGGTTTCTTGACTTCCGCAAGAGTAAAGAATTCAACTTTATTGAACACATTTATAACGTTACAATATTTAACCTGTTAAGCCCTGGCACTCACTGGTGAGTGCGACAGAAAAAAATATTAACGTGAAAAAAAAAAAAATAATCGGCTGTCAACCCGGGTTGTCGTCGGGGTTCAATTTAAAACCCGGATTTGGCCGATGGGGGTAGAAGGGTGAGGTAAATATAAAAAAAAAGTTAAAATTTGAAAACCAATGACCAAAAACCAATATTAACCAATAATAACCAATATTTCAAAAAGAGGGGTTGACAAGTCGTCCTCATAGGTATTTAATTTTTTGGTTTCGTCGATCTATTACAACCAATTTAGACCAGCTTGGCGAGACTGGGTTCCCTCGAGGCGAGTTGCCCCCCCCAAGTATTTGAACACGTTCACAGTACTTAGGCAAAGTTGCACGAAAACTTTAATTGCGCGATCTAGGATTCTTCGATTTCAAAGACAACGTGTCCGATGAATGAGTTGCCTTGTGTGATTTTATTTTTGTTTTTTTATTTATTTCGTTACATTTTAGCCTCAATTCATACTTGTTATATGCTCATAGTTTGTCTGACTATACCTCCAAAAGTAGAAAAAATGCAAAAAGAATTACCGTTGCGGCGGTTTGAACTCGGTGCATTTCACGTGAAGCGAGAGCGAAAAATAGATCCGAAGGACACAACAAGACTGGATTGTAAAGAGCTGTGAACTAAAAAAAATATTCATGTACATTGACAAACATTATGTTGTATTAAAGCTTCCAGCTATTTTTTTATAATAGTTTAAGTTTTATGATCAGAGAAGAAGCGGGAGACACAACATAGGAAAAAAAAATACGCCTTAACATTTTGAATAGCAATGTTGAAGATTTACGTATTTTATGTGTAGATAAAATAATACGAGAAATATGGTTTTAGATGGGCTATTTTCGAGTGAAGTTCAGTGGCTGTTTTAATCATTCGCAAATTGATTCTTAATGGATATTGTGATGTTAAATTGGTGTAGTTTTGTATCTCAAGAGTCTATACAACTGGACAATATGTAGAATCGTTGAAACAGGCGCGATCTTGGTAAAATAAAGCTGAGAATTTTCTCGTAGTATTGACTACATCAGCGTAGCTTGCCGAGAAGGCTGACTCGACTCATTTGCTGCCAAATAGAGCTAAAACATTAGTATGTGGTTTATCTGCATTCTAATGGGAAAAAAGTGAGTGCTCAGTATCTAAGCCGTGCGAAGCCAAAATTAAAAAAAAAAAAACTTGAGAGGTGTCAAGGGATACCCGGATGGAACGAAGTTCCTTTCGATTAATTAGTGAAGGAATTGTAATATAATTTTATTTTTTTTAATTTATAATATTTTTTTTATTATTAACTACGCACACACGCACGCACGTAAGAAGTTATACTTCATCATCTCATCTCATCTCATCGCAGCTCAGCTCAGCTCAGATCAGATCAAATGCGAAATAGAAATGAAAATATCTGGCTTGCTTTAAATACAAGAAGTTTTTATTAGATTGTTTTTCCAACACAATCTTTTTGGATGGACAGCCTCATTAGTGTCGTGACAACTTTTCGTAAGAATTTTTTCCGTCTAGCCCCCTTTCACAACGCGCGATAAAGAACTTCGTTCCAAAAAACAGGAAATCTACTGATGCAAGTAAAATGTCACTTATTCATGTCAAATAAATAAACACGACCTACATAAAAATGTAAGGCGGATATCAAGTTAAATATATTTAGCGATCGTTATATTTTTACCCTTGTTTAACAAACTTAAGACTTATTTCATTATACCTATTTTGTTCTAAATAGAATTAAGGGGCCGTGCACTGATTTTGATCAATTTTGATCCTTGTTTGTGAGAAAGGGAAAAAGATTTGAAATAAAATTATTTGTGATTTGAAAAGGCTAGTTCTTTGTTTTGCATTTGGCTGAAAGGGATTATTTGAATAAGTTAAATATTCATGGCAAATCACAAATATTTGCAACAAGTTTTCCGAAAAATGACGCAAGACTGTACATATGTTCGGCCCTCACTCCGTTGTTTATGGACCGATTTTGATGATTCTTTTTTTTTTAGATAGGGTATACCTCAAGGGTGGACCCATGTCAAGGACATCAGGATCTGATCGTAGAATCCTGATAATATTGAGAGAAAACCTCGAAAATTGGGCACGAATATTGTTTCTGTTTACTTTTCATAACTTAATCAGGTATTTGAATTTAGGAATCATCACATCATCAAACTTAGCTGATGATGGAAACCATACCTTTCCTTAACAATAGAAGTTAGATATAAAAAACTGGTTTTAGTGACAGATACCACTTAAAATGCTTTGAAGAAAAGACGTCTTAAGAATATTGGAGGTAACCTCAACTGGTCAATATCTTGGGAACCTCATGGAAGGATGGTTACATCATCAGCTCAGTGCCAAGAGGAATGATGAAAGATTAGAAATTAGCCTCAGAGTAATAAGAGATGATGCGAAAAGGTAAAAACCATGAAAATCAATTAAAATTATTAATTACGAGTACCATTCGTAATTTACATATAAAATTTAGATATTTAATAATCAGATTGTTGTTTAGCGCTGACTCAAAATTAGTTTATATAAAATTTGATATTTTATGTAGGTATAAGCTTAATACTCAAGACTTAAAAGGTTTATTTATTTTTTGCTTTTTAGTTCTTTTTTGTCGGTTGAATTTTTTGTTAAAAAGTTTTTTTACTCTATGATTACGTGCACGGTGCCCAGTAAAGCAAAGACGTGGAATTTAATACACTGCCATCTTTTTTTACTTCTCAAAGCTCAATCAACGCGACCACAGCAAAAAAATGATTTAAAGTGAACAAACCACGCTTTCTTTTTCGTTCAAGAGCATTGTTTTTCTGGCAAGTACGGTTGCCGGGACCAGCAAATGGCTAGTTTTATATATTTCTTCTGTGCGTGTATATGTCACTGAACTCCTCCTAAACGGCTGGACTGATTTTAATGTTTTTTTTTTGTGTTTCTTCAGGTGGATTCGGGAATGGTTGCCATTCCGTGCGTGTGTATGTCACTGAACTCCTAAACGGCTGGACCGATCCGGTCTTCAGGTAGATTCGAGAATGGTTTAGATTTACAATTCGGTCCAAGTTAAATTGTTTATTAACCGACTTCAAAAAGGAGGAGGTTCTCAATTCGTCGGAACCATTTTGAAGTTATACTTCTTTAGGCGCGTTAGGGAAAAATTATGAGAGAAAATTTTTACGATGCGCTCGCACACCGCATAAAAAACATACAGCCTGAAGTTAGCTAGAACCGACACCCTGAAGTTAGCTATGGTCTGTGGTTCATGAAGAATGATTGTTTTCATTTTGTAAACTTTGTGACAGTTTAGTTTTTTATTTTCTTAAACATTTGATATGGGTATCGTGTAATAGGTTTTTGGGGGTGACGATTGCAAATCTGACACTTATTTTGAAATCAAAGATGGCGGATGCAACTTTTTCTCAAACATTTGATATGGGTATCTTGTAATAGGTTTTTGGGGGTGCCGATTGCAAATCTGACACTTATTATGAAATCAAAGATGGCGGATGCAACTTTTTCTCAAACATTTGATATGGGTATCGTGTAATAGGTTTTTGGGGGTGCCGATTGCAAATCTGACACTTATTATGAAATCAAAGATGGCGGATGCAACTTTTTCTCAAACATTTGATATGGATATCGTGTAATAGGTTTTTGGGGGTGCCGATTGCAAATCTAACATTTATTTGGAAATCAAAGATGGCGGATGCAACTTTTTCTCCAACATTCGATATGGGTATCGTGTAATAGGTTTTTGGGGTTGCCGATTGCAAATTAGACTAGAATTCATTTTAGAATCCACGATGGTGGATCATTGTTTTTCTTAAAATTGTGAATTTTTCGTACGTTTAATATATCAAAAGAAACATTAGTAGGCATACTTTTTTTTTAAGAGATAACAAAGAGAACTCCTGCCAGTTGCTGCAACCTGCGCACCACCCCTCAATATACCAATTCAATATGTTATTCTGAATTCTGATGGATAAGCTATATTACTGTAAAGTTTTAAGATATTTTTCCAGTTCTAGGAAATGCTTTATTATAATAATATTGAAAACTTTGGTTATTACAAGATGTTTTTTTCCTTTTGTAAACTTTGTGACAGTTTGGTTTTTTATCCAAAGAAGTATAACTTCTTACGTGCGTACATAAGTACACACCCTTTTTTTATGTATGTTCCTCGATTACTCGGATATGGCTAGGCCGATTTGGTTTTTTTTTTGTTTGAAAAGGTTATACTTTCCATGTGTGTATGGTCCAAGATCCTTAACATGGATCGTGGAATTTAAACATACTTGTAATTGGAGGATATCGTCATCTATGTTGGTGTTCAGTTTTTAAAAAAGCGATGAGGCAATTTCGATAAAATTTATATGGGACCACCTGGGAAGTATACCCTTTCAAACAAAAAAAATCTTGAATCTTGAAAATTGTACTATTATTATGTTGATTGTGATAAATATACGCAACTAATATACACAAACATTCCAGACTCTTTTTTTTATTAACCGTATCCATAACTTAAACATGTAACTTTATCATCTATCTAAAGGATCAAAATGTTAGAGCGATCACTACGCTCGATCTATTAGGCGTGTGTACGTGAACGGTGCACACAAACAGCATCGGAATGAATTAACCTAAACTCTAGCGAGTGAATTTTATGCACGGACCCTTAAGGACTATTAGTAGATTCTGTCCATTTCAGACATTTTTTGCATTCCCTATAAAAAGGGCTGATAGCAAAAACTAACTTTTTTAAATTGTAAAATGTGCCTAAGTGCCATGATTATAATGAAAATGAAAAAATGAAAAATGAAAAAAATGATATCTTTTACTTTTTTTTGTTTTTTTTTTTTTTTTTGTAGTACCTCCCTTATAAAAAAATCAAAAAACCATTCCTGACTATTTTTTAAACCTTAAAGTATTTTTTCACATTCATCATTGGTTCCACCACAAAATGTGAGCACCCTTCAAGTACGAAACCCTAAAAACCAGCCAAGTGCTTCGCACATCTAGGTTGCCGTATCAAATGAGGGAATTATCAAAGAAAAATCTGATTTATCACTAAAATTGTAATTATTTGTAAAGTACATACGTCATATTAATATCACCTTTTGAGTTCCTAAGTCAAGGAAGTTAAAAAATACTTCGGAACAAAATTTTGTTACAGAAGAAGGACAGACAGACAGACGGACAGATGGACACGTGAATGACAGCAACAGGGCTTCGTTTCGACTCTTCGGGTTCGAAACCCTAAAAAATGTGGCGTTTATTAATATTTCTTCTAAACTTTTACGTGTAGGGTAGGTAACATTTATAGTTATTTCTTTCGAGATACTCGTATTTTATTTTTAAAACATTTACTCTATTACATTTTTATTTTTACCTCACAACAAAAAAATTCTCCGGGTTTATCTGTTTGCTGGTGAGCCGTTCATTAATTTTTTTATGATAATAATTCTTAGTTACATTAATAAATTAATACTTACGAGTACATCATCATCATTTCAGCCGAAAGACGTCCACTGCTGGACATAGGCCTCCCCCAAGTGTCGCCACAAAAGCGACCCGCCAGTACATACTTCTTGAGAAATTTTGTGTAAGGAAACGCTTCGATTTGTTCTTATAACTAAACTTTTCGAACCTGTTTTGTATAACGTTTGTAGGTCTTCTGGAAGTTTATTATGAAAAAAGGCAATAAATATTCAGCTACCCTCATCCCGTACACATTATTGAATTTTGGTAGTATGTATCTACTTATTTCTATGTGGTATCGTTCTCAGAAAGTCAGGTCTTGCTTTTTCGGTTAGCAGCTCAGGTTTCTTGACTTCCGCAAGAGTAAAGTATTAAAAAGTTAAAATTTGTAAACCAGTGTTATTACTACAGGCAAACTGAAATATTTCAAAAAGGGGGGGGGGGATTGACAAGTCGTCCTCATAGGTACTATATTTAATCATTGATTTCTATCTATGTGCCACCAACCAATTTAGACCAGCTTGGCCAGACTGGCTTCCCCCGAGGCGAGGTACCCCCCCAAGTATTTGAACACGTTCACAGTACTTAGGCAAATTTGCACGAAAACTTTAATTGCGCGATCTAGGATCCTTCGACTTCAAAGAAAACGTGTCCAATGAGTGAGTTGACTTGTGTGAGTTTATTTTTGTTTTTTTATTTATTTCGTTACATTTTAGCCTCAATTCGTACTTGTTGCAAGCTCATAGTATGTCTGACTATACTTCCAAGAGTAGAAAAAATGCAAAAAGAATTACCGTTGCGGAGATTCGAACTGGGTGCATTTCACGTGAAGCCGGCAGCGAAAAATATATTCGAAGGAAACAACAACTACAAGGCAGGAATTTGTAAAGAGCTGTGAACTAACAAAAAATGTTCTTGTACATTGACAAACAGTATGTTGTATTTAAGCTTACAGCTATGTAATTATAATAGTTTAAGTTTTTGATCAGAGAAGAAGCAAGAGACATTATAAATATGAAAAAATAATGCGCCTTAACATTTTGAATAGCAATGTTGAAGATTTACGTGTTTTATATGTAGATAAAATAATACCAGAAATATTCTCTATATATAGTGATATATATAGCGGGCTTTTTTCGAGTGAAGTTCAGTGATAAATAATAAATGATGTTTATTCAGTAAATAGGTTACAAGGAACACTTTTACACGTCAATGTTTTATGTCAGTTTAAGCTAGATGAGGCCGGTGTTTCCTAGCTGACTACCCTGAGAAGAAACACCGAAACAAACTCAGGGGTCAAAGTCTCTTTTAAAGTGTTCAAATCCATACAATGTGTACTGGTTAAATCATATGAGAACCATGTACGTTTATGTCTGGGATGAGCTTTTTGAAAAAAGCAACACACAAATTCGAGTGGACCTGTCCAGACAGTGCAAGCATTTGTCAGTCATCGCGAAGCTCAACTCAGAACTTTGAGGAGCTCAACCAACCGACGAACAATACCAAAGTAAGGACATTTGAGTAGGCCTCAAAAATACTCAAACTGCCAGACAATCATAAAATCTACATGAATATAACGACATACATAGTTCTCGCATTCACATTATTCTATATGAGGACCATGCAGCTTACTGTCTGTAGTGCTCTTTTGAAGAAAGAACCAAACATATTTGAGTGGACCTGTCCAGTCAGTGCAAGCATTTGTCAGTAGTCGAATAGCTCAACTTAAAAATTACTAAGGAGCTCAATGACTTGACGAACAATACCAAAGAAAAGACATTTGGGTAGGCCGCAAAAGTACTCAAACTGTCAGACAACGTTAAAAATTACTGTAAAAAGGAGGAGAAAATAATAATAATAACACACATAGTCCCCACATTTACAATAATTAAGTAATCAAAAAAAAAAAATATAATACTTTACAAAGTAAATATTTATGTCAAACAAAATAGTAATAATAATATGTCAATCAAAAGAATAAAATAAAACAGTAATATAATACTATACAAGTATTCATGTCAAAAACGAATATTAAAAAAAAATGTATAAAAAAAATTCATCAGTGTTTATATATAAGTAGTACATATGAAAACAATGGCTCATGCCCAATCCCACCCCTTTTTGTCCTCAAGAAAGTCATTAATTGTGTAAAAAGCTTTCTGGCATAGCTTACGTTTAATAAATGATTTCAATTTATTTATGCTTAGTTCTTGAATTTGGCTAGAAAGTTTATTATAGAAACGTATACATTGGGATCTAAACGAACCACCTATTTTTTTCTTGAGCCTGGTTTTAGGTACAATAAATTTGTGTTTGTTCCTAGTATTTATGCTATGGATATCACTGTTTCTTTTAAACAGATTAATATTTTTATGTGCATACATGAGATTCTCATAAATATATTGAGAGGGAACAGCCATAATATTAATCTCTTTAAATTTGTCTCTGAGGGAGTGTCTGGGACTTAATTTATAAATTGCACGTGTTAGCCCTTTTCTGTAAAACAAAAATTGTCTGAATATCGGCGGCATTTCCCCACAACAGAATGCCGTACGACATCACACTATGAAAATAACTAAAGTATACTAAACGAGCTGTCTCTAAATCAGTTAAACCACGAATTTTCCTTACGGCGTATGCTGCAGAGCTAAGTTTTTTGGACAGTTTATCTATGTGGGGGCTCCACTGAAGCTGCGCATCCAAAGTAAAACCTAAGAACACTGTAGAATCCTCGGGTTTCAACTCTTCACCCTTTATTGACACACTAGTGTTCACTTGTACGAGTATCACATTGGGTAATGTGAACTTTATGCATTTTGTTTTTTTCTCGTTAGTTGTAGTGGCTTATACAATCATTCGCAAATTGATTCCTAGTGGATATTGTGATGTTAAATTGGTGCAGTTTTGTGTCTCATGTGTCTACACAACCGGTCAATATGTGGAATCATTGAAACAGGCGCGATCTCGGTAAAAGAATACGAGAATTTTGTCGTAGTATTGACTACCTCAGCGTAGCTTGTCGAGATGGCTGAGGCGACTCATTTGCTGCCAAATACAGCAAAAACGTTAGAATGTGTTACATCTGCATTCTAATGGGAAGAAAGTGACAGTATTCTGTATCTAAAACTAAATACTTTTTTAATTTGACACTGGCTAAATGCACAAACCGTGCGAAACCAAAATTAAAAAAAATAAAATACGAGAAATCAATTAACGTAAGGGCCGTTTCTTCACTAGCCAGCACGACATTGCTGTCTAACTCCAATTTTCAAGCGACACTTAATCTTTAAGACGGAGGAGCTAGTGGCTAAGTAATAACAGCCGCACGGGTCAATCCATCAGATTAAGCTACGCTTGCCGGGGTTGGTCCATGGATGGGTGACCATCTTTACATACCAAGACTTCTCTGTGCCTCGTAAAGCACATTAACCCATTAGTCCCGGCTGTCAATCGTGGATCTTTGACATTCTTTACGGGTCGTCAGAATCCCGAAAGTATGACAGCCAGTCTTACCCAGGGGTATCGTATTACCTAGTAACTGGGTTGTGTAGGTCAGAAGGCAGTCGCTCCATGTAAAATACTGGTATTCAGCTGCATCTAGTTACGACTGGCAGCTGACCCCAACATAGTTGGGAAATGGCTAGGCAGATTGACTGAACTTTAAGACGCTCCAATGACGTGTTACAGTGACAGTGAGAGATTTTCGCGGCACTTACAATTGAGTACCATTTTAGAATTTTGGTATAATTCTATGAAAATACGGAACATGTCTGCCGGTACTCTATAAATTTGCATAGAACTACGCGTCGTGTCGGCCAAAAATCAAAATACCAAGTAAAACTTAAGGTAATCAAATTGATTTATGTTATTATATCGGGAGTAAAAAGACAATTTCCGAAGCCGACAGCCACCAACTCTACCCATTATTTGGATCATTTTTTTCCACTAGACCATACCTGGGAATCCACTGGTTTTGGAGATATTGAAGGTCAAAGTAACAATTTTACTTTTTAACGAAAATTAATTCCAAAAAAAAAAAGTTATTAATAAGTAAACTTTTTTTCTAAACAAACAACCTGAATATTAATTTTTGTTTTCGAAATTACGCATTTACAATTACAAAAATGCTGAATATCAAACGTATCCGACAAGTACCTACGTGGCTTAGAGTGAAAGGGCGGGGTTTAACTCTACTTGCGCGATACATTGTGCTCAAACATTTTTTTTTTTTTTCATATCTAAAAATAAAAGTCGTTTCCCAGTAATAATTTTTGCGCAAAGCTACTTTCTTAGACGTACAGTACCTATGCGTAGTTAATGGCTATGTAATGTGTCTTTTTACAGCCTGTATATTGGTAACATATATTCTGGATAGAGCTTTCAAACGTCGTCATAGTAAGGCCGCGGTAGCAAAGAAGGGCTTGTCATCTACAGATATATCTGGAAGTTATGACTTCCTCATAGCTAATTTGCAAAAAAACTATACAATTTGATAGACAGTAAAATACTAAAATAGCACTTGAATTTTTATTGAAGTAGGTATCTAATTAAGTAAGTAGGATATACATTTGCTTATAAAATATATCTACTTCTACATGTTTTACAGGCATTTAAAAAAACTCATCATTGAAATTACTCATACAAGACATATTCAATGTTTTCATCGACTCTGAAGCCTATATTCCTATCTTCAAAGACCAACAAAATGCTATCGAGGCACGAGCAGTAATGCTCGCGAAGGAGGAGGCGGAACGGGTGAGGGAGGCTCAACGGAGTGGCCCTCATTCCCGACGTCTTGAGCGTAGGACGTCGCGAGACAATCTCCGGCCACCGTAGACCCGGGCCTGCGGACGACGAGCAGTGGGTAGCTCGCCGTCCGGTCAGCACCAGGCCCGTGAGTTGACGACGCGTAGTGTTCCACGCGCGCCTCAAAGAGATGATTGTCAGCCACCACTGACGGGGCCCATCATGGCCGGTGCCTGAGAGAGCAGAGTTACCGCTCCCCTAGGCACTCAGGCAAGGAAGGAACAGGGGTGGGTTTTAGTCAGTTAGAGTCTGACACGCCCTCCCGCTCCACCCAGAGCGGGAGATGTCATTTGATGAATTACCAGATCCAAAAAGAAAGAAAAAGGCTGGTGCCGCTATATTTGCTTGATGCCTGGCTCAGCCCAAATAAGTACCATAACAACGTCAGGACATGACTACAACTCCCAACTGTCCTAACTTCCTAGTTTCTAACTAGGCAGCTGCAAAAGTAGCCTAAAATGGCATCCAAAGGACTTGGACTGGATGGCTCCCTGTAAAACATAATATATTATTATGAAAAATGACTGACACTGAGTAACGCCTCCCCTTAACAGAGCATCCACAACCAATACACACCATTGGGTAGCCAAGTACTCTGCTATTATGATATGTACCTTCTTCCAAGCGTTGGTTTATCAATACATAACATGCATTGCAAATAACTCCATCTGAAGGAAGCTGGAAAACTTGAAGTGTTGTAGGTACTCAACAAAGTATTACGAGATTTTTAAATGGTGCTAGTTTCGGATTTCAGATTTTGGAACTCAGCTAGTTTAGATACCTCAACGTATCTCTGATATCAAAGTTAAGTTCATGTTCAAATTCCATATTTTTGGTGTTGTCAATTCGGGCATAACTTTACTATTAATTTTAGTTATGTTTATTAGTTTTAGTTATGGGAAATAAAAACTTTTTATAAAAGTAATAAGTACAACCGACATCCGTAATAACACTAAAAATGCAAAAAAACTTTTTTTAAAAAAACAACCGGCTTCCAAAAAGAGAAATACACTAAACATTTTCGTTTTTGTTCAGTTTCTCAAAAAGCGCTGAAGAAATTTCGATAAATTTATGTGGGACCACCTCGGAAACTATATATAAAACATATACTTATATGCTTTCGGACAAAAAAAGGATTTTGAAAATCGGTTCACAACCGACGGAGAAATCGGCGGACATAGAACCTCCTCCTTTTTCGAAAGTCGGTTAAAAATAACTTTAATTTCGGAAGTTGGTGTCAAATAACGAAGAAACAAAAGTAAAAACACCGACTTTCGAAATTAAAGTTATTTTGCATTTTTAGTGTTATTATATAGAAGACGGTTGTATGTTTTTTTGGAAAAAGTTTTTTTATTGTTTGAGTTGCTCCACAAGCACGCAATATATTTAGTTCGGATTAAGTGCTGCCGTAGTTCAGAGTGGCAAGGTGGCAAGCAACAAGCAACGAAATTACGTTCAATAAGAAGGGCTATACACGTATTTATTTTTTTCACTTTGTGTTTCATTAAAGCACACACAGCAATATCATTGCCATACATTTTGTACTAAGCTTTACTCCAGCTGCACGCTCTAATCTCCATAGACGACTGCTAATGGAAAACGGCAAATAATATTTTTTTCGGAATTCTTACATTATTAAAACCAACCTTTAAACTAAAAATCAAACGCGCTTTAGAATGTCAAGAAAACATATTTTTTTGCAACTTTGTAACTCTCCCACTCCGTAACGTTACGCTCAAATCGTCAGATTTTCTAAATGTATACTTTTCAGCTAGTAGGTAATTACCCACCTTACCTAAATCTGACGCGCTTCAGTATTTCTGACGATCGTTTTCTTTTTACTAATTTGATGGGCTGCCCTAGACGCACGGTCCTATATAAAGGGCTTATATGTGGTGGAGGTAATTAACACGATGCAAGGTATCCCCCTAGGTCCATCTCTCGCGCTCGAGTAAATCCCAAATAGCTTATTGGGCTCCCCCTACTAATGTACATTCGGAGGGCAGGATCCGGCCATGTTATTTCCGATTCCTGTAATATTTTGACATGTATGCCCCAGAAAAATGAAAAGTGAAACGTTCTGGCGGCGAACCGTTCATCGGAGAATTCTGTGTCAGAATCGAAAGAGGGTAACATTTTTTGAGAGTTTGTTTGTACATATTATGTATGTATTTACGGGCACGGGGTCTCATCTCGAACAAAGAAAATTTAGTTCAAACAAACAAAAAATAGATAGCGTAGTATGCATCGATTTCTTATTGAAGTTTAAGTAACATTCATCATCATTCTCCTGCCCTTATCCCAATTTATTTGGGGTCGGCCGGCGCAACATGTCTTTTTCTTCCATACTCCTCTATTAGTCGTCATCTCTGTAGTCATCCCGTTTTTACCCATATCCTCTTTCACACAGTCCAACCATCGTTTCTTTGGCCTTCCCCTACTCTTATAGCCATCCACATCCATACACAAGACTTTCCTCACGACATTTTCTTCATTCCTCCGCATCACATGCCCATACCACGACAACCGATTTCCACACAACTTTTCAGTCGGCGGTGCCACTTTCAGACTTCCTCTTATATACTCATTCCTAATTCTATCCATGCGCGTAACACCACACATCGCTCGTAGCATTCTCATCTCAGCCGCATGCAATTGCTTTTCATTCATCCCTTTTGTGGCCTAACATTCTGAACCATACAAGACAGCAGGTCTGACCATTGTTTTATAAATCTTTCCCTTAAGTTTAAGGGGAATGCGGGAGTCGCAGATAGTCCCAGTGACCTGCCGTCATTACATCCATCCAGTGTTAATTCTGTGTTTAACAGTCCGATCTATTTCGCCATCGCTTTGCACGAGTGAACCGAGATACCGAAAATCGGAGCAGACTGGGAGAAGTGCGCCATCTAGCACTATAGCTTCAGATCTGGAGAGACCGCCGAAATCGCAGAACATGTATTCAGTTTTGGTTCTGCTGATTTTCAAGCCAACTTGCTCCAGCTTCTGTTGCCATTTCTCCAATCTGCTCTGGATCACAGGTCCATCTTCACCGACCAGAACAATGTCGTCGGCAAACAGCATGCACCAGGGTGCCTCCTCCTGTATTTCCGACGTAAGAGCGTCCATAATCAACAGGAAGAGGTAAGGACTTAAAGCCGACCCTTGATGTAAGCCTACAGCCACACTGAACTCATCGTTGTTTCCAGCAGCCGACCGGACGTAGGCACTAGATTGTCTGTACATAGCACGAATCAACTCAACATACTTCCCAGGCAAACCTTTCTCTTTCAAGACCCACCACAACACATCCCGAGATACCCTATCATACGCTTTCTCAAGATCGATGAACATGTTCAAGTTCTTGTGCACACGTCTGTAGTTCTCGCATAATTGACGGAGAGCGAAGGTGGCGTCCATTGTCCCTCGACCTGGCATAAACCCAAACTGGTTCGGGGTAATCTCACTCTCCTCTCGCAATCTTTTCTCTATCACTTTCTCCCATACTTTCATAGTATGTGACATGAGCTTTATCCCTCGATTTAAGTAACATTCATATTAAAAATAAATAGTAAAAACTGTATTTTCTTATTTAATAAACTAACCTAAACATAAAATTGTAGAACAATTGGCTCCTTATTTCAAATTTAGATGTTTTTTGGAACGAATCCTGAGGCATTTATATTTCTTTTACCAATAGATGTCGTTGTTTAACGTTTTAGAGTTTATCCATTCGCCTCTTTAAAATTTGTGCAGTGAAACATTTTGAAACAGTAAAACTGTTATGAAGTGCCAAAAATACTATATAGTAATTCCTCAATGCGAGAGAAAATATTGTTAAGACTTTATGTAAATTCATTCACCTTGCAAGCCATCGCTGCTAACACCATCTAGCGAGGTGTAGAGGACGGGCCCGAAAGAAGAACAAAAGTTGCTTGTGCAAGTCGAAAACCCGTAGTTACGGCGGTACCGTTTCTTTGTATGGGATGAGGCATCTTTACGCTAGTATTATAATTATTATCTGTGGTACGGGTATGTTTGTGTGACTATTTCTTTAGCACGCCCTGCAGCCTAAACGGGCGAATAGATTTTATCAAATGAGCAATAATTAGATTCGTCCTTACTCGTCGTGACATACTCGTGGTCAGAAGGAATTTTGAAAAAAGAAAAAAACAAAATGGCGGCTGCTGTAAGGTGAGTGAAGTGAACCCACTAAGAAAAAAGGAGGAGGTTCTATGCTCGACTTTATATTGTATGTTTTATGTATGTCCACTGATTTCTCTGTCAATTGTGGACCAATTTTCAGAATTATTTTTTTATTCGATAGAGTTTACTGCTGAAAAAAAAGGTAGTCTCTTATACATTTTAACAAAATTGATGACCTGATTAATTTTGTTAAAATTTATATGGATTTTGAAAAAATCAACAAAATCCAATATTGATGTTTTGGTTTCCTCAAATTATGTTCAAATTCCATTTTATTGGGGTTATAAATTCAGGCGTAACTTTATTACTTAGTTTTATTTCTGGGGTTATAAACAAATAAAAAGTGAAAAATAAAAACCTTTTTTTACAAATTAAAGTTATTTTTAAATTTCTATTACATTTTCTTTTTGGAAGTCGGATGTATTTTTTGTAAAAAAGTTTTTTATTTTGTGACATAGTCATATGAAGTATCAAAATGGGACTAGACGATTCCATAAATGTAATTTTACAAATAGGTGGCGTCAAAACTCAGAATGAACTAAGGTAGCCAACCAACTGCATCAGACTATTTGAGAAGTAGCTAACTTTTTACTAGTCATTCTTTGCGGTCTGGTTTTTTAATACGAGTCAATTTTTAATGCCGATGCAAAAGAGGGATGTCTATCTATCTGTGTGTCTGTCTGTGGTACCGTAGCTCTTAAACGACTGATCCGATTTCAATGCGGTTTTTTTATTTGAAAGCAGGTTTGCTAGCGATGGTTCCTATACTTAGAGTTTTATCAAAATCGGTTCAGCCGTCTCAAGGTCATCAGTTCTTTTGTGTTTTTTTAATTTTCGCTTTTCTTTTGAGTATGTTATCTGTACTCGTGTTATACAATGTTCTCGACATAATTAAGGTGAATGCTCCAGGGTAGTCCGCGAAATTCAAATTTTCTTACGTTTTTGCAATTTGCAGGTCAGTGTCAGGTTGTATCTTGGTCAAAATTTGATTCGTCGCCATAACGAGTATGTATTTATAGAATTATAATAATCAAAATCATTAATACATCTCTCTCAGTTAGAATTGATGCCAAATGTCATGATTTTATGAAATACATTTGGAATCAATTCTAACTGAGAGAGTTGGGCTACCCTGGTGCTTCCATTTTTGCGCAACACAACAAAATGAACCACCAGACAATGACAAAAACAGAAAAACGATCTCCCCCAACCCGACGGGTTATCGTGGGGGAAAAAGACCACGACACTTGCAGGTATCCAGCAAAACAAATAGATATTCATATAACACTCGATCTCTCGATACTTGGAAGTCAGCAAATCTGACCAGACTTGCCAAAGGGTATCGTGCTCCCCAGTTACCGGGTAGTGGAGGGCAGAAAGGCAGTATTTCTAAGTAAAATACGGGTATTCAGCAGCATTCAGTTAGACGATCCCAGTACAGTTGGGACTGCCAGGATCTCAGGGGTGATCGAACCACCCTATAAAGAAGGGTTCTGAACAAATCATATTATTTTCAGGTTTTCTTTTTAAACTGCTGTCTCCTTATAAGTTTTCCTGTAATCAATGAGTAAATAACTACTTTCTGTATTTTTTTCAAAATTTTAGGGCACTGAGCCTAAAATTTCGAAGACAAGGGGGGAATGATAATTTTTCATCTCTTAGATAACATAACTATACAGGGTGTAAGGTACATGAACGCACATACGTGTACTAGTGATTCAGTACATGATTCTGGACCCCCTAGCGTTGGAATTTTTCGTCGGCTTTTTCCAAATATTTGAAAAAAAAAATTTTTTTTTTCACTTTAAGCTGTATAAAATCGTTATACCTATCTACCCCAAAGACATTTAAAATTAAAAAAAATTAATTAATTATTTTTTCATTTAAAATGCCTAAAGGTGACCCCTATATTCAAAATTAATAAATTTAGATAAATTATTATTTAATTTTTTTAAATTAAATTACAGATCGAAATTCATGTGTGTACCAAAGAAGAATGTTCATTTTTGACCTGACTGTGTATAGAAATGAAATAAATCTTAAAATATAGCTTATTGAATTGTATATTAATTACGCTTATCACAATGTTAAAAGAAACGCAGGAAAAAAAGATATTTTTACATTTATTTAAGCTAATTCTAAACGTATTGTCATATTTTGAACGCATCCAAACCATCAATTCTTTAAAACGTTCCATTTTACAAATTGCTGGTTGACCATATTTATCTTTGTTCCTTAGTTTTATACTTATTTTACGTTTAATTCGACCAGTAACTATTTTTTTATTAGTCATGGGATAAAGTAAATAATTAAAAAATAACACAATAATTGAATTAAATTAATCATTCAGTGTTTCATTGAGTGTGCGCAAGTGAAATGGATTTTTTTGACATTTGACAGTTCTGTGATTTGCATCGGCGCAGTCCTTTGTTGTTGCGCTCGCGTCTCGTTGTGTACTGTGCCATTTTGTATGTGTTTCTTATTATTACGACCCTATTTACCGCCCCTGGACCCCGATATCTTCCTCATCTGACGACCTTTGCTTACCATACCTGATACCGTTGTAAATCCGTTCTGTTGACAATGCCGCCATCAGCAACAAGTCGACGTATACTTTGCATAAACTGCAATGTCTGCATAAATACGTTTCGACTAGTTAGTATATACCTAGGTATACTTAATTAAATAAAAAGCAATTATTGGTGTGATAACAATGTATTTAACCACAAATTGTACATATTATGTGGTGTTAGCCAGCAGGTAGGTAGGTAACCAAATGTTAGTCTTAGAAAATAAATAATTTGTAAGTAAGTACTGGAGAATGCAGTTTTCAACTCGACACTCATTTTATAGTGACAATCATGGAGTCTTAGCATTGACTTAGCCAGGGGCAGTTAGTTTCAAGGAATTAAATGAGTAAAAAAGATGTTTTAGACCATAGTTAGCTAAATATTCCTATTTTAGAGTAAACTACGAGCGTTATTAATTAGTTCATGCACGTTTGTTTCATTAATTCTGGTGACGGCAAATCCTAACCTAAAAAGAAACATTAACATTTTTTGAACTTCGTGGCGTTTAAATTGCCGAAATCTATTAGACATTACTTTCTAAACTTACGGGAAGTATTTCTACTATATCTTATAACTATACATATACTTTCATCATCAGGTTTTTAAATGTATGGAAGGTTGGCATTGTTCTTTCAACACTAGGTCCTGGAGATTCAGAGCAAATTGGCTGTGACGGACAGACAGACACACGAGTGAGTCTATAAGAGTTCCGTTTTTTCATTCGAAATTCCGGAGCCTAAAAGTATAGTTAGGAAAAGGCTAGGCAGATAGAACACGGCCACCAGGTGCCGCGCGAGTTGAGTGTGATGTGGTTGGTGACCCTACATCAATTACACTCCTACCAAATCTTGCAAGTAAACAGTGTAAACAAAATTATTTAATAACTCTATTTAATCACGTTATAAAGGATAAATAGCTAGATCATTTAGCTATTTCATCAGATGATGATAAAATAACTAGTAAGGAAAAAAATAAATAAAAAAAAATAGGATAAATATAGGGTAAATAGGATGTTTAGTATTTCAATTTTGAATCTCAATTCGTTAGTCAATTGAGGTCTCCTTTAATTTTTAATTTATTTTTATTATTTGTTGTTATAGCGGCTATAGAAGTACACGTTGTGTGAAAATTTCAACTTTCTACCTATTACCACAGATAATATAATACTAGCGTACAGATGTCTCATCCCATACAAAGAAACGGTACCGCCGTAACTATGGGTTTTCGACTTGCACAAGCAACTTTTGTTCTTCGTTCGGACCCGTCCTCTACACCTCGCTAGATGGTGTTAGCAGCGATGGCTTGCAAGTTGAATGAATTTACATAAAGTCTTACCAATATTTTCTCACACATTGAATAATTACTTTATAGTATTTTTGGCACTTCATAAGAGTTTTACTGTTTCAAAATGTGTCACTATACAAATTTTAATGAGGCGAATGGTTTAACTTTAAAACTTCAAACAGCGCTATCTATTGATACAAGAAATATAAATGCTTAAGGATTCGTTGCAGTAAACATCTAAATTTGAATAAGGAGCCAATTATTCCACAAGTTTATGCTTAGGATAGTTTATTAAATAAGAAGATACAGTTTTTACCATACTAAAAAAAAATATTAATGTTACTTAAACTTCAGTAGAAAATCGATCTTAATAATATAATATATATTATAATATATTCCACAACTATCACACAACGCCATCTAGTCCCAAGCTAAGCAGAGCTTGTGTTATGGGTACTAGACAACTGATAAACATACTTATATATTTCTAAATACAAATTTTAAAAAGAAATATATATATATAGAAATTTTAATTTTCTATATATTATAGATAAATTACACTCAGACACAGAACAAATGATCGTGCTCATTACACAAACATTTGTCCTGGGTGGGAATCGAACCCACGACCTCCGGCATAGCAGTCAGGGTCACTAACCACTAGACCAACAGGCCAGTCATCGCCAGAATACGCCATCTATTGACATTTACTTGAACTAAATTTTCTTTGTTCGAGATGAGACCCCGTATTACGGATCATGAGTAGTACATCGCAAAAAAAAAAAAACAAAAAAGCTAGTTTCTAAAAAAGTTTGTTGTTTTTTTTTTCAGTTTATGGTACCATTCGTGAGCAAGTCCGACTCGTAAAGCGAAAAATTCATGTAATTTGTTTTTGGTAATCTCACTTACTCGTACGGACTACGTGCAATTATTATTCTCATACCCAATAAACTACCCTATTTGTACCTATGCAAAGCTGGGGCGGGCACCACCATCATAGTAAGATATTAAAATTGTCATTGAGATCGTGCAAATTTCATAAAAATATGCCCGATTGTGATGACTTATGGAACCGAAACGTGGTCGCTCATAATGTGCCTCCTCAGAAGGCTTACAGTCACCCAAAGGGCAATGGAGAGGGTAATGCTCGGAGTTTCCTTGCGTGATAGAATCAGAAATGATGATATCCGCAAGAGATCTAAGGTTACCGACAAAGCCCGAAGAATCGCCAAACTGAAGTGGCAGTGGGCAGGGCACATTGCTCGCAGAACAGATGGTCGAAATGGCGACCGCGACAAGGTGGACCGATGACCCGGTGAGGGTAGCGGGTAGCCGATGGATGCGAGACGCACAGGACCGATCATTGTGGCGACACTTGGGGGAGGCCCATGTCCAGCAGTGGACATCTTTCGGCTGAAATGATAATGATGATGCCCGATTGTTATTATGTAATAATCGTCTTTTGTTAACGTTAGACAGAACTTTTCAAATTAACCACACTTTTTTCTATAGGATAAACATTACACAGTTCAATCTATTAATGTACGGAGGGCCATTAATTGATTGGAAATTAATTTGATGGGGCTTTTGTGTATGCACACGGTCAAACCAAAGAGGTTGGCAATAATCTTTCGTTGCAGCACAGTTACCAATGGTTTGTTTACAAAAAATATCTACTAAAACCGGCCAAGGGTGTGTCGGGCCACGCGCAGTGTAGGGTTTCGTAGTCAAACATTATAATAGGCGTAATTAGAAGGGGGCTATATGTTTATTACTATGAACATGTTAATTGAGTTTACGGTTGTTAAGGCGCTATTACCTGCCAATGACCTTGAGTGGTTAGCTTGCGTGTTCTGTGCTGAGCTCACGTAACGTGTCGTACGTCCACCCAGCAATAGAACTCGCCCATCAAGGAGTGCTGTCCGAAATTAGACGCATTATTAATTTATTACACATAAAACAACAGGTATTAAAATAAAACACTGAGACTAAATTATAAATAATTAAATGATCGTTAAAATGGTGAAGGTTTCATAAAAATACGCTTTATAATTTTTGCTTGATTCTTAATTTTTTATCCGCGTTAGACATAACTTTACAAATTAATTACCTACACTATGTTTTAAAAATATAATTTCAAATATTCTCAGATCAAATTACGAAAAAAATTGTCTAGAGTAACATATATTTTTTTCAAAGAAATAAGACTGGTAGTTTAGATGTGATGTTCAATTAAAAAGCATTAAAAGTCGTATAACTGCGCCTTAATATTAAAAACAAAAAAAAAAGATTTTATTTTTCCAAAATGGTACTGCTTTACTACCCGTTAAAAATATTTAAATATAGCTTCATATAGCTTCACCTAAGCATTTTTTTTTTTTAATGTTAATGCATTAAATAATGAATAGTAAAATGTTTATTCATTAAAAAATAAATCATTGCTTCAGAAGTTCGAAAAATTTGTCTGCTCAACCACTTCAATAATGCAATTAATGATGTTGAACTCTCAAAATGAAAACCATTGCTTCTGATAGTGTGTTAAGCAAATACCCCGCAGGTAAACATGTCTGATGTTTTCAGAATTGATCATGTGGTAGCTCCCGTGCTCAATTCGATAAATGTTGAAAGCTAGGTCATCCTAACTATTTCTGTTATAGAGAACCGATAAGTTATTACCTGGTCATCATCAGACCTTCAGAATGTATCATGTGGTAGCACCCGTGCTCAATAAGATAGATGTTGAAAGCTAGGTCACCCTATTTCCGTTTTCACACAAACCGTTTTTCCTCTTTACACTCTGATAGAGGTTTATTATGAAAAATTCTTTGAACCCGTTAAAATTACTATACTTTTAGACTGTTTATACCAATTTTAGAGTTAACTGAAACAAGCACTAATTATTCCCTAAAAACTTTAACACCCGTTTTCACCCCTTTAGGGGTGATTTTCGAAAAATTCAAAAATACTTTATTCTTATTTTTTAATCAAGATTTTTCGTGTCGAGTTTTAGCTTGAGCGCTTGCAAAACCTGTGCATTCGGTTTGTTTTTGGTCTGAGGAAATACGACCATGTTTCTCAGTTTCGCAAGGATCTCAAGTGGCTCCCTATCCGTCTTCGCAGGAACACTCGGATATTATGTCTCCTGTACAACATCCTTTATAATCCTAAATATCCTGGCTACCTGCGTGATCGTTTTTCGTTCACTCGCCCTGCCGATGCCCCGTGTAGATCCCACCTTAAGCATCATCTCAATTTTCCATTCCATAAAACCCATTTCTATTCCCACTCCTTCTCTGTTCATGCGGTACGATTGTGGAACTCACTTCCACCTAATATCCGCGATTCTAAAACTGTCTACCAATTCAAGAAGCAAGTCAAAACCATTCCGTGATTATATTTATTTTTGATATTTGTTTTATATTTAATTATGTACTTTCTTCTTTTTTTTGTAAAGTTAGGTATATTTTATGTATGAATTATTTATGTATTCTAGTCTATTTTATGTTTCTATATCTATTTATACACACTGTGTCTACATTTCTCAACCAACTTTCCAGTCGCAGGTCTGCTGGAAGAAATTTCTTTTGAAATAAGGAGCACCTTTGTACTCTTCTATCTGTATTTGTTCGTTTTTCTCTGTAAGTGTTTTTGTGTGTGCATAAATAAATAAGTAAGTAAGTAACTTTATCGAACAAAGCGTTAAGATTCAATCATACAAACTTCCACCCCTATTTTACCCCTTTAGGGGTGGAATTTCCAAAAATTCTTCATTAATGGATGCCTACACTGTTTAAGGTATCTATTTGCAAAATTTCAAGTCTCTAGGTCCAGCAGTTTGGGCTGTGCGTTGATTTTCAGTCAGTCAGTCAGTCAGGACTTTGAATTTTATATACAGGGTGTAACGGAAAGGTGTGGTCATATTTTAAGAGCCGGTTCTGCCCGTTGAAATGAACAACTTTCTCTAAGAAAAAATAGAAAATTCCCAAAAAAAAAAATTGTACTTTCCATACAAAGCTATCATCAGCTGATCAATAATTGTATGGGAGGTACATTTTTTATATTAGTATTTCCTCGGATTTTTTTTGAAGAAAGTTGTTCGTATCGATGGGCAGATGCAGTTCTTAAAATATGACCACACCTTTCCGTTACACCCTGTATATCGATAAATCAGATTTTTTCTTTGATAATTCTCTCATTTGATACGGAACCCTAAATTTGCGAAGTCCGATACGCACTTGGGTGATTTTCCTTAAAAGTTCGTTATATAAACTACGAGATTTTTTTCAGATTTTTCAAGCCAACAGGTTAACTTTTGGTAGGGGAGGCAACGCTCGACACGAACAAAAGAAAGTTTACAATATGTGACCGTTAATGTCCGTGAACCAGTTAGAGTGCAGATTAACTGACTGAGTCGGTGTAAGTGGAAAAATTGTTTTAGCTTTAACATTAACTACAGTCGCGAGCAATAACCTGGAATCACTTCATCGCGCGTTGCTCAAAACAATTTTTTACCATTTCTATGCAATGAACTATGGATTGTGGTATATCATTTGAATGGTAATTTTGATAGCTTTAAGTTTTATCAAAATTATTTAAAATTAAATTAGTTTTCTAGCAAGAATTAGAGAATTATTACAATAAGGCATTACACCAATTTTTGAAAAGTGTCTCAATTAGATTCTATAGTGATAATAAACCAATAAAAAAACACAAAATAAGTGCCATAAAAATGCATTTAAATTTTACATTTTCAAATTTCGCGCGTAATTTGACGAAAACGCTGGACGCAGTGGACGCCATATTGCTCTATGGTCATGACGTCAGTTGGCTGTGTAAATAAAAGGGCAAAGCGTATATACGCTGATCAGTTGACACTTTATAGTTTACACAGCCGTATGACGTATAACATGGCGGCTACTATTTCATGGTGTTAAAAAACAGATAAAAAAAAACTGAAACCTTTGAATTGAATTTTAAAATTTATTTTGATATTTTATGAACTAAAAATAACATTTTCCGACTGTTTTTTTCCTAAGCTATCTCGATAATATATTTTTAGTTTTTTTCTCTTAAAGAGTAAAATACCCTATTGGATGAGGTTGTGGACGTCTAAATAAGTCGGAAGTAATATGATAAGATATTTTTTTTATTTACAATTTGCTATTTGCCCCTAAATATTTTGTGTTAAGCAGTGTAAGTATTTTGTGTTAGGCCATGGCTCTAATGACTGATGACGACGCCGGAGCTTGTCATCTTCCTCGTATCCGCCTTTTCAGCTTGTCCCACGTATGTTCAATCGAATTTAAGTCAGGACTGAGGGCTGGCCAATTTAGTGTCGGAATCCTGACTTCTTCCAGGTACTGTCTAGTCACTTCAGTGGCGTGGCAGCGGGTATTATCGTGCATTTTGACGGCACGGTTGGCGCAGTGGTTGAGTGATCAACTGCTGCGCTGCGTGTCGCGGGTTCGATTCCTGCACGGAACAAACATTTGTATGATCTACAGATAGATATTCTAAGTCTGGGGGTCTTGTGTTTGCATGTTTATGAACGCACCCACGATACGGGATTAAATCTTAGTGTGGAGAAAAAAACCAAAAAAAAAAAATTGTTGGAAATATTTGCCAATAAGGGAGTAGGAAATCATATGGCCTAGCAGAATGTCCTTGGTGTATATTTCTGTGGTTAGCCCCCGTCCTCAACCTCCACCAGATACAAATTTAATGTCAGTTCACACCATACAGGATACCCCCGTATGCCACTGGTTCCGCAAAACAGCATTGTGCGAATCGCTCTCTCAGTCTCCTATAGACTTTCTATTGACGGTCGCTACCATGCAGGCACATCGTGGTTACGTCCGAAAACAGGACTTGACTCCAATGTTACATATCCCAATCTAAGTGATCGTGAGCAAACTGAAGCCGGACTTGTCGGTGGGCTGGAGGCAATTTAGGTCCCGTGCCTGGCCATTTTGAGGTCAAATTCGCTTCTTCGAGTTTTTGTCTCACTGTTCACTTGCTGACAGCCCTCCTTCAAACTTTGCTGAGCTGCTGCTCGACGTCCACGCCTGTCAGGTATCGATTTCGGAGAGAAGATAGGATAGATGACATTAAATAGGCCATCTCTAGGGTTTGGGTCCCGGGACGTCTCGTGTCTCTAAGACTTTTCCTAATTTTTTGTTTTCTCGAGTCGCGGGACTTTCGTGTCTAGACAAGATTGTCAAAATTGTTACCTCACAGTCTCAAAACACGGACTTTTTTATACTAGAATAAAATATTAGTAAAACTGCACTAATTGGAAGAACTGTATTGTAAGCTTTTCGAAAATATCCCTAGACCCGGACACCAGATGTGGAAATAATGGACGCTGAACCTAGTTCCAGTAACTCTCAAGTACACAACGAGCCTGACAGTCTTTTGTAAATCAAATGTAACAATCAATAAAAAAAATCCAAGATGTACCCGAGATACTAAAAAAAATAAAATAATAAATGATGATTTTTACAAAAACATGCCTTTTTTAATAGGTTTCGCCAGAAATTAACTCAATTAAAATTCTTCAAAAAAGGCTTAACCCTCACAAAAAAAAAACTAAAGTCTCGGGAATTCCCGGGACTTCAATGGTATGCTGTCTCGTGTCCCGACTTTGATATTGTCGGGAATTCCCAAACCCTAGTCATTTCTCACCGAAGGAAGGAATTTAGGGTATGATGATTTTCTCGCGATTCCGCTTCCTTGCGGTTGCTCACTAACCAGGTATGCGGATGATGGGCTGCTGATCATTCAGTCAAGTACTCGGCTGGCCTTGAGAGTCTGGCTGACACTTCTCTTGAACTGTCTTAAAAACTTATGTTGAAAGGGTGTTACCTTTCAACATAAAGATGAGATAATTTTAAAAGAAACAGTCCGTGTGCTACCTAGATATGGTATTCGAATAGAACTTTCCATATAATGAGCATGTAAAAACATTAGGTGGAAAAGCTAAAAAGAACTTCTATACCTTGACGAGGATATCCAAGGCTACTTGAGGCCTACCATTTCTAACGTTAAAAACTATCTATGGGGCTATGAATTTCCGTGCGTTCAAGCGTTTTTGCCATACCTATTATTGGAATCAAATGTAACAGCTCACAATTTAGGACCCATTAATATTACTGTTTTTAATCCGTGGTACTCGGCATCTGGGCTTACCGTTGTAAATATCTCCTATGTGCCTGCCCTAACTTGTTCTGTCTGCCGCGTGATAAGAAGAGAAGTGGAAATTATGTTTTTCCTACTCCTCCGCTGTTCTCTTCTGATTAATTTCTTTGCGGGACCCAAGACAGTTTAATCGTTTCTCTGGGACTCGTCGACTTTCATTGCCTCGGCGTTTATTCTGGTGGTCGCCACTGTTGATTCTGGTTTACAGAAGTTACAGTGGTTTGGGAATAGTGTGGTAGGTTTGTAAAAAGTAACCATCGGTATTTTTGTTCAAAATTTTAGGCTTGTTGGTTTCAGATATAAACCGTCTAGCGTCTAGTTAGCAGCCAGAATAGATTTTTTATTTGTTGTGATTAACATCAGGCACTATTAACTGCCAACGAATTTGAGTGATTAGCTTGCGTGTTCTTTGCTGAGCTCACGTAACGCGTCGTACGTCCACCCAGTAAACAGGACTCGCCCATCAAAGAGCGCTGTCCGAAATTAGACTCATTATTAATTTATTACTAACAAAACAACAAATATTATACTAAAAAACGTATACTAAAATATAAATAATTAAATAATATTTAAAATAGTGTAGGTTTCGTAAAAACACGTTTTACAGTTTTAACGTGATTCTTAATTTTTTTTCCGCGTTCGACATAACTTTACAAATTAATTACACTATGTTATAAAAATATAATTTCAAGTATTCATATATCAAAATACGAAGGATATTGTTTAAAGTAACATAAATATTTTTTTCTAAGAAATGAAAGTAGTCGTTTATATGTGATGTTAAATTAAATATCATTGGAAGTCGTATAACTGCGCGATAAGGAAAATAAATGAATAATAACCATTCCTCTCCCCCCCGGAGAGGAATGTTCATTTTTCATCTATTTTCCTTAATATCTTAAAAAATCTAAATTTTTTAAATTATTAAAAAGATATGTTTGAAACCCTTATATTAACGGTACAGTATGGAAAACTTTTTGTTTCTTCAGGCGGACAGAAGCACAGACAGAAACGCAAAAAAAAAAGAGTTACTTGTCCTTGTTAGGGCTACGGAACCCTAAAAAGAGGATTTTAATATTTTGCAATAGGTATTGTGTATATTGTTGTTTACTTTTATTTTACTATTGATCTTAAAACAATAAAATATATACTTTTTTTGGTTTCCATTAACAGTATCTACTTAGGTTAGTCACTCATACCAGAGCCGAGAAAACGATGTCTGCTGTAACTTCCAGACGGTTTTACAAACGTCTGGTTTGTAATAAGTGACCGTAACGTTTAACCAGGAGCTCTACCGTTGCGGCCAACACTTCATTGTATCTCTACCGTGTCTCATAGTGCACGTGTCTACAATAAACCTTGCCATATTATAGTTTGACTATGAACTCGAGTACTGATGACGGTCGTTCGGAGGACACACCAAAGGTAAGACTAGGTTTCTTATTTTTTAAGCGTAACCATTAAATTCAGAGATGTTTAAATTCTGTTTTAATTTAATCTAATAATATTTTGAAATCGAGATTTTTTAATAACAAACAGATTTGGTCTAAAATACTAAAATTAAATACTAAATTGAATATTTTGTGATACCAATCGTTTTTAAAAAAGGATTAAGTTTACATAGTTATTGCTTTTGGGACCGTTTTGTTTCGAAATATATTAGCCTGAATGCGAAAATTTAAATTTTCTTATTTCTGTTTTAAAGATTTTCTTAATCAAATAAGTGTCATGTTATTTTCCAATTTACCGCGTTTGTACAGAATATAATTATTATCAGTTTATACCTATTAAGTTATTTATTACTTTAGTTGTGTATATAACTTTTCATAGTTATAAAATTTATCCTCATTACATAAATATTACTACGTAAAATTTTCTATTTACTAATGATATCGTTAACTCTTGACAAGGTTTCTAAAATTAGTTCGATGTTTTAATAAGTTTGTTGGTCAAGTGATCAGAAAGGCTGTGAAATGCTCATTCAATCAATCACAGAAGTTAATGTGCTGTTTTCAGTTTGTGACTTTGATTTTGAAATTATATTTTGTGCAACAAACTGGGTTTTTTTTTGTTGATGCTATACTTATTATTTACTATGATTTTTGAAAAACATAAATATGCTACTTTTAGTACGAAATGCGACTTTCATGACGATATTATTGCACGCCACAATCCAATTTATTTATGTACGTAGATCACTCAGACTATGTCTTCAGATTCTAGGGCACAATACTATTTTTTTTTAAATATTGCGTCATTTGCTGAGATATGAGCCTTTTTAGCCTCGTACTGGTTTAACTGTTATTATGTTTTATTATTATTAGTTAGTTTATCAACCCGCATTGGGTCCGCCTGGTGGGTTACGGCCCACACCCTCTCACAGAGAGGAGGCCTGTGCTCCAGCAGTGGGGACATTAAAAGGCTGATGACGATGATGATTACTTATTAGTTGTCACGCCTTGTTAATATCTTATTTTGTGTTTTTTTTTTATATAAAAATGTAAAATTTGTTTATATCAATTCACCAGACACATTTTTGAAGTGAAAACTTCTTTAGCATCGTTGTGATTTGAAAGTCGATGAAACAAAAAAGTGACAGTAAAAAGAGACAGACACATAAATTCATAAGATTTAACGTGGGAGAAAATGAGATAGGAAGCATTATACAGTGTTTTGTTTTTGTGTTTTCAAGTGAGATAGGAAGCATTATACAGTGTTTTGTTTTTGTGTTTTAAAGTGAGATTAGGAAGCATTATACAGTGTTTTGTTTTTGTATTTTAAAGTGAGTTATGAATAATGAAGCCAAAATTTTTGAAGGTTTCACTTCTACCACGTGTGAATTACACACATGTTTTTTTTTGGCCGTGGTATATCATCTAATGAATTCTCCCTCTGTGGGTGCAGTGGAAGGGTTTTTTTTGGGGGGGAGGGAAATTATCCATTGAATCCCGCGGGTGTGTCAGACGTTGACTGACTAAAACCCACTGTCACAATATTATATTGGGAGTTGGGAGTTAAATATTACTGGCAAAGTATGGGTGTCAGGCGTCATGTGAAGTTATGTGTTACTAACATCAGCGAGCGGCTTCGACAGCGTGGAATTATTACTTCCCTCGTTATAAACTTTCAACCCTTTTGTCACCCCCTTAAGGGTTGAATTTCGAAAAACCTTTTCTTAGTGGATACCTACTCTTCACAAAAAACACGCCCTCTAAATTTCATGTCGTTTAGGCTGTGCGTAGATATGTCAGTCAGTCAGTCTGGACCTTGAATTTTATATATATAGATTAAGTCTTGCTATGCGCTTTAGACACAGAAATCCCTACAGTCCCTTTGCTCAAGCCAGCACGCACCGCTGAGCTGTAGTTTAAAAATTCGTCCTTAAATAATCACATCATGATTCAGCTGTCCCTTGAGGCCCTCCCCCCGCGACGCCCTGAGCCGAGGTCCGTACCCCAAAGGGGGTGCCCTCTGCGTAGTCGCGAGTAGTTTAAGTATAAGTCCTGGCTGGAGGCTTTAATAATAATTAAAACCACCACGGGCACGTCCGCTTAAGCAGTCGACAACCGCTATGGTTGAACTGCGAGAAGTCAAACAAAAAAAAAAAAAATATGCGCTTTAAAAAATCTATTTAGTCACAAAAACTCTGTTGTTCCTTCTACCCACGTTTTAAGAATCGGTATACAAACGTAATAAAGCTAGTTATTTATAAAAAAAAACTGTTCAAAAATAATTAAAATAAATATTTAATTATTAATATTTGTAATGTTTAACTGATTTCTTACCTCTGCAATTGTGCATGAAGCGATTGCCAAACCCGTAGGCTATTTAGCGAAATATAGATGTACTTGTAAAATCAGAGAATCTAAAAAAAAAATTGAATGTGTCGATTTTGACCTCTCGACTAGCCAATGCTTAGTTTTTTTTAATTATAATTTTATATATGTTGTGCTTGTAGGTGTACACATCCTTAAAAGAACAACAAGGTTTTTGTTACATCTTGTATAACCAAAAAATATTGGTTCGTTTTTTTGCTTTACTAAACCAATAAACAATGACAAAGTTAAAACGCATCAAAATTCAGAAGTGGGGCTCGTTACGTTCTTTCTGGTAAAAAGTGTCACGCAGCGTAACGTCAGGCAAAATTTCAGTGCACTGTATCGCCCTAATTTTTTGCTTACGTGACAGAAGAAAGAATACGTATCTAATATTTTTTGTTTATTTAACTGAAGACTAATTAGATTTTTATAATAAAATACCCTGTTAATTATTGATAAGTGTTTTATATATCGGGTGTAAAAAGTCAGTTTCCGAAGCCGAAATCCACATACTCCACCCATTATTTAGATCATTTTTTCCACTAGACCATACCTGGGAATCCACTGGTTCTGGAGATATTGAAGGTCAAAGTCGCAATTATTATTTTTTACTTTTTTACGAAAATGAATTCCAAGTGTTATTACTAAACTTTTTTCCTAACAAACATTACCTGAATTTTCGATTTTTTTTTAAATTTCGAAATTATGCATTTATAGTTACAAAAACGCTATGAATATCGTATGTAACGTATCCGACAAATACCTACGTGGCTAAGAGTGAAGATTCAGGGCTTAACTCCAATTTTCTGTTTTCTAGTTACATTGCGCGCAATAAAGAATAGTTATTTTTTTCATACCTAAAAATAAAAGTCGTTTCCCAGCAATAACTTTTGCGCAAAGCTACTTTTTTAGACGTACAAATTAATATCTACTATTATACATACAGGCAGTAGGTCACTGATGTTTATCATAAACATGTAATTTCGTAGAAATTGTTATCAAATAATATTTAGTTCGCAGAATAGGAATTATTCCAACGTAAATAATAATAATGCCATTTAGTTCGTAAGTAAGATTACCAAAAAAATTGGACACGTATTTTTGCTTTATCAAATTAATAAAAACTGACAAAGATAAAACGCATCAAAGCTCAGGAGTGCTTTTACGTCACTTTTAACTCTGAGGCCATGCGAAATTTTAAACTGTGCCGTCTTCATTTTTTGATAAACGTTACAATATTAATACATATTTAGTTTAGATATAATAGTAAACAAACGAATAACCCATACTATTGTCCACGGAATCACATCGATTTAAAAAAAATAAGGAAACGGATATATACAGGAAGGGAGAGCAAGAAAATAAAAATAAATCTGAAAGGTCTGAACACTAATCAACTCAGGACAGGATTCCCTATGTCCAGATTTAGTCTGTAGTCACCAATCAGGTCACAACATAACATCAGCAAGAAGTAGTCATTGCTAAGGATGACGAGACAAAAATGTATTGTACATACGCTCAAACGTTGCCCGTTTTAAGTAATGCCATGAAACACTTGAGGATTCGTAGTCGCCCGTTATAACATGCGGATAAAGCTCCCTTGGGTTTTAAAGAAAAACGAAAAAAACTTTTTCAAACAAATAACAATAATTATATAAAAAATAATAATAAATATTATATTCTATTAATATTATATTTAAATATTATATTATATTCTATTTTTATTATTTTATTTAATATTTATAATAATTTTCTATATAAATAATTTTAATAATTAAGCAGTAAATAATGAACTACTTCACCTAAATATTTTTTTTTCCAAGAATTTTGTATTTTGTACGATATTTTCCAAGTAGGTATATCTTTATTTATTTACTTACTTATTGACCCGATAGACGTTGTCCTGTCTTAGCTATGAACTGTCAACTGTCAAACTTCTGAAACTTTCTAATTTTTCCTGATAATAACAAACACAACAAAAAAGAATTGGCGAAATCGGTCCAACCGTTCACACGTGGTCCCGTGACCAAAGAAATAGGGATTCATTTTTATATATATAGATAGCTTTAAACTTCTTGTACAATAGTGGCACATACATTTTAAAATATGTTGGGCGAGTATTACTTATAAACTAACAAAGCTAATTTATATAGCCGTGATAGTTTTCCTTCAAAGTTCGTTATACACACTACTATCATGAATATTTTCAGAATTTTCAAGCCAACAGTTTATCTTTTAGTGGGGGGGAGAGACCCTAGACTCAAACATAAAGTATAATTTTAAAGTTAAATATTTCGCAAACAAATCTCCGAATCGAAAAATAGTCTTCACAACTTCACAATGATTTTGAAAGATCTATCAAAGGATTCCTTACATTACAGGATAGGCGAGAAAAAAAAGTCATCCACACTTTACATGTGTATTTGTGTTGCCGCTAAAACACAAAATAATAAAAAAAAAAACAAAATTGAAGGGGGCTCCTACTAGAAACGTGTTTTTTTTTTCCTTTTTTACTCGAACTTAATAATGGCAACAGGTAGACGCTTAGAAGAACCGGTTTTTGAAGAACTACAAATGGCAATGAATGACACTGATTATAAAAGTGAGTGTTTATTAGAAAATATAAAGGTGTTATTATATTTAAATTTACCTTTATCACACTAATATTATAAAGGCGAAAGTTTGTAAGTGTGTGTGTTTGTATGTTTGTTACTCCTTCACACTCAAATGGCTGGACTGATTTAGATGAAATTTGGTATGTAGATAACATAAACCCTGGATTAACACACACATACAAATAGGCTACTTTTATTCTGGTCTACGCGGGTGAAACCGCGGGGTACAGTTAGTCATTCATATTATTAAAACTATTATTATCAATTAAAATTGCGCATTCTTGTAAATGTTAGGTACATAAAACCTATATTAACCAGTTGCTGGGTTGTGTAGGTCGTTGAATACTGGTAGTCAGCAACATCTGATTAAAGTGGGACTGGTTGGGAAAAGACTAGGCAAATTGATTTCTTCTTTTGACTTAAGCTTGTACTTATTTTTTTTATTAAATAATGTAATTAACTGAAGTAATACAAGGTGGGGCAAAATTAATCACCCTATCGGAAGATGCTCTATTTTTTGCAAATGGCGTCGTACGTCAATCTTAATTGACATTTATTTATTTATTTATTTATTTATTTATTTATTTATTTATTTATTTATTTATTTATTTATTTATTTATTTATTTATTTATTTATTTATTTATTTATTTATTTATTTATTTATTTATTTATTTATTTATTTACTTATTTATTTATTTATTCATTTATTTATTTTTTGTAGTTCATGCAACAAACGTACAAAGGTAAACACTTACCAAACAGACAGCTCCAGTATACAAACAGACAAGCAATGGAGCGCTATACTCCGCAACAGCGTAATTTTTTTTACCAATAGTGGTGTTGGCCAACCGTGACTTTTTTTTCATTCCAAACCTCTTTCTTTTGAGCTACTTGAAGTCGCGGGTTGACAGTTCATGCCAACAAGCCTCAGACAATTACAGACTTAAAGGAGATTATTCGACAGTAATGCGAACAGTTATCACCGGAAATCTTGGGGAAAGTCATGAAAAATCCAATTAAACGGGAACATAATTATGTATAGCAACACTGGTGGCAGGCACTTTAGGGATATCATCTTTTCCACTTATCAGAAAAAAACTTTAAGGCTTCAAATAAAGATTTCCATCAATCAAAATCATTTTTTTAATTTAGTATATAAGTTATTCAAAAACAAAATTGGATGATTAATTTTGCGCCACCTTGTATTAGCATAGCTGTAATAGAGAAATGACCCCTTCTTTATGAGATATTGACTTAAAGGCTACGGTGTCGTTTAGTCATTATTTCGCCATAAAGGTTCACCTTAATTGCACCTTAACTTAATTGGTCGTTCGAAATAGGTTCAAATTGAAAAATTTATATCAAAATTTAAGTTTTCTTTTATTTGGGTTTTAAATTTTTAACTGATAGTCGCCCAGTGGTCAAAATTCGACCATAATTCAATTAAAATTTAAAGTTTGAACTTTTAATAGGGTTATATTGTGTGTGTATATGTGTCAGTCAAATGCATGAAAATGTGTGAAATGTTTTTTCAAAAACATTATACAAAATATTAGCTTTTCACTTCTTCTCCGTTTAAACTTTAACTGTGACAAATTTCAATCTCCTCCGTCCGCGTAATTTTCGTAAAAAGGGGTCGAAAGTTCTTACTATTAATACTTCACGTATTAATATAAATATTAGATAGGTACATACTCTCGTGATCTTTAACCCCTGATCACTTAAAAAAAAAAATCGCTAATATCCTGCGGCGGCGTCAAGCCACTAGAAAAGCGAAAACGCAATTAGTTGCAATCTGCAGTTGAATGAAGCCTTAGAGGCGCAATGGCGCGAGGACTTCTGAAGAATTTCTTCGTTCGTTTATTGCAGTATCTGGTTAACCATGGCCATAGAAACCACTTATGTCCTGAGAATCATGGCCCTAAGACACACTGTTTCCGAGTTAAGAGCTTTCGATTTTTTTTGGGACTTAGTCAATTTTTCACAAAAAAAAAATATCGGATTTCTTGCCAGATACGATTTTCATCCGAACTACCATTTTTAAAATATATATCATTTTATATTAAGTGGACACTAGGTCACTAGGTATTAATAATAAAACTAAGCATGTACTAAGTTACCAACTGATTTCTAAAACAAGAAACTTTGAAACCTTAGAAATCACATTGTAGACGAGTAAATGTCTGCAAAGTTTCATAATAATTTGAAATTAATTTAATATTTTATTGGTAATTTAATTATCTTGATCGAAGCTATAAATATTCAGACGTAGGATTAATGATTCCAGACGCTATTCAAAATAAATGTCTCTGCTCTTCATTTGATATTAAAATTTTGCAAAAAATATGTAACCAATCGGATTATAACGATAAGGTTTCAGCAATTTCATATTCTATGTAGTCGAGATTAAACTTTTTTTTACGTATTCTGTGAATTTCAATCATTCGAAATATATTTTTCCATTTCTACCGGAATAGCAGTTTTATTACAACAATTCGATATAGGTCAAGCATTACTTTATCAGTACCTAGCTATCGGAAAAGTACTGAGCTCATTAAATTACAATTTGTACATTTTACTCCACTCACAAAAGCATTGGACAGAAATTAAAAAGGTTATTTTTAACCGACTTCAAAAAAGAGGAGGTTCTCAATTCATCTGTATGTTTTTTTTTTGTTACTCGATTCTATTTTTCTATGATAGGTCATACTTCAGAGGTAGTCTCATATAAATGTTATCGAAATTATTGATTCAGCACTTTTTGAAAAAATCAACATAACTAAAAAATATGTACACACAGATGACGTTTTGGTTGTCTCCAAATTTTCAAATTCCATGTTATTGGTGTTATCCATTCGGGCATAACTTTAATGTTTAGTTTTACTTCTGGTGTACAACAACAGTAAAAAAAAAAAAAAAGTGAAAAATAAAAAACTTTTTTCAATAAATACGACCTACTTCTAAATTGCAAAATAACTTTAATTTGGGCAGTCGGTGTCAAATAACGAAGAAACAAAAAAAAAAATACACCGACTTCCGAAATTAAAGTTATTTTACAATTTTTAGAAAACGGCCGAATTTACTATAATATATTTATACAGCAGCTGTCACAATAAAGTATAACTATTTTAACTATTTATCTTATAAAAAAATATGTGGCTTTCATTTAGTTATATTATTTCATTCCATTTCAAATTACCGTGTAAATGATAAAGACCTAAAAGAAGCAGGAGTGAACATACCCGGAAAGTTTTTCGTTTCAATAAAATTCTACCACATTTAAATGTTTCCCCTACATAAGTTGTGACACGGTTTTCCAATTTTACTATTTTATGTCGTCAATTATATTGACGTAAATAATGATCTGTGATTGTCATTCAATGTGAATACTTGGGAATGCGACGTTTTGTTAATTGTTATTGCCCAATTTTCGTGATTTAGTTGTTATTTGTTATTGTATTAAAATTAAAATATTAATCAAATTGTGTTAACTTTAACTTTGACATAAAATGTTTTGCATCCGTGCTTCCACGTGCCTCTTTTCTGTGAATGGCGTATTATTGTTATGCACCAAATTTTCATGTATTTTTAAGATGGGTTATGTTGCCAAAACCATAATTTGATACCTATAACAGGATTATCTATGGCCCATGGCAAGGACAGCGCATATTTTAGGCTACATTTATTTACTAAATAATTTAGTTTTGTCGTACCCTGCAGTTTTTTACAAAACCACCTAGTTCATAATCCAATGTTACCCAACTACGCAACGCATGGAAGGGTAATGTGTTTATCAGTCCATATACGTATCTACATACGTATATATTATGTTTGTTCCTTTATGGCACTTTAGAGACCAAACGCGTGGGCCGATTTTGATAATTCTTACGTCAATTGATTCGTTTTAATCTTGCTACTAAAGACATGATAGTAATCAAAATACAATATGTCGATAACCAGACGCCATATTGTGAGAAAAAAACTAAAGTCGTTGAATTATATTAAGTAGGGTGTGAAAATAAAGGGTTCGAGGAGGCGATTCCAAAAGTACAACTCGCTAAAATGTAGAAAACAAAAAAAATATAATATTTTCATAAAACCCGACTGTAAAGGACAACTATAAAGTTCCAAACAAGTCACTTTTCAAGCAGTCTGATGCAGTTGGTGGCAGGAAATCAATAATTAAACTAAAATAACTGCCACCAACTGCATCAGACTGCTTGAAAAGTAACTTGTTTGGAACTTTCTAGTGGTTTTTAACCTTCGAAATAGGAGGAGGTCCTGTGTTCGACTGTATGTATTTCTTTTTTTTTTAATGTATGTCCACCGATTTCTCTGTTAGTTGTAGACCGATTTTCATTTTTTTATCGTAAAGAATATACTCCCGAGGTGGTCCCATATAAATTTTATCGAAATTACTTCAGCGCTTTTTGAAAAACTGAACAAAAACGAAAAATACGTATACAAAGATGACGTTTTGGTTTACTCCAATTACGAGTGTGTCTAAATGCCACGTTCCATGTTATTGGGGTTTTCAGCTCTGGGGTACAACAAGCAAAAAGTGAAAAATAAAAAAAACCTTTTTACAAAAACAGAAAAAAAAACAACCGACTTCCAAAAAAGAAAATACACTAAAAATTAAAAAAAATTACTTTTATTTCGGAAGTCGGTGTCAAATAACGAAGAAATAAAATACAAACACCGACTTCCGAAATTAAAGTTAATTTTAATTTTTAGTGTGTTTTCCTTTTTGGAAGTCGGTTGTTCTTTTTTTTTGTAAAAAAGTTTTTTTATTACAGTCGGTCTATTTGAAAATATTTTTTTTTTTAAAACTCATTTTTATAAACACATTTCACACTTCACGCTTCGCTCATCCCAGGACGTCTACATAATTATACCAGCAAACACCATTTTTTTTTAGGGCGTGTCAGACTCTTACTGACTAAAACACGGATGTGTTAGTTCAGTTGCCGTTCGGTGTCTCTATTTTCAAATTAATCCGCGGCCGTGGCAGGAGTGAACACCGTTTGATTAGATTACGTAGCCGGCCTCCCCATGCCTCCGTTTCATTACTTCAAATAAATCGATCCGCCATTTTGGCCGCGCGGTTATTATGGCTAGTTCAACAAAAGAGTTATGGTAACTAATAGTCCGTTGTTCGTATTGTCTAGCTATAGTACTAGCAGGAAGGTACTCTATTTATTAGGAAGTCTTGCAATTAAGTCGGTACATTTCGGGTGAGTGGGTTATGAGGTAAATTAATTTTAATACAAATTCGTATTGGACTGATGGCAAGGTGAAGGTCACGGTAATCCAATACGAAATGATAAGCGCTATGACAGGAGTGGCGAACCTATGGCCCACGTATGTAATAATAACAAAGCTAATAATTCAGGCACGCCAGTGTAAGAGATAGTCAGGCCTGGAGCCGGAGGTCGTGGGTTCGATTCCCACCCAGGACAAATGTTTGTGTAATGAGCACGAGCATTTGTTCTGTGTCTGGGTGTAATTTATCTACAATATTTATGTATTTAGAAATATATAAGTATGTTTATCAGTTGTCTAGTACCCATAACACAAGCTCTGCTTAGCTTGGGACTAGATGGCGTTGTGTGATAGTTGTGGAATATTATTATTATTCATTATATTATTAGATTTTAAATCTAGATTATTTGAAACAGCAGAAGTCACACTGATTTTCTCTATTTAAGGCTAAAGTTCTCAAAAATGGTCAATAAGGTGGTTTTTGAAAAAATGGTCAATTGTCGCAAATAGGACAAGTCCCATGCAAATAGGTAAAGTCCTATTTGAAAATACAGTGATGGAACTCAAAACATGATTTAACATACTTTAATGCATCAAAAAAATCTTCTAACAAATCACTTCATTGTGTTTAAAAGCAGTTTATCCCTTCATTAACAATTATAATCGTATTAAAAATATACCATAAAATGCATTGATGTACTAGAGAGGATAAAATGTCAAATATTAAACTGCATCCAGTGATGGATTATTTTTTATAAATTTATTAGTAAATCGGTAATTCAATAAAATACTTCATATTTTGCCATAAGTTGCGAGCATTTGACGTAGCGCATCTCTTTCTTTTCTATGCAGTCTGAGAGTGACCGCGCTTTAGGTGATATCTCGGCCTTAAATAAACATTGTATTAACTAATAAACGTTACGATGATCGCTGTACGAATTTCGGGTTACAAAGTAGAAGTTAATAGAATCTAGTTTTGTTTATTGTTTAATTGTTTATACAAAATCAAGATTCTTTGGTGTCACGAGTTGTACACATATTTTTTATTTAATTTAATAATGTCACGTTTTCCAGTAAAGGTTAACGATCCCTACGCTATGACGACTTTTGGGAAGACCTTTGCTCCGCTGTGGACGTCTTTCATATGATATTTACAATGATAATATTTTATACTAATATTATAAAGAGGTAAAATTTGTTTGTTAGTTTGCAGGGGTAATCTCTGGAACTAATAGTCAAAATCTAAAAAAAAATCGTTTGTAGAAAGTTACATTATATTATTAAGTGAATGCCTATACATTATATTTATTTTCGAAATCCACGCAGGCAAAATCACGGATGAAGTGAAATACAAAATAGTTGCCCTTTCTGACCGATTTCCAGAAGGACTGTTACGCGACTTTTCCGCCATTTGTGAATAGATTTTGATGATTCTTTTTATTTGGTAGGCCATACTTCAGAGGTGGTCCCACATAATTTTTATCGAAATTGAGAAAAAAATAATTATGTATACACAGATGACTTTTGGTTGTCTCCAATTATGCTCAAATTTCATGGCGTTATCCATTTGGGCGTAACTTTATTATTTCGTTATAGTTCTGGGGTACAACAACTAAAAAGTGAAAAATAAAAAAACTTTTTTACAAAAAATACAACCGACTTGTTGGTTGTATTTAAGAGAAATTTTTTTTTTTCCGATATCCACGTGGACAATGTCGTGGACGAAGTGTTATACAAAATAGGTGCCCTTTTTAACCGACTTCGAAAAAGGAGGAGGTTATCAATTCGGATGTTTGTTTTTTTTTTTTTTTTTTTTTTTTTTTTTTTTTTTTTTTTTTTTTATGTATGTTCGGGCATAACTCCGTCATATATTAACGGATTTGCAAAATTCTTTTTTTGTTCGAAAGGGGTTTATTTCGAAATGGTCCCATTTAAATTTCAAAAAGATCTGATGATGGGTTTCGGAGACAGACAACGGAACTCTTCAAAAATTGACAGCAAATCAACCGCGATTGCTGCTATCGTATGTCTATGAATTGTTAACACAGTTTAATGGGGAACCACAACTAAAAAGTGAAAAATAAAAAACTTTTTTACAAAAAAATAGAACCGACTTCCAAAAAAGTGCAAAATAACTTTAATTTCGGAAGTCGGTGTCAAAAATCGAAGACACAAAACAGGAACACCGACTTCCGAAATTAAAGTTATTTTGCACTTTTTTGGAAGTCGGTTCTATTTTTTTGTAAAAAAGTTTTTTATTGCAGAGTAATGTCAGTTTCTTGTCAATGATCGACTTCGAGGTATTTTATAGGTATGGAAAGTCTATGTGTATAGTAGGCCCAGGTATAGTAAAGCAAGTGGACTGTATTTTAGAAGGGTCTATTAGGTGGTTCACAATTAAAGCAACTTAAAGCTCTACTATCCGCCAAGTGGCACCCTCATTGAATAAAAAATCGTGAACGTTACCCCAGCCAGATAATGTCGAAATTAGTCATTTAAATGATGTAGATAATTAGTTGCCTAGCTTTTTTAATTGTGGCACATATTTTCAAATTTGTTGCACTTACGGTTTTCATTTATTTAATTTTATTTATTTATTTATATTAACAGGATACTAATGAAACTTCATATACATTTGAAAACAGTTACAAAATAACGTTTAAAGTGAGTCTTTGGAGCTCTTATTAAAAGTGTAAGGACAAATTAAATTGCTTTTATATTTAATTAAAAAACCTTTGAAGGGTGCATATTTTGGTTTTTTTATTGCATAACTAATTAAAACTAATTCCTAATAAGTCATGTACAAAAGATGATAAGAATCCGCCTATCCGTTTTAGAGATCCAGCAAAACCACAAACGTTACTCCAGCAGGATCTCGAATAACTTCGCAGCCGAAGAACGAACAAATACATAATAAGTTGCAACATTTACCTCGTCGAGACAGCTAATTATATAGCTAAAACTTATTTCGATATTCCCAATAAAAAGAAAATGTCTGGCTGCGGTACCGTTACCGCAGCAGGAAATGTTTTTGTGAAATAACTAAAAAACTATAAGTGCAACAAATTTGAAAATGTGTGCAACAATTACAGTAGCTAGGCAACTAATTATCATTATTATTATTATCTATATCATTTAAATGACTAATTTCGAAATTATCTGGTTGGGGTAACGTTCACTAAAAATCTTGCATAAATATCATAAAGTACCAAAAACAGCCGTTTTGACACTTTTGCTTACTACTTTGGATACGAAACATTTTAAGTCCTGTTTTAATAACGTAAAAATATTTTATACTCTTTGTAACATACGCAACGTAGGATTCTTTTATATTTATTTTCTATGATATGCTACGATTTCTTATTCAATAAGGGCGCCACTTGGCGGGTAGTAGACCCTTAAGCACTATAATCAAAAGGGTATGTCCCAGCGCGGTCGTCTCGAATGATACAATGCTGAGTGCTGCGCTGGTTGCGTTCCCGGGCCCCATGCTGTGCCTCGTAGCTCGTTAAGGCGTATATATCTGCCAAGTGGCGCCCTCATTGAATTCGTTTGTTACAAATATGATAAGGTATTTTTGACGTTGTTAAAACAGGACTCAAAATGTTCCGTATCCAAAGTAGTAAGCAAAAGTGACAAAAACGGCCGTTTTTGGTAACCAACGAAACATAGGATTCTTTAATCTATTTTTTCTAAGCTAAGATACGATTTTTTATTCAATGAGGGTGCCACTAAAGCGGAGGTAGGCCCTTAATGACGTCGTAGTATGCTCGTTAGATTTGGATGAATGTGTGTGAAAACTATGTACTAAAATGCAAGACATGTTTGATAGTATTATATATAGAGAATTATATAGCTCAGTTAAATGCAAATTCAAATGTTTATTGCTCAACACAGTACATAATCATACATTTCCAGATGTCATGTGAATGCGCAGTTCATTGTGTTGCACCAATTCAGGCATGCAAAATTATAGTTAAAATTAAAATTATGTCATGGATTCCAATTAATACACAAGTTACAATTAATACCTTATACAATGTCTTAAATTCCAATTGTTACTCAATAAAATTTCATAAATTCCAATTAGTGCCATACCTAAGAGACTTTGACCTCTGAGTTTGTTTCGGTGTTTCTTCTCAGGGTAGTCAGCTAGGAAACACCGGCCTCATTAGCTGACAAAAAACATTGACGTGTAAAAGCGTTCCTTGTAACCTATTTACTGAATAAACATCATTTATCATTTATAATGCAAAAACATTATTAGTACACTATACAATGTCAGAAATTCAGATTAATAAATTATAAAATGTCAAAAAATGCACGTTGTAACATGTCATAAATACAAAATAATACCATGAACAATGTCATAAGAAAAAAAAAATTGGTTGCCTGTAAAGTCGGTATACGGGCGAAAGTTTTACGTGACAACGACTTTGAGTGGTAAAATAATTTTAATGTTGCCCGAGTGGAAGGGACGCGTGCCTCTCACTCGCTCTCATTGTGAGCGCATAACGTGAGCGGAGCGTAACGCAGTTTCTTGAAGTGTCACCCGGCAAACCAATTTATAAGACGTTGTCACGTCAAAAAAATAATAAAAAAAAATTAATAAGTAAGTAACGTCAGAGTACAATAATGTCAAAAATAATTAAGTAATGTTTACTACAGTCAACACATAATTACAATATAAGTTTAAAAATTAGTAAAATATTCGGACTCAACTATTCACCATATATATTTACATGTATTTTTGTTATACACACAAATTTCTATCTGACAGGTATTCGTTTATTGTGTAATATATCTTATTTATTAGTATATTATTGAGTTGCTTCTTAAATACATTGATATCTTTAATACTTAACAAAGCATTAGGTAATTTAATATAAATATGTGGTGCCATTCGTAGGATTTTTTTTTGGAATACTGTTTTATTGTGTGGTCTACTACTTATCTTATATCTATGTCGCGAACTGTGTAGTTTTTTAAAAACGTGCAAGTTTGTTTTGACAAAAGCGGCCACCTCACATATATATAAGCAGGGTGCTGTTAATATACTAATAGAAACTTTACAAAGAACGGTTTAAAGCTTTCCGTGCTTTGAATACCGCTTATCTCCCTAAGACACCTGTTTTGCGCTCTAAATACTGTCTCCATGTTCGTGGAGTTACCCCAATACATGATCCCGTATCGTAATGCAGACGTAACATATGCATGATACGCCGTAACCAAAACTTTTTGATTAACCTCCTTTGCGAGATTACGTAAAGCATATGAATGTTGACGCAGGCGTTTACATACGTTGTCAGTATGAGTTTTCCACGACATGTCTCTATCGAAATCAAGCTCTAAAAATTTTGAACTTTTCTTTTCTGAAATTGTCTTGTCTCCATATTTTACTTCTGGTTTTTTTTTATTTGTCCTTTGCTCAAAAGTCTTTATTTAATTTTGTCAATATTAATTTTTAAATTATTGGCACCCATCCAATCTATTAATACTTGGAGACAGTGGTTTATGTCTCCCTCAAGTGTCGTCACATCATTGTTACCACTAAAAACGACCATACTATCATCAGCAAACAAAACCATCGGGTGTTGTGTTTCTCTGGGCATGTCATTAATGTAAATAATAAAGATCCTATAATACTTCCTTGGGGTACACCGTAGTTATTAGCTCTCTGACTCGAAAGATACCTACGCTCTGCCTTTGAAGTAATGGAGACCTTCTCCATTTTCCTAACTTGTTTCCTGTCGGACAGGTACGATTTCAGAATGTTCAAAACATTGCTCCTAACTCCATACCTTTCCAATTTCTTCAACAGTACTGTTCTATCCACAAAATCAAATGCTTTTCTCATGTCCATGAATAGAGCAGCCACCGAATTTCTGTTATCAATGCCAGTTATAATTTTATCAGAGATTGAAAATTGCCATATTTGTATTCTTTTTTTTTCTAAAACCGTATTGCTCATCAGCAAAAAGATTGTTACGTTCAAAAAATGTGTATAGAGTATTGAATATTACTTTTTCTATAATATTAGAGATTATGGGTATTAAAGCAAGAGGCCGGTAGTTGGCTGGATCGTGTTTGCTACCTTTCTTATAGAGTGATTTCATTACAGCTAATTTTAACCTATCCGGAAACACCCCCGATTGTAAACACATGTTTATTATATAACTAAGTACTGGTGCTATAATGGTTGAAACAGATTTAATAACTTTTGTTGTAATGTCATCATAACCCGAGCTGTTAGTATTATTTAATGAATTTATTAATTTTACAATGTCAAGTGGAACTGTGGGTATTAAAAATAATGAGTCAAGATACATGTCAAATTTTAAATTTTGATTAATAATTATTAATGTCAGATACTAATTCAATTTCGTCAATTAAGACTCGGACACGAAGCAAATCAGTTTGATAATTCTATTCAAGAAACCGGAAAAACACCGACATCATAGTTGTCACTTATAATACAATTTTAAACTAGTGGTCGCGCATAGGTCGGAATTCGACCTCATTTATATTTTGAGTTCGTACGTTATAAAGGTTCAATTGTCAAACACTATACTCATAAACCTGACATCACATGACTTGACATGACTGTGAACCATAAACAAAAAAGTATATTCATGGCAAAAGTATGTAGTGTGTGTAATGTTTTTCTATTACTTGATTTATTTTCATTTCTGAAGCATATAATTTTATAAAATACTTTTAAACAAAAAAACAACCGACTTCCAAAAAATAAAATGCACTATAAATTAAAAAATAACTTTAATTTCGGCAGTCGGTGTTTGCATTTTATTTCTTCGTTTTTTGACACCGACTTCCGAAACTAAGTTATTTTTTAATTTTTAGTGTATTTTCTTTTTTGAAAGTCGGTTGTTTTTTTTTTTCACTTTTTAGTTGGTAAACCCCAGAACTAAAAACCCCAATAAAATGGAACGTGGAATTTAAACAAACTCGTAGTTGGAGAAAACCGAAACTTCATCGAGGTATACGTATTATTTGTTTATTTATGTTTAGTTTTTCATAAAGCGCTGAAGCAATTTCGATAAAATTTATATAGGAGCCTATATAGGTACCCTTCCCTACCCTACCCTACTCTAATACCTCGGGAGTATATTCTTTTGGATAAAAAATAATTTTGAAAATCGGTCCACAACTGACGGAGAAATCGGTGGACATGGATAAAAAAAATAAAAAAAACAAATACAGTCGAACATAAAACCTTCTACTTTTTCGAAGTCGGTTAAAAAGCAGAACCGACTAACAAAAAAAAAAAATTGCAAAGTAACTTTAATTTCGGAAGTCGGTGTTTCTGGTTTTATGTCTTCGTTTTTTGACACGGACTTCCGAAATTAAAGTTATTTTGCAAGTTTTTTGTTTATTTTTGAAAATTGTTTCTATCTTTATAAAAAAGTTTTATAATTTTCATTTCTTAGTTGTGGTTTGAAAAGTTGAAAGGGGACCGCTTATCTTGGTATGGTCATGAGAAGAGGAGGGACAAAACACATGTAACTAAAAGAGTTATGAATATAAATGTAGTGGGATGGAGAGGGATAGGGAGGCCAAAGAAAGGATGAAGGGATTGTGTAAGTAGTGAAATGATAGAAAAAGGAGTTAGTGATAGCGTGACGGCTGACAGGACCAAATGGAAGAAAAAAACGTGTTGCGCCGACCCCAAGTAACATGAGATAAGGGCAGGAATATGATGACTTCTTACCCTTCTTCTTCTTTTGGTTTACCAATAAATTGTGTTAACAATACATAGACATCGCAGCAATCGCGAGTCATTTGCTGATATTGAAGAGTTCCAATGTCTATCTCCGAAGATCTTCATCCCATCCTAATGTATTATATACTTACATACACTTTGAAAAATATGCATTTGAATAACGAAAACCACATTCAAATCGGATCAGTAATTTTCGTGAAAATCGCGGACAAACAAGATACATACATATTTACATACGGGTCGAATACAGAATCTCCTTTTTTTGGAGTCTGTTAAACATATTAGCTTTCTGCACTTCTTCTCCATATATACTTTAACTGTGCCAAATTCATTCCCCTCCGTCCGCGAAATTTTCGTAAAAAGAGGCGAACGTTTTTCCTTATATAATTATTACTAACTACTGTCTGACATCCAGTCTTACCAAGGGGTATCATATTACCCAGTAACTGGGTTATGGAGGTCAGATAGGCAGTCGCTCCATGTAAAATACTGGTATTCAGCTGCATCCGGTTAGACTGGAAGCCGACCCCAAGATAGTTGGGAAAAGGCTGGCAGATAATAAATTATTATCACACTAATATTCTAAAGGCAAAAGTTGTGTATGTGTGTTTGTTATTTCTTCACGCTCAAACGGCTGGACCGATTTGAATGAAATTTGGATTAACACCCAGTAGAAAACGCGGGGCGCAGCTAGTCCTACTAATATTATAAATGTGGAAGTTTATGCGGATGTATGTTTGTTACTCTTTCACGCAAAAACTACTGAACGGATTTGGATGTGACTTTACAGTAATATTATTTAAAAATTAATCCCCATTTGCCTTGGTCACGCCAGCCCGCGTGAACGGTTGGACCGATTTCGCTGATTCTTTTTTTTGTGTTTGTTATTATCAGGAGAAAGTTCTTTTGGTAGAAAAAAATAAGAAAGTTGAGCGGAAAATTAAAAAAAAATCAGAAAACTTAGGGACGAAATTTCGCGCGTTTGACAGTTCATAGCTAAGACAGGACAACGTCTGTCGGGTCAGCTAGGTTATAATACTTTCCGTATTAAGGCGTATATAGCCGCCAAGTGGCGCCCTCATTGAATAAAAAAATAAAATAAAATTCTACGCTTTGCTACAATTTTTTATTCAATGAGGGCGCCACTTATGTGGAGGTAGGCCCTTAATTCCACGCGGGCGAAGCCGATGGCAGAAGTTTGTATTAGTATAGGTGTGTATAGATTACCGAGTGAGGCCAGTGAAGGTCATTGCAAAACATAGAACCCTAACGAGAATCAGATTACTTAATACTGTGCTCAGTGTTATCATTAATTAAGGCGCATCACGTCTAAACAACTTGTTTTATATTTTTCAAAAAACATATGTTATTTTTGACAAATTTCTTTGTAATTTAGTATGTTAATATTTGAAATTATATTTTTATAACATAGTGTAATTAATTTGTACAGTTATGTCTAATGCGGATCAAAAATTGAGAATCACGCAATAACTATTGAGCGTATTTTTTGATAACTCCACCATTTTAAAGATCATTTAATTATTCATATTTTAGTATACGTGTTTCAGTATAATACTTGTTATTTTATGTATAATAAATTAATAATATGCTAATTTCGGACCGCGCTCCTTGATGGGCGAGTCCCGTTACTGGGTAGACGTGCGACGCGTTACGTGAGCTCAGCACAGAACACGCAAGCTAACCATTCAAGGTCGTTGGTAGTTAATAGCGCCTTAATACTATGCCCAGTGATATAATTAATTAAGTTTATTTATCTCCGCTGCCATTTGTCAGATGGCCTGCATAACAATATGTTAGCTGCCTCATTGTGCATTTGTCCAACGGTTCGAGGTTGATGATCATGATGTTTAATGATTGTATTTCTATGATCATTTGTGGGTAAATGCATTCAGAAGTAATTGTGAAGGTTTAAGTAGTTAACGCCTGACAAATGCAGCCTTATTACCCGAGTGCCCCAAAAAGAGGGTTATGTTTTTCGAGAGTATGTATGTTTGTATGTATGTGTACCTTTATGTGTATATGTTTGCATGTCTATTTCTTTGGCACACGCTGTAGCAGTGTGTGGAACCGAGCGTTCAGACTGGGTTCAGGCTGGGTTCTGTGTGTGTCAAATAAATTAGTTTTCTTTCTTTCTTTCTCTCTTTTCGCCTCTTTTTTAACCGACTTCGAAAAAGAAGGTGGTTCTATGTTCGACTGTTTGTATATATATATATTTTTTTATGTAGGTATATCCACCGATTTCTCTGTCAGTTGTGGACCGATTTTCAAAATTCTTTTTTATCCAACAGAATATACTCCCGAGATGGCCCCATAATTTTTTATCGAAATTGCTTCAGCTATTTTTGAAAAACTGTACAACGAAAAATACGTATACATAGATGACGTTTTGGTTTTCTCCAATTACGAGTATGTTTAAATTCCACGTTCAATTATATTGGGGTTTTAGTTCTGGGGTATAACAACTAAAAAGTGAATAATAAAAAAGTTTTTTACAAAAAAAGTTATCGACTTCGAATATATACAATTAAGCTTTTTATAATATAACATTAAGCTTTTTTCTGCCTTGTTGGTCTAAGTATCAATAATATTATCAATAATGACTTCTAGTATCGGTTACTAGGTGACATACAGAACACACAATCACAAATTATCTTTTGAATGCCTTTTCCTCTTCAAATCTGTATCACATTATAATGCAAGCTGTTTAATTAACTTTATTTATCTCCACTGCAATATGTCAAACGTATCACAATTATTGATATACTTAGATGCACCATAGGTGGAATCGTTCGAATTTGTGTGAAGGTTCAGGTATTTAACGCCTGATAAGGTCTGTATAGCAAAACTAGGACGCCATACGTCTTGCTGCTTGAATAACTAAAGTAGTAAAATACAGAATTGACTCATTTTTTGTCTAATAATTGCGATCGTGTTTGATAAGCGTAAGTTCTTTGGTTCAGTTTCCAAGTAAATATCGCAAGCAAGTTAGAAACACCCAAAATCCCCACCGGGCTCGAAAACCTGTATCCGCGTGTGCACTATTGTGTAACTGTTCGAGGTATCCCCTGCATGTGAATATTATATATTTGATTAGTGAGGTAAAGCCAGTTTATATACTATAGTCATTATGATCATGTAGATCAACATGTCTTAATTAAATGCTTTGATAAAAACTGTGAAAGGTATAGATTTGAACACTTATTAAGAGCCGCTAAGCTAATTTTAATGCGTGTTCTGATGATGTTGAGCAATGGATTAGTACCACTACCGTAGTTAATTATGACCATGTATGTAGGTTCAAGGGTCTTAATTCAATGCTTTCAAACTTAGAAGGTTCTAGTACAAGTGAATTTTGAGTCAATTTTTCAGTCAATTTTCTACTTACCATCAGGTGAGATAGTGGTCAAACGCGTGCCTATCAACAAAAAAAAAAAGTATTTTAACGCCTGATCAGTTATGTAAAGCAATATTACGTAACTAAGCGGAATGTTGCTTTAATTAAGCTAATTACATATTTTTAACCGACTTCAAATGGAGGAGGTTCTCAATTCGTCTGTATGTTTTTTCTTTCGTTTACTCCGCCACTTGTGAATAAATTTTGATGATTCTTTTTTTGTTTGGTAGGTCATATTTAAGAGGTGATCCCTTAATATAAATTTTTACAAAATTGATTCTCCACTTGTTTGAAAAAATCAACAAAAACAAAAAATAGTATATACACAGCTGACGTTTTAGTTTCCTCAAATTGTGTTCAAAATCCATGTTCCATGTTACTGCAATTTTCAATTCAGGCATAACTCTAATAATTAGTTTTATTTCTAGGGTACAACTTAAAAGTGAAAAAAACTCCTTTTTTTACAAAAAATACAACCGACTTCCAAAAAAGAAAATTCACAAAAAAATGTATAATTTTTAAACAGTTTTTTATTAGGTTCTATGTCTGGTTGGTTTGTTTTGTATTCATGTTGGCAATCGTGGCTGCTAAGCGTGAAGTCGCAGTTTTGGTTCCCAGCAGGTGTGTTCCCTAACTCAGTTGACATCAATTAGACAGGCACTATGCAGTACATTGCTGTTTGACGTATAAGAAAACAAAAATGTACCACGTAGTGCCTATTAAAATCGATGTCTACCGAGCAAAGCAGCAATGTACTGCAAAGTGCCTATCAAATTGATGTCATCTGAGTTAGCGAATACACCTGCTGGTCCGTACATTGTTTTTATGAACCTGTGCTGTCCCACTGTATAACAAAAACCTCTTTTTCCTCCTCTTCCTATTAGTACTACATTGAACTTAAATTACTGGCCGAAATGTGACCTTATTTTACTCGTCTGCGTTCACGAATCAGTGTTTTAATACGTTTCTATTAGCTTGGCATATATCTATGTAACGGAATCTTTGAACGTGATTTTCTCCCACTTCTGAAACGTCGGATTAAATTGAAACTTAGCACACTTATCAAGGACCGATAACAATGCATGGTTGGCTATGTGACGTCATTCTAAATCAAATATGGCGGACTAGTTGTTTTTTATGTATTTCCAAGATATGGTTATCAAATGATAGGGTTTGCTGAGAAAAATCATCATCATCAGCCTTTTTAATGACCCCATTGTTGAGGCACAGGCCTCCTCTCTGTGAGAGGGTGTGTGCCGTAATCCACCACGCGGTCCCAATGCGAGTTGGTGGATGTCACATGTCTACGAATGTTTGTTTCGAAGACATGCCGGTTTCCTCACGATGTTTTCGTTCACCGTTTTGAGAGCAGTGGTGATGAAATAATTTACACAAAGTAAAACGCCTGCCTGGGTTTGAAGTCACGACCTACAACTTGTAAGTCACGGCCGTTACCACTGGGCCGCCACTACTCTCAGAAGCTGTGAGAAGAATTCGAAAAATAAAAAACTAAGCGTGTTTATAGTTTTTTTTAAGTTGTAGAAAATTAATAATATCTTACTTAATTAGCTTTTTTATTTCAGCCATCTACTTCAAGATGTAATCCTACAACGAGGCCGAGGACTCCTCGCCCTCGCTCGCCTCGTCTGTTGCCTCCTATCCATGGAGATACCACCAGCTGTTCAGGTAAAATCAAGTCATTATAAAACAAATTATATATAATAATAATCTTTATTTGCACACTTGTACAAATAAAGTTGTATTGTTGTTGTTGTTGTTGTTGTTGTGTTGTTGTTCTTTATTTGTACACTTGAATATTTAGAATACAGTTACAAAAAATTGTGTTGTACATGGTGAATCAAAAAATCGAACTGCTGCCTCCTAAACTAGGCAAAAAGTCCGTGTTTTAGGAGCCAATGTTCCTCCAGGAATATCAATTACAAATAGACAACATTGCAAGTAAAATTAACATAAAACACAATACAATACATCATTTGAATATATTACAATCATCATTATTAAATTTGAATAATATATCAAAAAAGAAAAATTGTTAAATTAGATTAGTAAATAAGTAATTAAATTACATTTTTATCATAAAACACATTTTAGACACAAACATGATTAACAGATTCAGTATATAATGTTTGCGACATTAAAATTTCTTGTGACGATTGTAACAAGATTCTCAGTTTCGTCGTACGTTAACTTCATCATCATATAGGTTCCTATCAGATTTTTCTCCGACGAAAGCAGAGGAAGTTTATTATCATCATCGTCCTCTCCTCCTCGTGACATATTCCTTTACTGAGGGTCGTGATTCTCCCGACGTTGAAATCACTTTCTTCACGATATTTCGCCATCGTAAAAGCATTGTCATGAAATGGCTCGTTGAATTGGATTATGCAGAGACTGAAAAGGTACTAAATATTCTAAAATAATTTCGTACTACCAAGAATATTCACCAACTCAAATTAAACTTAGGTCACGTTTTACCTTGTTAACCAAACACAGACGCACACTCAGGCGGGTAGGTGCTTATGCCTCGTGTCTTTCGCGGCGCTGGGCGTCAGGACTTATGTTGCACTTGCGAACACACTATACTCTCCAAAGACACACATATATGACATCACCTTTTGGTTTGTATTTTAATAATCTTCCTCTCAGTACAGTACTTTTTTACAATGTTGTATTACGTAAGTGTTTAATATTGTAATTTTAAGGGTATGAGCCTGGAGATCTGTCATACAGGTCCCGATCCCAGTATAGACTACAGCTCTCACAAAGGTTTTAATTTGCCTGTAACTTAGTTTCTTTGTTCCAAATTTTACCTTTTTGAGAGAAATAAAATTACTATTATTATTATCTGTGCCTGTATTTGGCATTGTGAAGCGCTTCGTGGAATTTTGCATTCAGGGTTGAGCGAATTTGGTCCGACCACTTAAGTGGACTGCGACCTCTCGGACGCTAGCCATCAACCCTGCCAGTAACCATTAGGTGTTTTATTTTTAGATTATGTCCATCTTTGCTGGCAATGTGACTGAAAAACTCCAGGACTTTTTGCAGACAGGTCGTGGAAAGTCTGGCTTCTACCCTGACGTCGTAATCACCATAATTAACCTAAAACCAGTCCACTCCTGGACATAGACCACTCCAATCGCCTTGTAACAAGGCAGCTTAAGCGGGTTTTCTGACTTCCATTCTAAATTATGTTCTTTCGTACCTAGGGCGTACCCAAAAGGGTAAAACGGGACCCCATTACTAAGACTACGCTGTCCGTCCGTCTGTCTGTGTGTTCATCTGTCACCAGGCTGTATCTCATGAACTGTCATAGTTAGACAGTTGAAATTTTCACAGATGATGTATTTCTGTTGCCGCTCTATCAACAAATACTAGAAAATAGAATAAAATAAATATTTAAGGGGGCTCCCATACAACAGACATGATTTTTTTGACGTGTTTATAGATATTGATACGGAACCCTTCGTGCACGAGTCTGACTCGTACTTGGCCGGTTTTTTTAATTTCAAATATTTTTTGCCCTCTGTCTTATTCTTGTTTTTTCCTTTTTTTTAATGAGTTCGGATTCAACTGCCGAGCTGGACGCTTCCTTACATCGTTGTCATTTTCTTCATCAATTGACAGTTATAAGTGTGCAAGAGTTTTCTTGAATAGTGAAGTGCAGTTTTTACAACCAGGCAGATTCAAGCATGACAATAATACAATTTAAATATGTTAATTATTTGTACGTGCGATTAGTCAGTGCTTCGTATAATCTAGCTTTCTGTAAATATTGAAATATATACGTCATTCGTCGTGCTCGTGTATTTTACCTTCATCCTCTTCTTCGTCCTTCTTACTCCTCCTCCTTCTTCTTCCTCCTCTACGGTACTCCTCTTCCTCCTCATTGTGTCAGTCTTCCGTCCCTCCACCTCGTGACAGCCTCATCGCTTCTATCTCGATTCTTGACAACTCTCATCCAGCTACCAGCCCCCAGACGAAGATCATCGATTACGGAAGACCAAGCAGAAAAGCAATCGTTATCCACAAGTTGGACTGATAGGGTGCGTCTCATATAATGTTATTTAGTATATTTTCATTTCAATAACGTTCACAAGATATAATAATCTGAGTTATACCAACTGTTGATATAATTTCTTTGGATATAACATTTATATACTCTAAAACTGATTTCGTGTAACGGTATTGGATATATCGTTTACTTAATCGAAAATCATTAGGCCTATTAATTAAAATATACAATTATTGATACCATCTTTATGGTTAACACCCCCATTCAAAGCAATCCGACTCGGATGGGTTATAATAGGTTAGAAGGTTAAGATGGAGTGCCAGGTCCGCTTTATGTTGGTGTTTCATTTGGTTAAGGTTTGGTTAGAACAGCGACCATTAGGGTCAATTCACACCAAAAGAGCGTCGAAGCACAGCGCAGTTTCAGTGTCATATGAATTTTAGCTTTATTTTCATTACTACAATACTTATTATCGCATGAGAAACTCGAGTCGCGCGGATGCCCGCGGCGCCGCGGGCAGCGCCGCGGGCAGCGCCGCGGGCATCCGCGCGATTCGAGTTCGCGCTGCGCTTCGACGCTCTTTTGGTGTGAATTGACCCTTAACGCGCGAAGGCGTTCGAGTGAAGCGAGCGTGCTGCGAAAAACGAATCGCTGCAAAACCGACTGCACGTAGTCTTGTCTGCCCTACCCCTAGAGTGTTATTACAATCCGCGTAGGCGTGGAGGGGTGAGGCGGCCCGCAAGCTGAGGAGCAGGTAGTTTTAAACTCGCCGAAGTCGGCTAGCAAGCCGAAGCCGCGGTGGTGAGCGTGAAACACATCTGTGACCATAAGCTCGCATGGACCCGCCAAAACCCCGCAGCGCCGGAGCCGTGACAGAAACCATGCCTGCTGCATGTTGCATACTTGCTTGCATACTGCATGCTTGCTTGCATGCTGTATGCTTGCAGGATGCATGCTTGCTTGCTTGCTGCATGCATGGTGTATGGTTGTTTGTATGCTTGCAGCATGTATGGTGTATACTTGTTTGCATGTTTCTTACAGGGAAATAAAAACCACACATGTTCACAATCAACTGTTTTATCGTATTAGACTAAATAGGTGTTATGTGTTTTTGAGTGGTATATCAAACGATTTCATGAATGTTATTCTTATAAAACTTAGTTAATTTAAAATTATATCAATCGTTTATTATATTAACTGATCATCATAAAAAATTAAATTATAGATTCAGTTGTCTTATACAACGTTGATGTGACAGAGGGGCATTAAATTAAACTACGTATACTATACATGTTTAGTATTAATTCGATACGGTATAAAAATAAAAATAATAATAAATGAGGTTTTTTTTTTCAAACAAACTAAATAGCTTACAATTCAGAGTAAAACGCAACCACCCTTTATACCATACTTTATACCCATTATCCTTGTTTGCATTGCCATCTTATAGCGAAAATGTACTTGTGACTTGCGTGAGAACGGCAACAACGCGTCGTATCGTAGGTTATACTCAGATTTATCGTTTTAAGGTGCATGACCTGTGCGTATAGACATAATCAGCTGTTAGGAAAGATACATCGTGTTCAAACGAGACCAAAACTTAAAAAATCGTTTGTGACTAAACTACTGCTCCGATTTAATTGATTTTTGGTACAGAGCTTGAAAATAGTACCTAGTATAGGCAGTTTAAAGGAAAGCCCCTCTGTCGTATCAACTTTGTATATATAGTCTTTATCTTGTAAATATTATAGATTTTGTAATTATATCATATATTAATTACCCTTGATGAACTCAATCTCAATCGAATCATCTGGATGTGAGAAGCATAGAACTGTTCGATGTGGAGACGTTTGGGTAGGCTTACCAATGTTCATGTTCTGTAGTGGTCATCTTTCGGCTGATGTTATGATAATAATATCTGATTTTGTAACAGAACGTTCGATTGGTAACTGCCATCTTGACCTGTCTTATACCATAACCTGCTTTCCAAAAGATCTACCTTAACTCTTAGAAATTAAGTACATTTTATATCGTTACACTGTTTCTTGATTTGTCTGAACAGGACCCACCTTATCCTTGTACCAGCCTTCTAAAGACAAAAACTGGTCACGTTTCCACAACGGATGTCACCAGAAGCACTCCATCTACATGGACTGGTCTGCAGTAAGGACTGAGAAAAAAAACCCAGGTTAGTATACCTAGATTAAGGGGCTATTAGCTGCCAATGACCTTGAGTGGTTAGCTTGCGTGTTCTGCGCTGAGCTCACGTAACGCGTCGTATGCACCCAGTAATAGGACTCGCCCATCAAGGAGCGCTGTCCGAAATTAGACGCATTATTAATTTATTACACATAAAACAACAGGTATTAAACTAAAACTCTGGGACTAAATTTTAAATAATTAAATGATCTACAAAATAGTGAAGTTTTCATAAAAATACGCTTTTTAATTTTTGCGTGATTCTCAATTTTTTATCTGCGTTAGACACAACTTTACAAATTAATCATACTATGCTATAAAAATATAATTTATTTATATATGCACACACAAAATCACTTACAAGAGAAAAACAAACAAATACAGATAGAAGAGCACAAAGGTGCTGCTTATTTCTAAAGAAATTTCTTCCAGCAGACCTGCGACTGGAAAGTTGGTTGAGAAATGTAGACACAGTGTGTATAAATAGGTATAGAAACATAAAATAGACTAGAATACATAAATAATTCATACATAAAATATACTTAACTTTTCAATAAACCAAATACATAATTAAATATAAAATAAATATCAATAATAAATATAATCACGGAATGGTGGACAGGTAATAAATACTCTTTGACTTGCTTCTTGAATTGGTAGACAGTTTTAGAATCGCCGATATTAGGTGGAAGTGAGTTCCACAATCGTACCGCATGAATAGAGAAGGAGTGGGAATAAAAATGGGTTTTATGGGATGGAAAATTGAGATGATGCTTAAGGCGGGATCTACACGGGGCGTCGGCAGGGCGAGTGAACGAAAAACGATCACGCAGGTAGCCAGGATATTTAGGATTACAAAGGATGCTGTACAGGAGACATAATATCCGAGTGTTCCTGCGAAGACGGATAGGGAGCCACTTGAGATCCTTGCGAAACTGAGAAACATGGTCGTATTTCCTGAGACCAAAAACAAACCGAATGCACAGGTTTTGCAAGCGCTCAACCTTATTTAACAGCTCCTCAGTGGCATCCAGATAGCAGGCATCAGCGTATACAATGATCGGCTGAATTAAGGTTTGAGCTAAAGTAATTTAATTTTTTTTTAATTTCAAATATTCGGCGATCAAATTACCACGGAAATTGTCTAGAGTAACATATATTTTTTTCAAAGAAATAAGTCTAGTCGTTTAGACGTGATGTTCAAATAAAAACCATTCATCATTCTCATCATTCTCCTGCCCTTATCCCAATTTATTTGGGGTCGCCGCAATATGTATTTTTCTTCCATACTCCTCTATTAGTCGTCATCTCTGTAGTCACCCCCCTTTTACTCATATCCTCTTTCACACAGTCCAACCATCGTTTCTTTGGCCTTCCCCTACTCTTATAGCCATCCACATCTATACACAAGACTTTCCTCATGACACTTTCTTCATTCCTCCGCATCACATGCCCATACCACGACAACCGATTTCCACAGAACCTTTCAGTCAGCGGTGCCAATTTCAGACTTCCTCTTATATACTCATTCCTAATTCTATCCATGCACGTAACACCACACTCACATTACACTCATAGCATTCTCATCTCAGATGCATGCAATTGCTTTTCATTTATCTCTTTTGTGACTCAACATTCAGCAACAACAGTCCTATTTGCATACAGCGATGGATCTCAAAACATAATTTAACATACTGTAATGCACCAAAAAAATCTTCTAACATACCTCTTAATTATCTTTAGAAGCAGTTTATCCCTTCATTAATAATTATAATCATAATAAAAAATTAACTATAAAATTGCAAATGTTAAACTGCATCCAGTGATGCATTATTTTTTAAAAATTGATTAGTCAATTTGTAAATCGATAAAAATACTTCATATTTGGCAATAAACTGCAAGTATTTATGCTCAGCCTAGGTAAAACATTCCTATTGGACTTTTTTTTTTTTTTTTTGCTGTAACATTTTCGGCTTTTGAGCCATTAGGTTATCCAAGATCCTCGAATGACAGCCGGGACCAATGAGATAAACGTGTTTTACGAGGCACAGAATTATTGCTGGAGTCTCGATGTATATTATAATGTATGGTCACTTATCCACGAGCGACCTTGGTAAATCTAAAAATCACCCCAGTGCGACACAACCAATCAGAATTAGCGTTTACATTTTATGATAAAGCACGCCGTATTTCTGACCACCTGGTAAAATTGGTACGACGTGCTACCTATCACCACGCTTAGGCAGTTGTCCCACCGCCGGCGAGTAAACAACTTTACTCTCGACTATTTTAACATTTAAGAAACGTACAATAGATATACATTCCGCACCACATTACACACCGCCACCGGCGAGAACTCACTCTACAAAGACGCTTCTACTGAGCTTAGAAAGAGCACAAAGAGCGGTGCTGAAAGTGATGGCAAGAAAGCCCTACAGACATCCAACATCTCAGCTCTACTCAGAATTGATGGTCCTAATAGTTCGCCAACTCTTTGTGCTCAGAGCTATTCTCAGGAAATCAAAGCGTACCATTACCCAACCCCAATAGACGCAGAAAAATGCCTGTGTGCCCTCATGTTCCATGCAGGACCTCCTTCGCAAGGAGACAATACAAGGTAATAAGTTGTAAGCGATACAACACCTTAAACAAACACCTCAACATTACTTCTCTCAGCAGACACGAACTTAAAGGTAAAGTTTCTGAATGGCTTCATACATTAAATTATCAGAAGACGGAAGACTACTGGCATACATTGAGTAACCTATATCATACAATGCTTCGAAACAAACTCTCACATACACACACTCACACCATCCACACACACACATACACACACTGCTCGGGGGTTGAGGATAAATTCGAAAGAGTTACCTCGCCCCCGGGCGCGTAGGGCAGGGAGGAACAGGGGTGGGTTTTAGTCAGTAAGAGTCTGACACGCCCTTCCGCTCCACCCTAGAGCGGAAGAAGTCATAAGATGATTTCCCACCCCCAAAAAAAAAAAAAACACATACACACACACACACCATCACAAAGACCACACACATCTGCTAAACTTAAATAAAATTAAAAATTAGATTAGATTATAGAAGAAGAATTTCCGATGGTTATCCTAGGTTTATTGTAAGTCTACTGCAGCGACATTCAATTCAAACCAATGTATTCGTATTTTATTATGTGATACTTCCTGCGGCTGAACACTGTTTCCCATAATACAAGCTCATGCTTAGCCTGGGAATCAGTAGCAGTACCTTTTGTGCAAAACATTATTACGATGCATATGTTAGATTACTCTATGATAAGATAATGTATTAATTAGCGACAATAAAGATTTTTATTTATTTTATTTACAAGTTTGTCGCTGAGCGACAAGAGCTATCAAAGCTTACTCGCTCAGTGACACTCGCTCAGCGATACTCGTCGGCGGTTAGAACTCACGCCGAGAGGCCAACCCGAGCGAGTGGTGCGAGTAATCGGCCGTCGCACTCGAACTCTCGCTTAAGGGTCTACTACCGGCCAATAGTGGCGCCCTCATTGAATAAAAATGCGTAGCATAGCCTAGAAAATAAATATTAAAGTATCCAACGTCACGTTTGTTACAAATAGTAAGTACCAAAAACGGCCGTTTCTGACACTTTTGCCTACTACTTTGGATACGAAACATTCTGAGACCTGTTTTAACAACGTAAAAATACTATAACTTCTTTGTAACAAAGGTGACGTTGGATTCTTTAATATTTATTTTTTATGCTATGCTACGATTTTTTATTCAATGACGGCGCCTTTTGGCCGGTAGTACGGCCTTAAAGCCTAGCGACAAAACTATCGCAACTACCACTCGCTGCTCGCCGACTCGTTTTTGTTTTGAAGCTCTACTCGCTAATCGCTCATCGCCGGCGGTGGGACAAGTGCCTTAGATACCTAAGAAATCGTCCACCGGAGATCAGGTCCTTGGTAGGACCTGAGGTGCTTTGCTTTTATAGGAAATTAGCTTTTTTAGTCTTTTTATTAATCAAGTAGGATGTAAAAACTCGAAGAGATAAGTATACTTTTCAATTTAATTCTTCAGTCTTTACGACTGGATATTTAAATGGAAAAACTGCAGATAAAACAAGTTTTAAATGAAATCAATTCAAAACTTACTCATACAATAAACTACATACAGATTACAATAAGGGTATCATATGCTTGTGAGTTTACATGTTTGTGAAAGCACCCACAATACAGGAGTACTTCCTATTGTGGGGCAAAGTTTAAAAAATAAATAAAATAAAAAGTCTCTGTCTAAGGCATTAATTTTTAAAGCTGGTGGCATACCTTGAGCTAAGCTAAGTTAGTTTACTAAAGGCTATAAAAAATTTCAAACTTGTGTACGGATCGCAAACTATGTAAACAACGCTGTTTAAGGTGAATGCTCCAGGGTAGCCCGCGAAATTCAAATTTTCTTTTGCAATTTGCAGGTCAGTGTCAGGTTGCATCTTGGTAAAAATTTGATTCGCAGCCGTAGCAAGTATGTGTTTATAGAATTATAATCATTAAAATCATCAATACATCTCTCTCAGTTAGAATTGATGCCAAATGGTATGATTTCATGAAATACTTACATTTGGAATCAATTCTAAGTTGTATTCAAGATTTTAATGATTGTAATTCTATAAATACATATTTGCTACGGCCGGGAATCAAATTTTAACCAAGACAAAACCTGACACTGATCTGCACATTGCAAAAAACGTAAGAAAATTTGAATTACGCGGGATACCTTTTTTTGTGTTGTGGGAAATCGTGACAATGACATCTCGCTCTTTTTGTCAAACTCTTACTGACTAAAACCCACCCCTGTTCCTTCCCTGTCCTGAGTGCCCAGGGGCGCGGTAACTATTTTTTGAATTTATACACAACCCCCGGGCAGGCATCGGCCATGACAGGCCCTGTCATTACTACTGACAACTCTTTGAGGCGCGCGTGGAACACTACGTGCCGTCGACTCTCGGCCTGGTGCTGATCGGACGGCGAGCTACCCATTACTCGCCGTCCGCAGACGCGGGCTACCCTGGAGCTTCCACCTTAAGAAAGAAAAATAACCTCAGGCTGGAGTATTTGAAATAGACACTACAGGCCCGGAGTGCAAAAGACACCAGAAGGAACATAGGTGAGTTTAAGTCGGTAAGAGTCTGACACACCCTCCCGCTCCACCTAAAGCGGTAGAAGTCATCTGAAGAATTTCCACCCTCAAAAAAAAGTTATGAAAACTAACTTATTCAGCTTTTAGTTTGCAACCGGTTTTATTTATGTATCATATTTCCACTAATTGGACTCAAACGAATCTGTATAAAATTCATCTTCATGGAATTTTATTAATACTGCAGTTGAAATACAATGTTTGCAGCTATTCGTCGGGATGGTTTGAATAAATATTCAGTTTCAGTTTGTTTTCAGTTCAAAGTATTTTTCCGCAGCATATAATTTGATAATTTTGTAAAATTCAACCCTACGAGGAATAATAAATTAATTCCCTCCGCGCTTCGGTCTAGTGTGGACGTGAATTGCGCTCCCGAACCGTTTCGTGGCAAGCCATTCACTATTGTGTTAAGTGCAGGTTGTGTTAGTTTTTAAACGTGTTTACTTCCGGTTTTTAATGGTTCTTAGTTAATTTCTCCAGCTATCGGTAAGTTTATTTATTTTCTTTGGTGCGAACGATCCACACATCTTCATCTCATCTGTTAGATAGTGTTCAGGCTCATCAGGATATATCTGGAGTTGTCTATTACACGGACTGTGTGGAAACTAAAACAAATTTCTGTGCGTTTAAGCGTTTTTGCCATTCCTACGAGTATTATTGATTTTATGAAACGATTTAAGATGAATGAATTATTAATGGTTTTATTTAATTTAATTTTTTTATTTGATTTTAATCTAATGTATAATTTTAATTATTAAATATTATTTTAAAAAATTTATATTAGGGTTATGTGAAATTATCTGAGTAAATAAATAAATTATTATAATTATAAATTGCAATCAAATGCAACAACAGTTCCCGATTTAGGACTCATTAATATCAGTGTTTTGATCCGTTTTGCTTGACAACTTTGCTTAGCCCAGTTGTACCTAAAAGTCCCTTTTTGCCCATTAGCCTTATTTTCTGTTCTGCTTGATAAGAGTGGAATTTATCTTTCTCTCCTCTGCTGTTCTTTTCTGATTAATTTCTTCGCGAGACCCAAGACAACATAACCTTCAAGCGGACGCACGATTATTTGAAACGGCAGCAGTCCCGCGCAACATAAAAGACCTATCGGAGATTTCAGGAACTTGGAACACCGATTAATCAATGATAATTTTATTTTAAATACCTATTCAGAAATTTTATATCTTTCACATAAAAAATATGTCTTGATAACATTAAAAATGTAATTATAAACAAATTTATTTTGATCAGGAAACAATTTGTGCAAGACAAAACCAGTTTTTTTTTTTTTCAATTTTGTTTAATTTTCTTGTTTCAATAAGTTGCATATGTTCAAAAAATAGGCAACAAAGTGGTTGTTAACTTAGGTCTTGTTTTTAACCCCCGACGCAAAAGAAGGGTGTCATAAGTGTGACCGTTATGTGTGTGACACCGTAGCTCTTGATCACGTATTTAAAAAATTACCCGACGGTACCTCGCCGCGACATTATAGCGCCATTTCAACGAGCAAACCTTATCGTGATATCCATCAATTTCTATAATTAAAATATAATAAATGTGTTACCGTATTCAATGGCTCAACGATAATGTATTAGTTTTGACTTTTTAAATGTTCACTTTCTCGTTTGCGTTGGGGGATTTTTATTTTTTTATCTTTAGAACTAGCGTCCCGCCCGAGCTTCGCTCGGGTACAAATTATATATATAAACCTTCCTCTTCAATCACTCTATCTATTAAAAAAAACCGCATCAATTTCCGTTGCGAAGTTTTAAAGATTTAAGCATACATAGGGATATAGGGACAGAGAAAGCGACTTTGTTTTATACTATGTAGTGAAGTGATGAGTCGTCTTTAGGATAGTGCCGTGACGAGTCTAAGATAAATAAAAAAGGCCTTTATTCCTTGCAATTATAATTTACAGTTTTCTAAATAGTCGTATGATAATGAGTTAGTGTTGTTAGAGTCTTAATAATTTTAGACATAATTTTATTGTTATTTTCCTTCTTTATTTCCTATTGCTAGGACCTTAGGTTGGGTAAAGACCTCCTCCAAAGATGCACATTTGTCCCGCTCTTGTGCTATTTGGCACCAGTTTGGGCCAGCGGTGGCGGTTTTTTTTGTGTCATCTTCTTATCGTTTTAGTGGTCTACCTCTGCTTCTTATTACTTGTGCACCTCTTCATAGGGTTGCTCTTACGGTCCATCTGGTCTGTAAGACGATTTTCTATTCTGTTTAGATTTCTTGTTTTTGTTTTCTCGTGGCTAAAGTAATAGCAGCCGCACGGGTCGATCCGTCAGGTTAAGCTACGCTTGCTGAAGTTGGTCCATGGATGGATCTTTAAATACCGAGACTCCTTCGTGCCTCGGAAAGCATGTTAAGCCGTTGGTCCCGGCTGTCAATCGTGGATCTTTGACAGTCGTTCCAGGTCGTCAGAAGCCCAAAAGTCTGACATCCAGTCTTACCAAGGGGTATTGTATTACCCAGTAACTGGGTTGTATAGGTCAGATAGGCAGTCGCTCCATGTAAAATACTGGTATTCAGCTGCATCCGGTTAGACTGAAAGCCGACCCCAAGATAGTTGGGAAAAGGCTAGGCAGTAGATTGTCTAAATTTCTTGTTTCAATACACTGTATAAGTTCTAATAATAGACATCAAAGTGATTACTATAAACTTAGGTCTAGTTTTCTTTACAATGAGTATTCTAGATGCCTGCACCGTGACGAGTCTAAGATAAATAAAAAAACCTTCATTCCTTGCAATTATAATTTACAGTTTTCTAAATAGTCGATAATGGGTCAGTGATGTTAGTATATAACTTTAAATATAATTAAATTGTTACTTTTGTTATTTTCCTTCTTTATAACATATTGCTAGAACCCTAGGTTGGGTAAAAGCCTACTCCAAAGATGCCCATTTATCTCGCTCTTGTCCTATTTGGCACCAGTTTAGGCCGACGGTTCTTTTTACGTCATCTTCCCATCGTGTTAGTGGTCTACCTCTGCTGCTATTTCCTTTTGCACTTCTTCTTAGAGTTGCTCTTACAGTTAATTATTCCTTGAAGTTATAATTTACCGTTTTCTAAATAGTCTTATGTTAATTGGTTAGTAATGTTAGTGCCTTAATAATTTTAGATATAATTTAATTGTTATTTTTATTAGTTAACTTCTTTATTTCCTGACGCCAGGACGCCAGACGCCAGGGGCTGCGAGACGATCTCCGGCCACCGTAGACCCGGGCCTGCGGACGGCGAGTAGTGGGTAACTCGCCGTCCGATCAGCACCAGGCCCCAGAGTCGACGGCGCGTTGTGTTCCACGCGCGCCTCAAAGAGTTGTCAGCAAAGGACGGGGCCTGCCACGGCCAGTGCCTGCCCGGGGGTTGAGGATAAATTCGAAAGAGTTACCTCGCCCCCGGGCACGTTGGGCAGGGAGGAGCAGGGGTGGGTTTTAGTCAGTAAGAGTCTGACACGCCTTTCCGCTCCACCCTAGAGCGGAAGAATTCATAAGATGATTTCCCACCACCAAAAAATAAAAAAAAAACTTCTTTATTTCCTATTGGATAAAGACCTCCTCCAAAGCATTTGTCTCGTTCTTGTGCTATTTGGCACTAGTTTGGGCCGGCGGCGGCGGTTCTTTTTATGTCGTCTTCGTGTTAGTGGTCTATCCATACTTCTTATTCCTTGTGTACCTCTTAATGGGGTTGTTCTCTGGTCTGTAAGCCTATTTTCTATTTTGTTTAGATTTCTTGTTTCAGTACGCTGTATACGTTTGAATAATATGCATCAATCATCATAAACTAGGTCTAGGTCTTCCCATCGCGTTAGTGGTCTACCTCTGCTTCTTTTTCCTTGTGCATCTCTTCATAGGGTTGCTCTTACGGTCCATCTCTGGTCTGTAAGCCTTACTACGTGGCTTGCGCATTTGCGTTTTAGCTTTTGTACATAGTTTAAGGAAATGAATTTTCTAATAGCTTTTAAGATGGAACAGGGTCTGCAAGGTTTTTGAAAAATATGTATTTTAAGAAACTATTGCCTTCGTGCTGCCTCAAGCCTGACCCCGTAGAGTGCGATAGAGACAGCTGCAGTTCAAACCGATTTTATCAAAATTTTTGACGAGATCGAAGTTTCGTATTCCCCTTTTTTTCCTCGAAAACTGAGGCGATTCAATTATTTTTGACAGAATTTTTTTAAGAAAGAGTAAGTATGTCTAGGGTTTTAGTAAATGTTCTAGGTTAAAACCTTTTCGAATTTGTCTGATAGTCCTCTTATTACGGTGGTAAAAAAGGGCCAGTTTTTGTAATTTTTGGAGGGTCATGTTTTTATTACTTCTTAATTTCTGAAGAAAAAAAACTATTTTACTAAAAATAGAACCGACTTCCAAAAAACGTGCAAAAAAGATAAATACGGAAGTAGATGTTTCTGGTGTTGTGTCTTCGTCTTTGGACACCGACTTTCGAAATTAAAGTAATTAAACACTTTTTTTGGAAGTCGGTTCTATTTTTGGTGGAAAAGTTTTTTATTTTCAACTTTTTAGTTGTTGTTCGCCATTAAATGGTGTTAACAATACACAGACATACGATCGCAGCAATCGCGGTTGTTTCGCTGTCATTTTTGAAAAGTTCCCTCGTCTGTCTCCGAAACTCATTATCAGATCTATATGAAATTTAAATGGGACCATTTCGGAGTAAACTCCTTTCGAACAAAAAAAAAGAATTTTGCAAATCCGTTAATAGAATTATGACGGAGCTATGCCCGAACATAGATAAATAAAAAATAAAAATGGAAACATCCAAATTGATAACCTCTTCTTTTTTGAAGTCGGTTAAAAAAGGAAAGGACAGAGACGTGTCTACAGCAGACCTTGACTTTATGAAGAAAATGATTGCTTTATAGGCATTATTCAGGAAGAAAAAAGGGGATTACATTTGTATGAAGAATCGCAGTCCCTGTTCCCTCTTAATTTTATGTGTCGTATTTTTTCTACTTTTATACCTTGAGCATGCTTTGTTTCATTCCTCGCTGACAGGTGGTGACTTTGTTCTTGGTTTTGCCGAAAATTTCCATGTTTGGCAACTGTATATTAAGCAGGGTTTCCATCATTCATCCTATGACTTCTTCCGCTCTAAGGTGGAGCGGAAGGGCGTGTCAGACTCTTACTGACTAAAACCCACCCCTGTTCCTCCCTGCCCTGAATGCCCAGGGGCGAGGTAACTCTTTCGAATTTATCCTCCACCCCCGGGCAGGTTTCGGCCACGACGGGCCCCGTCGTATTTGCTGACAAGTCTTTGAGGCGCGCGTGAAACACTACGCGCCGTCGACTCTCGGGCCTGGTGCTGATCGGGCGGCGAGTTACCCACTACTCGCCGTCCGCAGGCCCGGGTCTGCGGTGGCCGGAGATCGTCTCGCGGTGCCCGAAGCCCCTGGCGTCTCCTGCGGCGGCTGCTGCTGAGGGCGTTAGGGCGACTCTGCCGTTGTTGAGTCTCCCTCACGTATGCCGCCTCCCTCTTCGCGAGCATTACTGCTTCGCAGAAGGAGGAGACGGCTTCCCATTCCCTCTCGCTGCGTACCATGGCCTGAACCAGGGCACGGCGCGAGAGGTCGCTACCGCCTATCGATATTAAGCACGGTAAAAAGCTAAAATTCATGGTCTTGGTTTTCATACTTAAGGCATGTTAATTTTAAATATCTCCTTCAAGCTATTTGTTCTATGTTTGTTGTACTCTTCTCTCTATTTCTATGTAGTTGTTTATTCTGTCAAAACTGTTTTTTTTTTTAAGTTTCTGAGTATTCTAGTGAAAGGGAAGAAAGGTAGGCAACCTATATTTTTACAATTCTTTGCGTAATTTTCTCTCGAGTCATGTTTGATTTTTATGAATAACAAATCAGGAAAAGTAATAAAAAAAATTTGATATCATTTAACAATATAAGCCCTACATTACGGTACCTACTTGTCCCACCGCCGCCGATGAGCGAGTAGCGCTTCAAAACAAAAAAGAGGTGGCAAGCAGAGAGTAGCGAGTGGTAGTTCCGATAGTTTTGTCGCTGGGGTCTAAGGCTATTAAAGGGTTTTAATTGAACATCACGTCTAACGACTAGTTTTATTTCTTTGAAAAAAATATATGTTACTTAAGACTATTTTCGTCGTAATTTGATCTGAGAATATTTGAAATATCCAAATCTCCGCGCCAAATTGAAATTAGTTTATATAAAATTTGATATTTTATGTAGGTAAATAAGCTCAATACTCAAGACTTAAAAGGTTTATTTATGTTTTGCTTTTTAGTTCTTTTTCGTCGGTTGGATTTTTTGTTAAAAAGTTTTTTACTTCATGATTTTTTGTGACTCGCATCCTCTTTTAATACTCTGAGGCTAATTTCTAATGCTTCATCATTTCTCTTAGCACTGAGCTGATGATGTAACCATCCTTCCATGAGGTTCCCAGGATATTGACCAGTTGAGGTTACCTCCAATATTCCAGAGACGTCTTTGCTTCAAAGTATCTGAAGTGTCTGTAGTCTTCAAAGTATCTGAAGTCTAAAGTGGTATCTGTCACTAAAACCAGTTTTTTATATCTAACTTCTATTGTAAAGCTTTCCTTTACAATAGAAGTTAGATATAAAAAACTGTATAGTTTTCATCATTAGCTCAGTTTCATGATGTGATGATTCCTAAATGCAAATACCTGATAAAGTTATGAAAAGTAACCAGAAACAATATTCGTGCCCAATTTTCGAGGTTTTCTCTCAATTTTACCAGGATTCCATGATCAAATCCTGATGTCCTTGACATGGCACTACTCTTGAGGTATACCCTATCTATGAAAAAAAGAATCATCAAAATCGGTTCATAAACAACGGAGTGAGGGCCGAACATACGTACAGAAACGCTAAACGTGCACACAATATTCGAGGTTTTTTCTCAATTTTACCAGGATTCTGTTAACAGATCCTGATTTCCTTAACATGGATCCACCCTTGAGGTATACCCTATCTAACAAAATAATAATCATCAAGATCCGTTCTTAAATGATGGAGTGAGGGCTGAACATACACAAAAAAAAAAAAACATGTATACGGTCGAATTGAGAACCTCCTCCTTTTTTTTTGTCGGTTAAAAAGCTATATATTTGTAAATATATTTACTAGAAATATTTATCTCGTGACATATAATTTTTGCGTACCTGAAACTTTAATATGGCACAGTATGAAAACATGAGGAGTTACTTAATCGCGAAAAATTGTTTATTATTTCCATCATACAAATCAATGCAGGAAGCTAAACGAAAGTGCTACCCACCAAGATCAAGCATAGAAATTAATAATATTAAAGCAAAGGTGAAACTTCAAGATCTGCTGGATCACACTATTGCTAATCTTTTCTTCAGGTCTCGTCAAGCTTCATTGCCTGGGCATTTTATCGGTAGTCGCCACTTTTGATTGTGACTTCCAGGAGTTGTTGGAACAGTACCCATAAAAATAAATTAGCAAATTGTATCAATTTATAGCTGTTGATGTGAGTTCTAAAGTTATTTTGCAAATTAATAATAATTATTTTATTTTTAAATAAACATTGCAGGATATATCCCGAAACGAAACAAGGCGAGATCTATGACTTCATTCAAAGGTAGGTATGGTTTATTTATATTGATAACAAGTTATTTTATAGAGGTATTGGGCTTCAGTTTGACCAGAGATACTGGTCATCTGATGCTAAGCGATGATGTGGTTGTCGATGGTGTGCGCTTGCATTTATGTAACTTTATATCGGGTGTAAAAAGACAGTTTCCGAAGCCAAAAGCCACATTTTCTACCCATAATTTGGATATTTTTTTCCACTAGACCATACTTGGGAATACATTAGTTCTGTAGACATTGAAGGTCAAAGACTCATTTTTTTTTTTACTTTTTTACGAAAATGAATTCCAAGTGTGATTACTACTTTTTTCCAAAGAAATATTACCTAAATTTTCGATTTTTTTTTTTCGAAATTTCGATATTACGCATTTGCAGTTACAAAAACGCAATGAATATTAAATGTATCGACAAGTACCTACGTGTCTTAGAGCGAAGGGGCGGGGTTTAACTCCACTTGTGGGTTCGCGTTACATTGCGCTGAATAAAAAAATGTTTTTTTTTCATACCAAAAAGAAAAATTCGTTTCCCAGCAATAATTTTCGCGTAAAGCTACTTTGTCAGACGTACAGTATGCGTGGTTAAAGACTTTGTGATGTGTCTTTTTACACCCTGTATAGTAAGGACCTTATCTTATTGAAATCTCCAACCACCATGTATGTACGGTTCACGTTTAGGCAATAATCTGCTGATGCTGCGATCTACTTTCACAAATTATTTTATTTAATTATATATTTATTCTATATACACATAGCTGCCGAAGCGAAGAAGCCGCGGCTTAGCTTAACTTGACTTTCGTGTAACTTTTACGAATAAATTTAATATCGTGAATTTCGTGGTTTCTCTCAAGTCACAACCAACAATTTGTTTGGCTTTGAGCGATACAATGTTCATTTGCTGATTAGGGATCGCTCAGGTATTACGTAAGCACTATAGGGGGGAGGGGTCTATGATTTGCTTATTTTTGATGACATGGGAGGTCTAGATGGTGATTACGTCAGCAGTAATTATTTACTTTTTTACACATATATTATGGCAACCCACACATTGTCTATGCTTGAAAACGAAACATATATTCGGGGATTCCCAAAGTTAACGAATACATGAATCAATTAAAAATCCTTACATTAAATGAAAAATGCATATATTATACTAATGTTTACGTAAGCATGGGAGGTATAATATTATGTTGGATAGTAGTCAACCTACGTCTAGATTTGTCTATTACACGGACCGTGTGGAAACTAGAACGAGTTATTATTGGAATCAACTGTCAGCTCACAATTTTAGGACCCATAATATTAGTGTTTTCAACCAATCAGGTGCTTGGCAATTGGGCTTACCCCAGTTGTATATACCCGCTTTGTGCTTAATGGCCTAGCTTTGTTCTGTCTGCCGCTTGATTAGCAGGGAAGTGGAAATTATGTTTATCTTACTCCTCCGCTGTCTTTTCTGATTAATTTCGTTGCGGAACCCAAGACAGTTTAATCGTTTCTCTGGGACTTGTCAAGCTTCATTGCCTCGCCGTTTTTTTCTGTTGGTTGCCACTGTTGATTCTGGCTTACAGAAGTTTACAGTGGTTTGGGAATAGTGTGGCGGGCTTGTCACAAATAAAACAAAAGCATGGGAGGGATAGGAGCTTTGTTTACTTTTGCTGACAAGGCGGAGGGTGGTAAATAATGTTAATAAATCTGCTTATGTAATACTTACCGGCCTGTAACGGCCTCTTACCTTTCTTAATTTGGCGACATCTTTGTCATAATTTTACTAACTCTGTTATATTTAACATCAGATGCAGAGGAACAAGACAAAGTGGTCGATTATTTGGAGAATAACAAGGACTTTCTGGAAACGTATGTAAGCGAGCGAGTACCCGTCGAGGTGCTTCAGAAATGGTTGCAATGGAAGACCAAGAGGAATTACGTAAGTAGGAAAAGAAACAGACAGTTGTAGAACTGCACGTCAGAAGATGGCTAAAATAAAAAAGATAATAAAGTAAGATATTATTTTGTTATATATAGGAGCTCGTGGCTAAAGTAATGGCAGCCGCATGGGCCGATCCAACAGGTTAAGCTACGCTTGCTGGGGTTGGTCCATGGATGGGTGACCATCTTTACATACCGAGACTCCTCCGTGTCTCGGAAAGCACGTTAGCGGTTGGTCTCGGCTGTCAATCGTGAAACTTTGACAGTCGTTACGGTTCGTACAGAAGCCCGAAAGTCTGACAACCAGCCATACCAAGGGGTATCGTATTACCCAGTTACTGGGTTGTGGAGGTCAAATAGGCAGTCGCTCCTTATAAAATACTGGTATTTAGCTGCATCCGGTTAGACTGGCAGCCGACCCCAAGATAGTTGGGAAAAGGGTAGGCAGAATGATTAATCTTTTATATAGTTTAAAAAAAAATTAAAAAATACTCTTGGGTTTTAGGGTTCCCTACCCAAAGGGGAAAACGGGATCCTAATACTAAGACTCCGGTGTCCGTCTGCCCGTCTGTCACCAGGCTGCATCTCATTAACCATGATAGTTAGACAGTTGAAATTTTCACAGATGATGATTTTTTTGCCGCTATAACAACAAATACAGCGCTAAATAGCATTCTAAAGGCATAAATACTGGGTGCACAAGGTTCGCTGTGTATATTTCGAGTACACTACATAAATACGAAAAACTTTATTCCGTCAGTCACAAAAAAGAATTTCAAAATACCGTGTTTCATAATTCCGAATGGTTCAAAATTCCGAATATAACAACTTCGACTTACTATTAAGTACTTTTATTTTTATAATTCCTTAATTTCGATATTCTTAACGTTAATAATTACTATTCTCAAAATACCGAGTTTCAATAAATCAAATAACAAAAAGTCCGACTTAATGATAATTCAAAACATCAAAAAAACGAATTCCGTTTACTAAAATACCGATTAATACAATTCCGAAATAAAAACGCCTTGCAAAACTTAATAGCAAGACAAATAAACACATAATTGCTCGTCAGAGAGAAGTATAATATTATGTTGAGTATGAGGACTTTAATAGTCACAGTTCTAACCTAACCTAACCGAAGTGATTCATCAGTAAAACAGGGGATTTGCAGCATGCAAGCAAGCATACAGCATGCAAGCAGGCATGCAGCGTGCAACCAGACATGGAGCACGCAAGCAAGCATGCAACATGCAAGCAGGCATGCAGCTTGCAAGCAGGCAAGCAGCAAGCAAGCAGGCATGCAACATGCAGCAAGCATTGATTCTGTCACGGCTCCGGCGCTGCGGGGTTTGGGCGGCCCCACGCGAGTTTATCGTCGCAGATGGTTTTAACGCTCACCACCGCAGCTTCGGCTTGCTGGCCGGCTTCGTCGGCCAGCCTCAGCCACAGCGGCGGGCCTTGAAACCACCTGCTCCTCAGCTCGCGGGCCGCCCCACTCCTCCGCGCCTACGTCGGCTTAAATTACACTCTAGGGTACGGCAGACAAGACTACGTGAAGTCGGTTTTGCAGCGATTCATTTCTGTTACAAAATTTTGTAGCACAACATGTTGACTTTTATTTTATTCGAAGTATTGAAAATTGGAATGTCGTTTTTCGGAACGAGAACCCTTCAAGCATTTGATTCTTCGAACGTATGAAAATCGGAAAACTAACAAATCGTATTTACGACTTTCGGAAAAATAAATTTCGTGATTTTTACTGTTAGACATTGGTATTATGAAATTCGAACTTTAAAAAATTGGAACATCGAAATTCGGAATAAAATATTTCGGAGTATTTAGGTGTTAACGTATATTTTACCTATAGGCCACTCGACTAAAAAGATTGAGAGTTGAAAATAATCTTTACTCGTGCAGCGAGTGAACCTGTGAGCGAGCATGTTGCCCCTTGCTGCCAACGCCCTGCACTCCCTCTCTATATCCTCATCATCCTTTAGGTCGCTCGATACTATGTGGCCCAGACATTTAAATCTGTCAACCGGCTTGAAGGCAACACCGTCAAGGGCCACAGGAGGCACATGAGATAAGTGTGCGAAGTTTCAACTCAATCTGACGTTTTGAAGTGGGTGAAAATCACGTTCAAAGATTCCATTACATAGATACATACCAAGCTAATAAAAGCTTGTGTAACTAAATAACTTCAAAATTATATGTTTAAAAATTATAAAAAAATATATATTCGAGACCCTCACGATGTGCTCTTTTCATTTGATATGTCGCACGACACAGTTTCAAAACTTTGATTTTTCATTTTCCGATTTTCACCCCAAAAGTTACCCCCGTATTCCAATGTGTGTACCAAATTTCAACTCTATCGATCCAGGAGATTCGGAGCAAATTAACTGTGACAGATGAACAGACAGACACGAGTGATCCACGAGGTTCCGTTTTTTCATGCGGACTTTCAAAACCCTAAAAACTGGCAAATCTATTAAGTTTGAGGACGCGGTTTGCTCCGGGTGTCAGCTTCTGGGCTAAGTAGACCGGAGTTTGATTTTGTAATCTCCTTGCAGATTGCTCCTGCAACTTTAAACCGGCAAGTGATGACCTACAAGAAGCAAAATGAGTTTTGCAACAAAAGGGAAATGTATATGGTAAGTAGTGTTCTCTATATGTAGTAATTTCTAATTCGTTTGGACGTTCTTTTGTAGAGTAGTCATTATTTTTAACCGAATTCAAAAAGGAGAAGGTACACAGTTCGTCTGCATTTTTTTGTACGTTATTGCGGTTGTCAATTTGGGCATAATATTAAGTTTTAGTTCTGGGGTACAACAACTAATACGTTAAAAATAAAAAATAAACTTTATTACATAAATTACAACCGCCTTCCAAAAAAAAAATACACTAAAAAATTGCAAAATAACATTAATTTCGGCAGTCAAGAAAATACAGACACCGACTTCCGAAATAATATAATATAATATAATAATATTCCACAACTATCACACAACGCCATCTAGTCCCGAGCTAAGCAGAGCTTGTGTTATGGGTACTAGACAACTGATAAACATACTTATATATTTCTAAATACATACATATTATAGAAATTAAAGTTACTTGCAATTTTTAGAGGTATATTTTGTTTTTTGGAAGTCGGTTTTATTTTTAACAATTATAGACACATTAATCGTGTCACATAATAAGACTAATCAAGTAAAAAGTAGTAATTAACGCGTCAAGTCCCATTAGCAGACACAATTAAAAACCTATTGTTATGTCGACGCGCGGGGCCTGACGCGTTAACAAGTCTTACTGGTAAAAGTCGGAACTATTCATTGATAATCGACAATTTCGGACCTACTAGCATTCACTCGATAAATCTAAGACACGGTAAATATAGAAAAATAGTCATGTCTGCGACACTCAAATACTAGCTGTCCTCCGCGGTTTTACCCGCGTGTTTGGTTACTGTTCTGCTCCCGTGGGTCGTAGCGTGATGCTAGATAGCCTATAGCCTTCATCATGAATGTGGCTATCATATACAAAAAGATGTTTTTAAATCTGACTGCGCACAAACAAACTATTTAGCTGTTACTGTTCTGCTCCCGTGGGTCGTAGCGTGATGCTAGATAGCCTATAGCCTTCATCATGAATGTGGCTATCATATACAAAAAGATGTTTTTAAATCTGACTGCGCACAAACAAACTATTTAGCTTTATAATAATAAAATTCAAAGTCCTGACTGACTGACTGATACTCGTATATTAACGCACAGCCCAAACCGCTGGACCTAGGGAATTGAAAATTTGCACATAGATACCGTAAACAGAAGAGCTCGTGGCTAAAGTAATAACAGCTGCAAAGGTCGATCCATCAGGTTAAGCTACGCTTGCCGGGGTTGGTCCATGGATGGATGACGATCTTTACACACCGAGACTCCTCCGTGCCTCGGAAAGCACTTTAAGCCGTGGGTCTCGGCTGTCAATCGTGGATCTTTGACAGTCGTTACGGGTTGTCAGAAGCCCGAAAGTCTGACAACCAGTCTTACCAAGGGGTATCGTATTACCCAGTAACTGGGTTCTGGAGGTCAGATAGGCAGTCGCTCCATGTAAAATACTGGTATTCAGCTGCATCCAGTTGATGATGACCAGGTGCTAATCGGTTCTCAATAACGAAAATAGTTAGGGTGACCTTGCTTTCAACTTTTAATTGAGCACGGGTGCTACCACATGATACATTCTGAAGGTCTGATGATGACCAGGTAAGTGCTTATCGGTTCTCAATAACAGAAATAATTAGGATGTCCTAGCTTTCAACATTTATCTAATTGAACACGGGTATTTCCACATGATTCATTCTGAAGGTTTGATGATGACCAGGTAAGTGCTTATCGGTTCTCAATAACAGAAATAGTTAGGGTGACATAGCTTTCAACATTTATCTAATTGAGCACGGGTGCTACCACATGGTGCATTTTGAAGGTCTGATAATGACCAGGTAAGTGTTAATCGGTTCTCAATAACGAAAATAGTTAGGGTGACCTTTCTTTCAATTTTTTTAATTGAGCACGGGTACTACCACATGATACATTCTGAGGGTCTTATGATGGCCAGGTAAGTGCTTATCTGTTCTCTTTAACAGAATAGTTAGGATGACCTAGCTTTCAACATTTATCTAATTGAACACGGAAGCTTTCACATGATCAATTCTGAAAGTCTGATGATGACCAGCGGGGTAATTGCTTAACACACTACCAGTAGCAATGGTTTTCATTTTGAGAGTTCAACACCATTAATTGCATTATTGAAGTTGTTGAGCAGAAAACTTTGTCGAACATATGAAGCACTGATTTATTTTTTAGTGAATAAACATTTTATATAATTTTTTAATTAATGGATTAACAATATCCATCAACATGATTTGGAATAAAAAGGACAGGAGTTTTGGGACTGTCTTTATGTAGAACTTTGACGTTCAAAAAGTTCTAGCTCTCAGCCTAATATTACTACTAGGTGCTCTTAGCTTAATATTAATATTAGTACTTTGGATTTGGATTCCAGCAGTGTTTTTTAACGTGCTACTCTCTGAAAATACCATTTTTATAATTAAATATTTCACGCGGGCGAAGCTGCGGGCGGCAGCTAGTAGTTTAGATATAACGATGTGAACAAGATTAATAAGTTAAACCACAGTAGGCTTAGCTAATCAATCGTCGATGTGGTGACGTTTGGGTGTTTCCTATGCCCAAGAGTGAACGTTTTATGGTTGAAATGATACTGGTACCACTTTTCTCCTAGACCCTTCTCCGAGCTCTTCAGGAAGACCCCAATGAACACTCCGTCATCTTGGAGCTGGCCAGCTACATCGTCAGCTCAGTGAGGGTGGACGCCTATCGAGTCTACAAGCTGTACCCTGATCATCCTAGCTTTGTCCAGTTCTTCATGGTCGAGGTAAAGGTTTGAAGTCAACGGTCCGATTATTTTTTGAACCGATGGAAGGTTGACTAAGGTTTTCACTTTCTTATTTACCTGACTGCGCGACGCAAGGGACTGTAATGTGTTAATGAGATTATGTATGTATGTATGTATTGTTGTTCCTTTATGGTGCTTTAGAGATCAAATTCGTGGGCTGATTTTGATAATTCTTACGTCAATTTATTCATCTTAATCTTGCGAGTGCTTTTAAAGACATGACAGTAATCAAAATAAAAAGTTTCAAACACATCACTTTCCAAGCAGTCTAATGCATTTGCTGGCATGAAATCCATAATTGAACTTAAATAACTACCACCAATGGCATCAGACTGCTTGAAAAGTGACTTATTTGGCAGTTTTTAGTTACTTTAGACAGTTGGGTTATTGGAAAATATTCAATTTATTTTAAAGTATTTGTAGTTTTGCAATTTATCTGTAGTTGGTATAGCATATCTTATTTTTCCATATTCATCTTTCCCACCTTATAATTTTTCCATTTTCAGCTTTCCCACCATATCATTTCTCCATACCTATTCACCTGACCCATGATATCATTTTTCTATATTAACCTTGCCCACCATATCATTTTTCACACAAACCATCCATCGATTCGTTGTATAGCTCTTCCCTTACAACCGACATAATAAACTTTCCTCACGACATGCTTTTCATGACTCCTTCATATCACAATGTTGTTCGATAGGAATACGACAGTAGTTTCTAGGGTTCCGTGCCCGAAAGTTAACAAACAGGACTCTATTACCAAGCCTCCGCTATCCATTTGTCTGTCTGTCAGCGGGCTGTATCACATAATTCGTAATAGGAAGACAGTTGAAATTTTCACGGAATATGTATTTTTGTTACAACAACAAATAATAATAATAAATTAAAAATGAAAGGGATCTTCGCTACTAGAAACGTGTCCGACTCGCACTCGGCCGGTAAACAACGATTTTGCGTACCTAGTTTTAATTTGATTGACTGAATACAAAAGATGATTGTGAGAAAATAAAATGTTGTCAGGTGAGATTTGGTCCTTTGTGAAAATACAAAAAACTGGCCAAGTGTGTCTCGGACTTTGCCCATTTACGGTTCCATACTAAATGTATTTTTGACTATTTTTATTGCTTTGGGTCAACAAGATGCTTATACTGTGAAGATTTGAAGACTGTAGCTGAAATCGTTTATCTGTAAAACCTGTGTGACAGACGACGGACAGATGGACACGTGAGTGACAGTAATAAGGCCTAAAAACAAAAGCCACCACTGTTAGTTGAAGCAAGGTACTCGTAATCATAAGTTTATGATTATATAAATAAGATTGTATAGTTAACATCAGAACTAATGATATACTATTTTCAAGGATCTGTATCAACCCATTAAAAGTACCTACACTGTTCTTCAAGATACATGATAATATCCTAGTTGGAAGGACAGGGGTCTTATTTATATAAAATAGCCACTATCGTGAATGTAATTTCAACAATAACGTTACCTATAGGTTAGTCTTTTTTTGAAATAAAATTTACTTACTTAGTAAAAAAATCTTTTTTTTTAAACTAGCTTTTATACCAGCTAAATTAATTAAGTAAATGTGGACACAAAATTTCGTGTCCGTGCTGTTGAGAATTGTGGAGTTCTTCTATTTGGAGATAATACTTCATGTTGATTCAGGTCATGCATATCATAAAAATGCATTGTCGCCAGGACTAAAGGTATATATATACTTTATTTCTGTTAAAAATGGTTTGCAAATTTTGACGGACATCTTACAAACATACATACGAACAGTGCAAGTTAAATACTAGCATCTATAAATAAGAACTGTAAACTCAAGACACTATCTGCTTTAAAACTTTGCCAGTGCCAAAATTGAAGGTAGCTGTGCAAATTTTAGAGCATCGTTCTCTTCTCATCTCTTCCTCTTCTGTGTTCTAGTCAAAGCAAGTAACGAAAAAGTTGATCCGTGCTGACGCCGCCCAAGTGCACCAAGTCCTGGAAGTGGCCAAGATTGGGGCCTGCCGACGCATGTGCAGAGCTGATGCAGAAAGTTTCCCAGAGACATCAGTGGCACTCTTCAAGTCTATGGGAAAGAATTTGGTAAGATCCTCAAAAAAAGCTCCTGATTGAAAAGTCATGTCAGCTGCCAGCTTGTTCCCTACTATGTTACTACGTTGGAGTTCTTTCAGAAACAGCTACCCAACCACGTGATGTACCAGCCGATTTTAACGAAGAACGGGAAGACAGCCTACGTGATAGAGATGTGGCGCGTGAAAGATCGGTTCAAGGATGTGGACGAGGAGATCAGCTCCAACTTCCTGGTGCTCGGCAGTCTGGCGTTGCACTACTGCAACCTTTACCTGGACAAGAAGAGGGAGAGAAACATGTCAGATTTCCTTCTGGATGTTGTAAAGTATGTTTTATTTTATTTGGCAACTCTTGTCAGACATATTTTCTCTTTTAGATCATTGAAAAAGATCCTTACAACGAGTATTAATCGACGGTGTGAATTCCAATGGTTATACTTTTTCATTTTTAGTCACGAAAATACAGAGCAGCTATTGGTAGGATACCCAATAGCTGTTCTGTGATCTGTTCTGTGTGAAAACAACACGTTTATGAACAAATAAAATATTCTACACACATGTGTACACTATTCTCATATTTAAATGTCTGTATACTTTTGAATAAATAAAATTATTATTATTAAATTATTATTATTCCATTTATTGAACTTTATGTACATACTATTTACATTTTTAAATATTCAAATATAAAAACATTGAAAAGTATAAAAAAAAATACTTAAATATATTATTATTATTCAAATAAATACCTACATCATTTGTTGTTCATGAATATTGTTTTAAGCGCCTGACCAAAAAGAGGGGTGTTATAAGTTTGACGTCTGTATCCGCATGTCTGTCTGTGGCATTGTAGCTTCAAAACGGATAAACCGATTAAGATTTAGATTTTTTCTTTTTTAAATTGATCGAAAATGTTTTTAGCTATGATTCAAGAAAATCTGTTCAACCGTTTGAAGATCATTTTTTTAATTAATTTTTTAATCACTTTATTCATGCATTGAATTGTTCATTATTACATTAAAATTAAAATAAAATAAATTGCAGTTATAATTAATTGGGAATCGGTCTTTATACATAATTCAATTATTATATTTTTAATTCGGGACCTCTCGACGAATGTAGACCTCTTCCTATTTTCTCCACTTTTCTCTTTGCTGTGCCAATGTCAACCAGTTACTTCTAGCTATTTTTTGTATTTCATCTGACCAAACAGTAACAATCCAAGTCCATACTTTTACCAGAGAGGTCAGACCAAGTAGTAACAATCCAAGTCTGTTTTGCGCTGTGCATTCGAGTTTATGTGCATTCCACTTTAGTTTTTGGCAGTGTTTTAGAGTATCAATTACTTTTGTTCGCTTTGTTTCGTTCGTTTTTTGTCTCCACGTTTCAGATAAAGTATGCTTCTCTCCATGACTCTCTGACATGTCTCAATTGTATATTTATTAATTATATTAGTCACAAATCCATGTTTGGCTTGCATAAGAGAGACAGGGTAGGAGGCATGAATCTAAAATTTTCGTGTTTCAAAGTAAGAGCATTTATTCCATGTCCTATTAACAAGCCGGTTCAGTTCATCTCGACGTCTATATTTCTTGAAAGATATCTGTTTTCATAGATGTAACATCAACAACACACCACTAGAGTACGTACATGAGTACGTACTCTCGTGGTGTGTTGTTAATTTCAATGGGTGTTGTTGATCATAATTTTTGTTTTGTCTGTGTTCAGTTCTAAGCCTTAGCCTATAGCATGGCTGACAGAGTTCAGGCCATCTATCATTTCTTTAAGCTGAGATGCTTTTTCTGAGAACACTACGATATTGTCCGCAATCTTAAGTTACTGAAGTAGTTTCCCTTGACATAAATATCCTTTTTAAAACAATTTAGTTTTTCATTATACTCTGGAGTACAGTTATGAATATACTTGGAGTCTCTTTTTGTCTGTCTTTCGCCTGTACACATATTTATCTCCTTACCTTTTCTGTTCAGTTTTACTTGACTAATGAAATCTCTTTATATTTGATGAAGAAAGAGCAACTGCCGCAGGTCTGATCATTAAAATTTGATATTCTGTTACTTCAATGATATTTCAAGCACATAGTTGGTAACCTTGAGCTGACGCTGCAGCATAACCTGGAATATGCAGGATACCCAACTCCTCACTTATACAGCAGAGGTATCGTATTTGGCCTCATTGAAAAAGTCTCAATGAATAGGTTATACTTAAATAGGTCGGGTTCTGATACTGTAGCAGAAAAGAGAAATGAGAATAAATTGGTGAGAAGCTCTATTACTCATTCAGTCGATGTGATATGTGTAACGTTTATGTGAGTGTCAATGCAGGAGATAGTAGTAAATTCTAATAGTACCTATCAAAAGCGTTCTATATATGATATAAGTTTATGTATATTATGTATGATATAAGTATTATATGATATATACAGGGTGGAAACTTTCAGTCGACCAGTAAGGGTTACTAACTCAAACGTTGCAGCTACACTTGCAGCTATGCGATTTATGACTTTCTCTCTCTGATCTCGTCTGATAGAAGTTTTGAATCAGTATTAGAAACAGCATCGATAGATCTAAAAAAAAAAAATTGATGTACAATTTTCATAGAAAATGTATGGCAAAAGTTTTTTGGAATTTCTGACTTTTTTGTTACTCTAACCTGGGTATAGGACCATACAAATTTTTAATCAGTGTTAGAAACAGGAAAGATTGGCATCAATTAATTTATTTGTGTAAAATGGCCATTTTCTTGCTAACTATACATTTTTAGGAAAATCTGTGCATTTACATATTCGTAAGTGCATGGTTATCAAAATTTCATTAAATATATTTAACGCCTCAACGTCCCATGGTATGCGGGTGACGAGACACAATCGATTTTCTTTTGTGCCTGTTTCTCCGTTATCTGACAGATTGATATTTTGATCCCGGATAGTCTCATAAGACCTTTTTCGTGTAGCTGCAACGGTTAAAGTATCTTACTGCCCCACTGAAAGTTTCCACTCTGTATTATGTATTATTTTGATCCAAGCACCATCGTCGCGACGGGGGACCGGTAAGTAAGTAATATGTAACGTTAGTATAAATTTCACTATTCTATTTCACTTCTTAATTCTATATCATTATGTTTTTTTTATGCAAAACAAACGTCGATACTATAATCATTTTTGTCTGAAAATCTAGAATATATAAAAAAAAACGAGCGAGCCTTAAAGTAGTCGCATATTATGATGACATGACATTTGACATCTCACCTTGATACTAAGCAACATTAACATTCTATCCTGAAAAATAAAATGAAAACGTTTAGTTCTAATTTAAATCATATATTTCATATTAAAACCGCATGCGCTCGTTGGTCAAATCAAATAGCACACGCTTCCCCGGCTTCCTGTTACACACTTCCATCCCATTTCACAAAATCACTCCCACAGATTGCAGGCAAGCGAGATGAAAGATGATCACATTAAAACAAATCGAACTATAAACACGCACTATAATTGAATGAGATTATCTCAAATTACAAGAGTTGTGTTTGTGAGAGTTAAAGAAGATTGTCCTAGAGTAATGACGGTCATAAACGCTGTGGTTTACCGGAGAAATCTGCTTGTGCCGGTGCGATTAGAAGACCTTTGCAGTTTTTTTTACCTACGCAGGCGACCGACGTGAACGCAAATCGATTTTTTTAAATGTTACTGTACGACGCACCTGTGCATTCTCCGGATCGTCCCATCCACTCAACGATACGCGTTTGACTTGTGCAGACACGCCTGCACAGGCAGACGGCTCCGGTAAGCCATACCGTGTATGGCTGGCATGAGACAGTGCATTTTTATTTTATTAAATATAACGTTGCCCGACTCTTGTATTGTGGGTGCGTTCACCCATACATATAAAAAATATAGTTATATGTATAATAAATAAAACCTAGTAAAGTATTATTATTTAAAATAAATAAATATTATATTGAACTAAAACATCATGTAAAAGCAAACATTTTCAAACAACACAAAGAAGAAAGTCATAATATTAGAGAGTAACAACAGTTAGTGTCAGAAGTATTTGAATCGAATTCTGGTACCTAAGGAAAGATACACCTAGTATAACTACAATAGGAGTGGGATTCCCTGCCGGTTTCCCTGGGCCACAGAAGGGATGAATGAAAAGAAATTGCATGCAGCTGAGATGAGAATGTTAAGAGCGATGTGTGGTGTTACGCGCATGTATAGAATTAGGAATAGGAGTATAAGACGAAGTCTGAAAGTGGCACCGCTAAATGAAAAGCTGTGTGGAATTCGGTTGTTGTAGTATGGGCATGTGATACTACGGAATGAAGAAAATGTCGTGAGGAAAGTCTTGTGTATGGATGTGGATGGCTATAAGAGTATGGGAAGGCCAAAGAAACGATGGATGGACTGTTTGAAAGAGGATATGGGTAAAAAGTGGGTGACTACCGAGATGACGACTAATAGAGGAGTATGGAAGAAAAAGTCATTTTGCGCCGACCCCAAATAAATTGGGATAAGGGCAGGAGTATTATGAATGAGTCTGTGTTTCCTGATAGCTACAATCTGGGGTTCTATAAGACAACAATGAATAGGTTACTTTTAGGCAAGCGTGCTCCATCGTCGACCTTATTATCCCTTACCATCAGGTGAAATAGTGGTAAAGCACAGCCTATCATAGTTAAAAGAATAAAAAGAGTGTTCTGAGTACCTACCAGGTGAATCAGGCTCAAACAACCGAATAACTTTTGTTCATATAGTGTGTAGCAACAGTATTGCCATGTTAGTTTGGTGGATTATTTTTATATTTTTGTTAGTAAAAGCTTATTATTATTTATTTATCTGTCCTATATTATATTATAAAAGGCTTGTCCTTACTGTCTGATGGATGCTCATCTCTCATGCCTAACCCACTGGTCGTAGAAATGTGAAATTCGGAGTGAGAATTATTTTTCGAAAAGTCAGAATTTTGTGAAAATAATATATAAAGGGAAATCTTTTGTGTGAAATAAATTATTACTAACCTAACTAAAACTAACAGTATTATTTTTCAAAACTTAAGGGGCGAAAAGGGGTGTTGAAGTTTTAGGAGAGGATTTTACTGCTTGCTTCAATTATCTCGCAAAAACCATCCAACAGTGAAATAATTGAAAGGAATCAAAATAATGTTGTTGCTTACAGTTGTATAGGTATATAATATAGATTGCAATGAATAATAATACAAGATTACCCTTAAAAAAAGATGGAGGGAGTGTTAAACTATGCTCAAGATGCAATACACACATTAGACTACACACACCGATGGAGGTTAAACACCGATAAAACTTGCCTTCTGTTCGAATAAAAACCGAACAAAAATTTAACCCACACACTAAGAACGATATCGCCGTCAAATATAGAATCCCCTTTTGCACTTTGGGGGTTGTTAAAAATCGTCCTTTTCCAATTTCGTTCATGTCCTATCTCATTGCCATCGAAGCGGGCGATATTATAGATAGCACGAGTGTGTGCGCAAATACAGGTGCACTGTTGGTCCAATGGGTTGAAAATGTGACATAACCAGGAAGAGATTAGGCATAGGACCGACAACAGCTAAACGTGCTTTCCGTGGCACGAGGGCATTACGCCGTGAACTTATAAACACGACTACTACCGGTGAGAAATCCATACTAATATTCTTACTAATAATTAATATGCGAAAGTTACTTTGCCTATCGCCTTCGAGTTTCACGCTGGTGAAACCGCTAGCAGAAACCAGTATTATTATTTTTTGGGTATTCTGCAATGGCTGCCGCCGATTACTTTGCATTTCAGAGCAATATTCGAAGAGATGGTGTCCCTCGACCAATTAATCAAGCGAATCCTGGAGTTCGCCCAGCGCCTGGTTAACGCGGACCGGGCTTCGCTCTTCCTGGTCGACTACAGGAACTTCGAGCTGGTCTCCACAGTATTCGACCTGAAGTTCGAGCCAGGTCATGACATGGAGAAGAAAGAGATAAGAATGCCCATCAACAGAGGCATAGCTGGGCATGTGGCTTTGTCCGGGGAAACCATGAACATTCCCGACGCATACTCAGATTACCGGTTTAATAGGTAAGCTTTACTTACTCGTATTTCAAAGAAAGTCGGTTAAAATGGTTCGTACTCCTATTGCTTCTGCCGACAGCTGCAGTATTTAATTAAGTTTGTTTTTACAGAGAAGTGGACGAAGCCACGGGCTACAAGACTGTGAGCATCCTCTGTATGCCAATCAAGGTCGAAGGCAGAGTGATTGGCGTCGTTCAGATGGTTAACAAACGAAACGACGACAGTTTCGGACACGAGGACGAAGTACATTTTGGAATCTTTTCCACGTTCTTCGGCCTAGCTCTCCATCATGCCAGGTTATACGACAGGATCATGAGAAAGGAACAAAAATACAGAGTTGCTTTAGAAGTCCTCAGTTATCACAATACCTGCAGGGAAAGTGAGGTAGCAGCCATCATGAACGACCAAGAGCCTATCAGGATAGACCTTAACGACTACTATCTAGACCCCTACAAATTTGATGAAATGGAAAAGTGCAAAAGCGTGATTCAGATGTTCAGCAACTTGTTCGTTTTGAGTAGCTTTGACATCAGCACACTGACGCGCTTCGTCCTGACAGTGAAGAAGAACTACCGAAATGTGCCATACCATAACTTCGATCATGGATGGACGGTTGCTCACTCCATGTATACTATACTGAAGAATGATGAATGGAGGCGCTTTAATCCTAAAATGGTGAGATAATTTTTTTCTTGTTATACGTTTAATTTCTTCGGGATTTCTCAATGAATCATGATTTGTAGAAAAAATCATAAGTATCAATTTAAGGATTTTTTGTTTTTCTTTATAACTCTACTGGTTTTAAACGTTTCTAGCTTCCTGTGCTAGTTCCAAAACTACTTTATTTTTATGTTTGACCCTCTGTAGTGAAGCTTGATAAAAAATTATAGAATTTTTACGTCTCACATCTCACCTGGTGGATGTATATGAGTAACCATACCATATGCTAAATAACATACATCTCCCAGCGCCTTGCCCTGTTCGTGGCCTGCCTCTGCCACGACTTGGACCACCGTGGCTACACCAACAAGTACATGAGCGAGATCGCCTCTCCCCTCGCCGCCATGTACACCACCTCCACCTTGGAACACCACCACTTCAATATCACCGTCACCATACTGCAACAGGTAACCAATTTTCTTTCTCAGATATAAATAATATATGTATATTGTAGATGATTTAAACAGAGTTCTAAAAAAAAAATTAAAAAAGTTTTAATGGTGGTAATCTCTTAATGGAGCTGTAACAATTTAATTTGATAATTAGCAGTTATCATACAAAACATATTTTGCCAACTGACACATCGCAATTTCTTTAATGATCACATTTTGTTCATACAGAAAGAAGCGCTGTAGTTATAACTTGAGGGTATGGATTAATATTTTATAAAGAAAACGTAAGTAAGTAAAATTAATGGCTACCCTCAAAATAAATAATCTATCGATTAGACAGAGACCTAAAGATAAAGTGACTCGGACGGTAGTAGATATAATTCGTATGGGCTCGCTGGCTAGTTTCTCAAACTACCAGTATGATTATCACAGAGTACATTATAATAATATAACATTATAATAATGTACTCTGTGATAATCATACTGGTAGTTAACGACGTCATAATCATTTTCTATAATTATATTATATAGAAAATGATTATGACGTCGTTTGGTGATGTGATGGTTCGTATTCAATGTTGCAGCATTGTAACCTGTTAACACTTGAGTGGTTAGCACATACTGACGCTGTGTGTACCTACTTGGCTACATTTTATCTATAATAATTAGAAAACAAGAAATCAAAACTTTTTGAGAACATATTCAATGTGCGTCCGGCAGGGAATTACACAGGAGTGGAATTTCCTGCCGGAGTCTGTGTTTCCTGATGAATATTTATTTTTATTGTTGTTAGGCACGCGTTTGACTACTATCTCACCAGGGGGCTTAGACAAAGTAACAATTTAAAAACGATAACGAAGTTAGAAAAGACTAAAATGTATGAGATTGACATAAACCTCGCTAAGTCACGTGGTCAGTCGACATCGTTATCGCAAGTTGGTAGACAATGTTATAATTCGTAACGAAACCATAAAGAAACGAATTGCTATCGTGTTTATCCCATACAAATACACACACAGACTTCGCCTTCGCCTCGATCGTGATCGCCAAAAAAGATAACGAAGGAACGCTAACGCTAGGAAATGTTTATCGATATCTCAGAGACGATGACGAATTTAGATATCGTTTCGCTACGAAGCGGTGTTACTTTGTCTACAGGCCCTGATGGTAAGCGATGATGTGGTCGAAGATGGAGCACGCTTGCCTAGAAGTATCCTATTGACTCTTCTCTTAAAGACTCCTAGGTTGTAGTTATACCTATACCATCCAAACCCTCAAGTTATAACTACAACCTGGTTCTTTAAGTCAAGAGTGATTAGGTTACTTCTAGGCAAGCGTACTCCATCTTCAACCACATCATCTTCTACCATCAGGTGAGGTAGTGGTCAAACGCGTGCCAACCAAAAAAAAAAGTAAGTATCAAAATTCACTATGCACATTATTGTGAATTCTGATACTTATTTTTTTTTATTCTGTGCGATTTTAATAATGGATAAAAATATTTTATGAATTGGGTTAACATAAGTTTCACATTACTTGTTAGAATTAAACTTAAAACAATGGAATCACTCCAGTACCCCAGGGTACAGTTACTATCGTGTCATGATGGGTACAGTCCTAGGGTTAAAATAGATACGAGATAAATAATCATTCTTATCCAAAATAACTGTTTTTTATGAAACCATTATTTCGCTTAAATATAGTGCCTAATAGTTATGTAAATGATCAGCAAACTGAGACTAGCATAAGCTCTCGAAATAATATTATTCAAATCAATAATTTTCTTCATAAAAACGTTCAAACAGAATAATATTGCTAACTTAACTACAAAAGGCAATTTTATTGAAAGTACCAGCTAAATTAGTTTAACACAAGCTGCATGGTTCTCGGAATAATTAATTATTTAATTTGATCAATTTCCTTTATTAATATTGCTAACTTAAGGCGCAGTGCTAGGACTTTTAATGGTTTTTAATTGAACATCACGTCTAAAGGACTAGTTTTATTTCTTTAAAAAAATAAATCTTATTCTAGACAATTTCCGGCGTAATTAGATCTGTGAATATTTGAACATATATTTTTATAACATAGTGTAATTAATTTGTAACGTTATATCTAACGCGTATAAAAAAATAGAGTCACGCAAAAACTATAAAGCGTATATTTATGAAATCTTCACCATTTTAAAGATCATTTATTTGTTTATAATTTATTCTAAGTGTTTTAGTTTAATACCTGTTGTTTTATGAGTAATTAATTAATAATGCGTATAATTTCGGACAGCGCTCCTTGATGGGCGAGTCCTATTACTGGGTGGACGTACGACGCGTTACGTAACTCAGCACAGAACACGCAAGCTAACCACTCAAGGTCATTGCCAGTTAATATTGCCTTAACTACAAAATGCAATGTTATTAATGACGACACAGTTGGCGCAGTAGTTGAACGTTCGGCTGTTGCGTTGCGTGCCGCGGTTTCGATTTCCGCTCAGCACAAATATTTGTATAGCCTGCAGATAGTTGTTCTGGGTCTGGGTGTCTTGTGTACGTAAGTTTCCAATGCCTCTTGCTCTTACTAAAGGTTCTTGTTATAAGATGATTATTCAGTAAATAGGTTATAAGGAACACTTGTACACGTCAATGTTTTTGGTCAGTACAAGCTAGATGAGGCCGATGTTTCCTAGCTAGAGAAGAAACACCGAAACAAACTCAGAGGTCCAAGTCTCTTTTAAAGTTTTCTAATCCATACAATATGTACTGGTCAAATCAAATGAGAAACATGTACGTTAATATCTGAGATGAGCTTTTGAGGAAAGCACCACGCAGGTTTGAGTGGACCTGTCCAGACAATGCAAGTTTTTGTCAGTTATCGTGTAGCTCAACTCAGAACTTTAAGGAGCTCAACGAACCGACAAACAATACCAAAGTAAGGACATACGGAATAATTTCCTAAAATTGATCAATTTCCTTCCTGAAAACATTCAAACAGAATATTGATAATAACTTAACTAGTAACCACAAAGGGTAATAATTAGAAATCGTTATAGAAAACGATTGTCGCTCAGTCTACAAACTTGGCGACTAAGTATGATAGCTTTTAATGAGGGCTAAGTGGCTTCATCGTCATTCAAAGGAACGAGTCAATCTAATATGATTATGTAAACACCCGCGGTGTTTGTGTTTGCACTTCTCCGAAACGGCTAGACCGATTTAACTGTTTTATTTTTTGTATTGTTGCTCGGTATGACAATATTTTTAACCAACTTCCAAAAAGAGGAGGTTCTCAATTCGTCTGTTTTTTTTTTTTTTTTTTTGTATGTATGTTACCCGAGTTCTCCGTCAGTTGTGAACCAATTTTCAAAATTCTTTTTTCATCTGAAAGAATATACTCCCGAGGTGGTCCCATGTAAATTTTATCGAAATTGCTTCAGCGCTTTTTGAGAAACTGAACAAAAACGGAAAATACGTGTACCTCGATGACGTTTTGGTGTTCTCCAAATGTTTAAATTCCACGTTCAATTATATTGGGGTTTTTAGTTCTGGGGTATAACAACTAAAAAGTGAAAAAAAAAAACTTTTTTACAAAAAAAACAACCGACTTCCAAAAAAAAAATACACTAAAAATGTATAAATAACTTTAATTTCGGAAGTCGGTGTCAAATAAACAAGAAGAAGTAAAAATACAAACACCGACTTCCGAAATTAAAGTTATTTATAAATTTTTAGTGTATTTTTTTTTTGGAAGTCGGTTGTTTTTTTTGTAAAAAAGTTTTTTTCTAAATTTTTTTCACCTTCCTATCCCCCATTTTTTTCACCGGCTGAGCAGAGCGGAGACGTTCAATTCCAGACAAGACGAGTGGCGTAATGAGGATTTGTACCATTGTGATTGGTCGATTCCAGCACGTCTCCACTCCAGCCCAGCTCTACTTCAGTGGAAATGCACCCTTAACATACATAAAAAAAAATACATACATACAGTCGAACATAGAACCTCCTCCTTTTTCGAAAGTCGGTTAAAAATATGCTGAATAGTTTTTGTGTGATTTTAAATTTTTTATCCGCGTTAGACATAACTTTACAAATTAATTACACTATGTTATAAAAATATAATTTCAAATATTCACTTAGCAAATTACTAAAAAAAAAGTTTAGACTACCACATATTTTATTCAAAGAAATAAGACTATGGTCATTTAGACGTGATGTTCAATTTTGAATCATTAGAAGTCTTACATTTGCGCTTTTAGCAAAAACAAAGACAAAATCAGACCAAACATCGACCAAAAATTAAGTTGGTAATAAGAATTCTCGTTAATCTGCTCAAAGGGAAATCACCCACTTTTCAGTCCCCTCTTTTTCGCCTCTGAAGCACGTCGTCCCCTCCTTCGTCGATCATATATCGACGAACAGTCGACTTGGTGAAAGTTAATTGGTACAAAGGCGACGCTGATACTGTAGCTAATGGAACACTGCTGTTTCGATACGTTGAAAGGACTGTGCTGCGTCTAGTATTCTGTAATACGTATATACTGCTCTTATACTAAATGACGAATTCGCTACACGCTGCCGATTGCAGGCGGTGCTAGTCAGCTTTGAAGTATTTCGCTCTTGCTTTTGAATCAAAAGCGAATTTCAATTAGTATCTACTGGTTGTGAAGGATTCAACAGTTCCAATGACAGGACTAAAGGTGCTGTGTAAAGGTAGCTACGTCCACTAGATAGTCTTTGCGTAGTAATACTGAAATTTATCTGCACAGCTGTATTGCACAGACAAAATTCTATAGAAATTTACGTAAGCCTGTATCGTCGGACGTAGCTTAAGGTTCAAATTAAACCGAGCAACTGAGCAAGATGGATAACGAATAATGTTCTATTTTATCTCTCATTGATGATGTGACTCCATTGCATGATGCTAATATTTGTGTCGTTTTGCGTTTTCTTTATCAAAATGGTACATAAAATTAGGTAATTATTTAAACCAAACTGACTTGTGAGTTTTGTGAAGCGAGGTTGTCGACATTATGAGGTACACTCGGCAAACATTACACAGAATGTTGATAAAACCAATTATGAAAAATGATTACGTAACAATTATCGCTACATTTAAAACCAACTGTTCGGACTCGACATTGTTACAATTTGATGCAAGTGGCCAAACTGCCTTTGCAGTCGAGGTGGAACAAACGACAGAGCCGAAGGGGAGGCCATTTTTGAGCCAAGAAACTACAATGACTCACTACAATGGTCACGTGTCTAAAAAGACAATTATTAACATACTCACTAGAATATAATTAGTAAAACTTTACGAATAAAATTTTATTTAGTAACAAATTATAGTGAGACATGGGTTGCGGATTTTTTTCATGCGTCTTGTGGGACCAGTCTGATACAAAATATATGTAATAGATTGTCGTGGTGGTGTTATGTATGTTCATTTATCATTTACTAGCTGACCCGGCGAACTTCGTACCGCCTAACAGTCAATGAAAGTAGTGATACCTTCTATCTAAACTTAATTTATCATTTTAATTTAATTACCGTAATAAAATTAATACAAAAATTAATATTTAAGTTCATGTTAATAATATGTAGAAAAAAAACAAAAATTCAATAAAAGTACAAAAACCAAGTATCTCAATAGTGTGTCGGCAAGACATTTGCTATGATGAAGCTATGTATTGTGCTGCATGGGTTACACTTGGATTGATTCTTTTCAGTGAAGCACCTTGTGATAGACGACATTTTTCGTTTTTTTTTTTATCAGGCGTAAAAACAAATAAAGCGGACGGTTAGCCGACACGTGAACATGCCACGTACAACTGACCATGAGAAAAACATGCATTTTTTAAATGTGGCGGAGTCAATAATGGCAATTTCACTTTGCCATTAAGGCAACATAATCCCGGTGTTTCTCCAGCAAACTTCAATGCGCCACAATGCCCACAAAAAAAGTCCAATGGACCAATGCGAACGAAAGGATGCGAACTGTAATCAATTGTGCAATCGTATAGAAACGCTGCTCGTTTCAAATCAACACTTGAAGCATTTCTTCTTGCGCGTCGAAGATTATCTCGTTGTTGATCTGTGCGATAATATCGACGATTTCTCATTGGTAACCGAGCCGTTTCACGGGCTGCCTCTCTTCGCTCTTGTGTTTGAGAAGCACGAGGTCGGGCCATACTAATGCGGCGCTTCTGTCGTGAAATTTCTCGTTCTTCTTCATTGGATTGATTCGTAATGTTACGAAGCCAAGATGCATTATGGTTTTGTTGGGAAAGATTAGATCATCATTTTTAATAATAATACTCGCACAGTAAGATTTATTAATAACACTTGCACAAAACAAACAAATCGACTGGTAACATTTACGGATATTATTGTAGTCTTTGCGGATGACTGATGCCCGAATAATCTGGAATGTTTTTTTTATTATCACCGAAGGGAAGGCTAAAGTCTTTTGACCATATTGCCTAGTCTTACGTAGTGTATTTATACTTTTTTTTCCATTAGAATGCATTACTTTAGCCACGAGCTCTTCCAGGCCAGACCCATGGGAATTTTCAAAAAACAATAACACCTGTGAACGGTGAAACGATAATTTTATGGGTTTATAAATGCATGGTAAGTTGTGGAAATATGAAGAGTGGCACTTTGTCGACGCAAATGCGTGAGTAATATAACGGCTGTGGCGTTAACAGTATTTCCAACCCCTTTCGAGGCGCCGCCGCCGACAGTTAATTATTTACACTTTCAACACCGTATTGCAGTCGTATCGTTGACGTTTTTTAAATCTATATCTATCTAGATAAAAATGTATCCCTATTTCCTTGGTCACGGCATCTCGCGTCAACGGTGGGACAGATTTCGCTAATTCTTTTTATGTTGTGTTTGTCAGGAGAAAATCTTATTAAAAAAAAAAATTGTTGCGCGAAAAATTAGAAAATATCAGAAAACCTAACGACTATTTAAAAATCGCGCTTTTGACAGTTCATAGCTAAGACAGGACAATGTCTGTCAGATCAACTAGTCTATCTATATAATATTAAAATGAATCCCTATTTCCCTTGGTCACGGCATCACGCGTGAGCAGTTGGACCTATTTCGCTAATTCTTCTTTTGTTGTGTTTGATGATTCAATGTGTTACAGAATTGCGGAAAAAAATTGCGGTGCGGACAGGGCCTATTAGAACCTTCTCCTAAAATAAGGCCCTGTCCGCACCGCGATTTTACGCGCAGTCTATTATATCTTCGTTTGTAATAAAGCTTGTATTATTAGATTAAAAAATGTAACAAGAATGTTAGATAGGCCATTTTAGCTTTGTTCTGTCTGCTGCTTGATTAGGAGCGAAGTGGTAATTATGTTTTTCTTACTCCTCCGCTGTCTTTTCTGATTAATTTCGTTGCGGGACCCAAGACAGTTTAATCGTTTCTCTGGGAATCCTCGGGCTTCCGCGGCGTTTTTTCTCGTGGTCTAAATCCTGTAAGCCAGAATCAACACTGGCGCAATAAACTTGAAGATAGGCCAATATATAAATACTGAAGTAAAAAGCATTTTTTTTTATCTATGGTTATTACGAGTACAAAGTGGATAAGTACGTTAGTAGTAAGTGGTAAGGCGAAAGTTTGAGAGTGTGTGTGTTTGTTACTTCTTCACCCTTAAATGGCTGGACCGATGATTTTGGTGGGTAGGTAATCATACCCTGGATTAACGCATAGTCTATTTTAAAAGGGGCGCAGTTAGTACGACAATAAAAATGGAAACACTGTCAAAACTTATCAGTAGAACGACTTTTGCCGTAGGACCAAACAAAAAATATGTTAAAAAATCAGCTATTCAGTACATTTTCTTTAGTTATGCAAATATAAATGTACTAGCCAACCCGACAGACGTTCTCCTGTCTTAGCTAAGAACTGTGAAACGCGCGAAGTTTAAATAGTCATTAAGTATTCTGAACTTTTCTAACTATCCGCGCAACTTTCTTATATTTCTTTCATAAGAACCTTCTCCGGACAATAACAAGCAATAAGAAGCCGAAAGCCTCCGGACAATAAGAAGCCGAAAGCCACATATTCTACCCATTATTTGGATCATTTTTTTCCACTAGACCTTACCTGGGAATCCACTGGTTCTGGAGATATTGAAGGCCAAAGTCGCAACTTTTCATTTACTTTTTTAGGAAAATGAATTCCAACAAACATTACATCAAATTTCAATATTTTTTTCGAAATTTCGAATTTACGCATTTGCAGTTATAAAAACGCAATGAATATCAAACGTATCCGACAAGTACCTACATGGCTTAGAGGGAAGGGTGGGGGTTTAACTCCACTTGCCTGGGTTGGCGTTACATTGCGCGCAATAAAAAATAGTTTTTTTTCATACCTAAAAATAAAAGTCGTTTCCCAGCAATAATTTTTGCGCAAAGCTACTTTCTTAGGCGTATAGTATGTGTAGTTGATGGCTATGTGATGTGTCTTTTCACACCCTGTATATAGATGCAACAACTTTTATTTTTATCGCAATCCTGGCTATTTCCGTTAGTAAAAGCACATCATTTCCCCAGGATGGCCACAACATATTTTCGCACATCTCCAGCGAGGACTACAAGGAGATCCTGGGTTATATCAGGCACTGCATCCTGGCCACTGACCTGGCTGCCTTCTTCCCCAACCTGGCGAAGATGAAGGAACTCCATGAAAGCAGTGTCACTCAGTTTAACTGGGATCTGCAGAATCACACGTGAGTTAATTTAAAAATAAGTTTATAGTTAAATAATATTTTTTTAAACAAGCTTTTATAACGGCTATTTCAAATTAAATGTGCTCGGTGGGGTTATGATGTTTTATCACAGAGATGCCGTGGCCACCTTCCAGCTTCATCATCAGATTCTTCTTTTTTTTCTAGGTGTAAAATTCTCCCCAAGACGAATCAATCGATCTCGAACTCGGTGGGGTTATGTTGTTTTATTACAGAGATGCAGTAGCCACCTTCCTTCCTTTATCATCAGATCCTGGATATTGTCTAGGCGTAAAATTCTTCTCAAGACAAATCAATCGAGCCCAGAATCGATGGGTTTATCATGTTTAGTTCAGAAGTTCCTATGGTCATCTTCCGTCTCAATCATCAGACCAGCTTTATGGTACTATATCATTGTATTGTCACCGAAGATACATCACCAAATTTGGCCGCAGGCCCTGCCGTCTCGACATTGATAGCGATCGCTATGTCCTAACGATTGGTCGCTACGTCGGAATAATAATTGATTTTCTTGAAATATGTACAGAGACGGCATAATATTTAACTTGCAAGCACTATTTTTCATGAAAACTGATCAACTGATCTGCTGGTCTCTGCAAGTAATAGTACATTATATTATTATTATTATTATATACCTACTATATATTATATTACATTATTATTCCGTTTATTTATTTTCTGTAAACATAAATTATAATTTTAGATATTTCTTAGTTTAATCATACAAAAAAAAACATATTAAATTATAAAAATTATAGTAGTCCGTCGGTATCGGGAGCAGGGTCTAAGCTATGATGTGTGGTGGTTAGGGCTCCAGAGACAGGAACCTCCTCACGATGCGAGCCGTATCGAGGAGTACTGCCTTCTGTATCAGGCCCTTGATCCAACCGCGCAACGACAGCTTCGACAGGTGGTCTGCGAGGCTTTTGGCCATTTTTATTATTATTTTATTATTTTAATATTATATTCCAAAAAAAATGGCCTTCCATACTAATTCTGATCAGCTGACGAAAACTTTGTACGGTAAATCCAATATTATTTTTGATGTGTGACATCTGTCCTCTCGCTGGCTGCAATCTGTGGGAGTGATTTCGTGAAATGGGACGGAAGTGTGTAACAGGAAGCCGGGGAAGTGCGCACTATTTGATTTGACCAATGAGCGCGCGCGGTGGTAGACTTGGCTGACAGATAGTAGAGCGCGCGCACGATAAGTCTGCTCGCGGTCGAAATCGGAACAAACCTTTTAATTTTACTATTCAGGCTAGAATGTTAATGTTGCTTATTACCAAGGTGAGATATCAAATGTTACATATCATAGGCGACTGCTGTAAGGCTCGCTCGTTTTTGGAATTTACTATGGCTTGTTTGAAGAAAGTTGGTCATTTCCATAGGCTAAAACAGTATCTGAAATACGACCATCTAACTCCGTTACACTCTGTATATTGCCCCCAAACCCCATATAAATTTTGGTATCTATACTTGTTTAGGGAATTGGCCATGGCAATATCCATGACAGCGGCAGACCTGTCAGCGTCAGCCAAGCCCTGGGACATCCAGATCAAGACTGTGAAGGTCATATTCGAGGAGTTCTATGCCCAGGGCGATAAGGAGCGAGCAGCGGGCAGGGAGCCCATACCGATGATGGACAGGAATAAGCCTGACCAGCAGCCTTCTAGCCAGGTATGCATTATAAGATTCTTTGATTTCTTAAGGCTATACAGACGGACTTCATATAAACTGAGCGACAGTTGCAAAGTTGCAGTATTTATTATATTTTTAATATTTTTCATCATTCTGAAATGTTTATTTAATCAGTTACAATACAAACATGAACCATATTCGGTTCCAATGAACATCAGAATTGAATCAAAATATTATGTTTGAAAAGAAAATATCAAAACGAAATAAATACTTGTTTAAAAGATAGACAGCGAAAAATGTTTGGTAGAAATAAACATTTCAAGAGAAAACTGTAGTACAAAATCAATAGCAAAGCATCGCAAAACCTGTTCCATTAAATGAATTAAAAGAAACGAGAACAGAATGGACAGCACGGAGAAAAACTTTAGTGCTTTATAAAATATGAAATGTAAGTAGCATTTCCGTGAAAAATTCGTTTTCCTTTTAAGAATTTCCGTTTGATGAAAGCACTTTTTACCTGCACTTAGTCGTCTCGAAATTCAAGCTACAGCAAAATCATTTACCTACATATGAGACTTCTTTAATAAGTTGTATCTGAAATACATTAATAAAAAACCGACCAAGTACGAGTAGGACTCGCGCACGAAAGGTTCCGTACCATTATCTATAAAAACAGCAACAAAATCACGTTTGTTGTATAGGAGCCCCTTCAATATTGATTTTATTCTGTTTTTAAGTAGAGTGGCAACAGAAATATAATATATAAAATAGTGGATAGCGGAAAGAAAGTTTAAGTAGCGGCAACATCATCTGTGAAAATATCAACTATCTACCTATCGCGGTTCATGAGATACAGCCTGGTGACAGACGGACTTACAGCGGAGTCTTAGTAATAGGGTCGCGTTTTACCCTTTGGGTACTGAACCTTAAACAAATCTGATGGAAATGATCAATAACAACGTCAACAACGTCAAACTTACCTCTAACTTACTTACCTTTGCATTTTTTTCATTTTAATCGCCAACATATGTCGATAAACTTAGTAACGATAATGAATCGAATGTTACTTAATTCGTTATGGTTTATTTTAGATTTTTTAACAGACATCCAAGAGAAGGAGGTTCTCAATTAGTCTGTATGTTTTTTTTGTATGTCACGCGATTTCTCCGCCACTTGTTAATAGATTTTGATGATTTTTTTGCATGGTAGGCCGTACTTCAGAGGTGGTTCCATGTAAATTTTATCGAAATTGATTCAGCACTTTATGAAATAATCAACATAAACAAAAATATGTATACACAGATGACGTTTTGGTTTTCTCCAATTGTGATCAAATTCCATGGGGTTATCCATTTGGGCCCAACTTTATTATTTAGTATTAGTTCTAGGGTACAAGAACTAAAAAGTGAAAAATAAAAAGTTTATTTACAAAACATACAACTGACTTCGAAAATTGCAAAATAACTTTAATTTCGGAAGTCGGTGTCAAATTACGAAGAAACAAAATATAAACACCGTTTTTAAAAATACACCGATTTTTATAAGTCGGTTGTATTTTTTGTAAAAAAGTTTTTTTAATATCTCAACTCATTTTTATGTCAATCGATAAAATTCTTAAAATTTTGAATTAAATTGCAAAAATTCTATGCAGTCCTACAGTGACCACGCTTTAGGTCATGTCCATGACCTTAGAGTTGAATCCTTTTATACACAGTCTAAGTTTACAAAATGTAACAGCATCATAAACTATAAATAAGTTGTTCATAAGGTGATGAATGTTTCTAAAATATTAATGAAATATTTTTTTTTTTAAATTTTCCTTTGGTTTCCTGGCAGGTTGGTTTCCTGAGCCAGATCTGTATACCGTGCTACTCCATGCTAAACCGAATCATGCCAACCACAAGCCCTATGTATAACATGGCTTTGAAGAACCTGGAGAGATGGCAAACCAGGGCTGAGAGGGTCGAACAGAAGCTGATGCATCCTGATCTCGAAATTGAGGTCAACACAGATGAAGACTCTGAAGCTGCTGGTGTTATGGAAGAGTTGGAAGACCAGGTGACTAAACTTAGGATAAGTGAAGATCCACCGCTGGTTGTGGACGTAGTACACGAGGCCGTATCTTGGGAAGAGGATGTAGAAGTGATACAGATAACAGAATCTCTGCGATCTGCTGAGATGGCTCGCAGTGGCATCTGGAAGAATATCGAAGGTGACGGAGAAAAGTGGAGTCCTGACAAATGGTAGTATGCAAGGAAAATGGAAAGGATGAATGAATAAGAATTCGAATGTATGTTGTATTATGTTACCGGATAACTGCAAACACCGTTTAATTTTTCTTTAAAAAAAGTTGTAACGATAGTACCATTTATTTATTTATTAGCTATATTTAATACGATTAAAATTTTATGTTGTTTTGTACTTATTTATTTATTCGTTAGTATAAGGTTAGTATTGTTAGGTGTAAGGGCCGCCTTTTGCGGTGAAAGCCTCCTCCAAACCATTCCAGATCGCTCTGTCATTTGCCCATCTCGTCCACAAGGCTCCGGCTATCTGTATGATGTCGTCACTCCATCTTTTAGAAGGTCTACACTTCTTTCTTTTTTTATATATTGGATACCAATTTGAAATTGTTTGTGAACATCTTTCATCCATAGCTCTCGGAATAACGAATAGTAAAAACATTTTCTCTCTGCCAACATTTTAAGGTAAAGGGAAACTAGTTTAACATTTATCTATAAACATTTCTTTCGTTAGGTATAATAATAAAAAATAAAAAAAAAATAAAAAAATATTTAGTACAATAGCTTACAATTCGTTTACAAGATCTTTATGGAATTTCCATTCCAGCTATCAAAAACCAAAAATATATTATTATAGTAAAAGAAAAACAAATTATAATTAATGTGTCGTGCTGTGTGTGTGTATGTGTGTAAGAGAGAGTATTTGAGTGTGAGTGTATATGTGTTTTAACGATAGTATTTAGTATATAAAACAAATCTAAACTGTTTAGTGTTATTGTCGTTGAAAATGTTGTCGTGATTATTACCGACATATGGTGTTTGCGACTATCCGCTGATAATAGAAGGTACTTATTTAACTTAAAACCTGAAAAGGGCTCGTTACACTCATCAAAACACAACTTTTATTATTGACTAGTGAAACCCTTTCTTAGTGGATACCTACTCTTCACAAAGAACACACTCTCCAAACTTCATGTCTCTATGACCAGCAGTGTACGCTGTGCGTTGTAACAGTCAGTCAGGACTTTGAATTTTATATACATGCTGAAATTTTAATGGTTGTTCTCCCGCGGCAGAAAGATTTGCCCTCAGTAATACTATTGAATCATAGAGTTAAACTTAAAAAATAAAAATGTTTTTGTTTTCAAATAATTAAAAAAAATATGCATCAACTCGAAAGCGGGAGAATTATTAGTAACTCACAAGAAAGCTGTAGCGTGTGAGTCAACGACCACGCGTCGTGTGTTACTATTGGTTCGGGGTTTCGCTTTCGGGTTGTTTCTCACAGTGCTAAATATTTTTTTAATTATATGGTTTTTTAGAGAAAATTATTTCGCTGCGGGCAAACAACCATTAAAATTTCAGCGTGTATACAGATTCCAAAGATCAGCCATAATCATATACTCGTACATACTTAGTCTTGATGGAGTTATGTAAACATCTTATTTTCACAATTGATTTTTCAGACATTTCAATTTCCCCCTTTATTAATTATAGCCTATGTACTATTCCAGACTATAATCTATATCTGTGCCAAATTTCAACCTGATCCGATCAGCCGTTTTTTTTTTTTTTTTGGGGGGGTGGGAAATCATCCTATGACTTCTTCCGCTCTAGGGTGGAGCGGAAGGGCGTGTCAGACCCTTACTGACTAAAACCCACCCCTGTTCCTCCCTGCCTCGAGTGCCCAGGGGCGAGGTAACTCTTTCGAATTTATCCTCCACCCCCGGGCAGGCATCGGCCGTGGCAGGCCCCGTCCCTTGCTGACAACTCTTTGAGGCGCGCGTGGAACACTACGCGCCGTCGACTCTCGGGCCTGGTGCTGATCGGACGGCGAGTTACCCACTACTCACCGTCCGCAGGCCCGGGTCTACAGTGGCCGGAGATCGTCCCCTGGCGAACCCGAAACCCCTGGCGTCTGATGCGGCGGCTGCGGCTGGGGGCGCTAGGGCGACTCGGCTGTTGTCGAGTCTCCCTAACGTATGCCGCCTCATCCGATCAGCCATTCTGGCGTGATTGAGTAACAAACATTGAACCATACAAGAATTTGACTGTATCTGAAAAAAAAACAATTTTGGACTTTCCGGGTTTGAGTTAAATACATGCTAAATCAATTAGTGTTACCTATTTGTTATAGTAGTAGTGTCATATTTAAATATTAACTATAAATTATGAGCAAAGTATGTAGTTTGTTAGGTTCTAAAATGTAAACCATCTCATTAGTTAACGTTTTGTGTAATACAATTAGTGTATGGAATTCTATTTCAAATGTTTATTGTAAATGGCGTCGCAGACGTCTTGGCGTACGGCGTTTCGACTCTAGACAAGATCTATATCTCTCATGTCAAAAAGCTCGGGCCTGTGCGACTCGTCTGTTAAATAAAGCCACCACACTAATCGCTCGAACGTCGATACCTGCCATCGATCAATGAAAGAATGAATCAGTTTACGTCGAACGAAAGTTACTACTCCATTTAAAGATAGGTACCACACTAGTCAGCTGATGTCGATGATCCGATCGATCAATTGATGTGGTGACATCCCAAGTGCGAGCAGCGTCTCCTAATGATGTTATTTATTTGTTAATTTTTAATTTATTTGTTATTTAATTGTTTTGTTTAATTATCAGCTTAAAGATTCTAATAAATATAGTGAATAAAATTACTTGCGTTTTAATTTCACTACCAGTTTTCAAAACAAGTACCTAACGTTGTATGTTCGCAATATTAGACAGATAATTATATATTACTAGCTGCGCCCCGCGGTTTCACCCGCGTAGATTAAATAAAAAAACCAAATGTAATGTGTGTGTACCCCATGTGTTAATCCAGGGTATAAGCTATCTACCATACATACCAAAATAACATACCAAAATTCATACAAATCAGTCTAGCCATTTGAGCGTGAAGAAGTAACAAACATACACACTCACAAACTTTCGCCTTTATACTAGTAGTGTGATACACTGACAAAAATAATTTCTTGCTACACCACATTAAAGTTATTTCAAAAAAACTTACTGACTTTATCTATATAACGTTACTGTTTTGTTTTTTACTGTTTTAAAAACTCTTCTTACTGTCAAGAAGAGTTTTAAAAACAATAAAAAATAAAACAGTAACGTTTAATGAATGAACATACAAGTGGAGGGACAAGCGTGTAAATAGCCGTGTTTCTCTGCGGGGTTGAGGACAAACTAGAATGGATGGTGGCGGGAAATGGCGGCGGCAGACGGGGCGTGTGGCGCCCTAACCTTCACGATTAGAGGAAAACAGTATCTGATTTCTCCCTGTCCACCCTCGAGGTCTTCCCAAGCGGCCGATTGACTCGCGTGCACCTTCTACAGCTAATTCTTGAGCACAAATTTCACAGACGCGGTAATATGTGATAATTATTAAATCCTGGTAAATCCCCAATGCTTACGGGACAATACTCAGGATTTTAATGTATTTACGAAGGGGGTGATGTCTTAGGGTTTAATGCACACGCGGTTGAGATGCGCGCTTCACGAAGCACATCGATATCTAAAGAAAATCATGACTGCTGGCTCACATGCAAAGCCAGACACACACACACCGTGACACCAACAAACTTTGAAACTGAGAGGCGGTTCTCGCTACACCATGCTCCCCACCTTGAAGGCGCACCTTTCAAGGCGGGAGCATGGTCTGGTGAGCTTTCAAAACTGCTAATCTATGCGGTGCGGGTGCGGTTTAAGAAGCGGGAATGACATGTAAGTATTTGGTTGTTGGAGAGCATTAAGAGGGAACAGGGGCTGCGATTCGCCATACAAATGTATTCCCATTTTTTCTTCCTGAATAATTCCTCAGCAATCATTTCTTTTTCATAAAGTCAAGGTCTGCTGTTGACACGTCCCTGTCATTGCCTTTTTTTCTCAGCAACTAATAAGTAAAAAAAATATGACCCTCCAAAAATGACAAAAAATGGCCCTATTTTACCGCCGTTGTTAGAAGACTACCAGACAAATTAGAAAAGTTTTAACATAAAACATTTGATAGAGACCTAGACATACTCTTTCTTAAAAATTTGGTGCCTAAAATAATTGAATCGGCTCAGTTTTCGAGAAAAAAAAGGGGAATACGAAACGTCGATCTCGTCAAGAACTTTGTGATAAAATCGGTCTGAGTTGCAGCTGTCCGTATCGCACTCTACAAGGGCAGGCTTGGGGAGCACGATGGCAATCATTTCTTCAAATACCAATTTTGTAAATTCATCGCAGGCCCTGTTCCCTCTTAAAGGGAAAACGAAGCAGCAGTCCAAAATACCATCACAATTATATATTGCTCGGGATCAATCACCTGATTCCAGATAATGAAATCGTGATTTGAATTTGACTAAGATAAGTCGAATTAATCTAAATTATAATTATGTAATGGCGTACCATTGAAACGTACACTATGAACACTAAACTAAATTAAACTACGTAGTAATATTATTTTATTAGGTTGGCAAAGGATACAACTAAGTAAGAAGGTATGAAAGGTGCTGAAAACCAACACATATTGTTCGTCACTATCCTGAGCGGTAGGGCGGATGTAAAACTTCTCACACAAATAGTTCTCTGAGCTTAATGGGGGGGGGGACGTCCGCTTCCACCAATTCTCAGAATTGTCGGCACGCTGAGTAAAACGGATCCGCGGTACAGTATATGAAACGGTCGAGTTGCTGACTACCTCCCTTTTGTTCTGATGTTTATGAATATGGAATGAAAATCTTTAATAGAATTTAGACTCGAATAATCTGCAAATCATTCATTAATAATAATTCATAAGAAGGTATGTAGTACCAATGTTAGTGAATGAGTTAGCCCCAAAACTGATCTTGCATGTCAAACCCAAGGATCAACTAAAAGAGTTCTACAAAAACATTATATGGAATATGTTTGTAACAAAGGTCACATTTGCGAAAATGCATATTATTTGTAACACATACCTTTTTTTTCAGTCTTATGCTAACATAGTTATTTAAACAAGTACAATAATTTTCAAAATTCCAAAATCGTAATCTATTGTTAGACGAGAACAACAGCCGACAAACTGTAATGCAGTTTGGCAGACTTTATGTAAGTTAACGTTAGTACAGATTTTGAATAAATAAATTTAATATTCACTTATTGTTTCTGATTGCGCCAAGAATGACTCATTTAAACGTGAATTAAAGTTCGATATATTTCTAGAAGCATTATACAAGCGATGAACTTGCTCGAAAAACACGTCGACATCTAAAAAAAATCATGATAAATCCCCAATGCTTACGGGACAATACTCAGGATTTTAATGTATTTACGGGGGGGGGTGATGTCTTAGGGTTTATGGCGCTATTAGCTGCCAACGACCTTGAGTGGTTAGCTTGCGTGTTCTGCGCTGAGCTCTCGTAGCGCGTCGCATGTCCACCCAGTAGTAGGACTCACCCATCAAGGAGCGCTGTCCGAAATTAGATGCATTATTAATTTATTACACATAAAACAACAAGTATTAAACTAAAACACTGAGACTAAATTATAAATAGTTAAATGATCTTTAAAATGGTGAAAATTTCATAAAAATAAGCTTTATAGTTTTTGCGTGATTCTCAATTTTGTATCCGCGTTACACGCGTTACATAATTTTACAAATTAATTACACTACGCTAAAAAAATATAATTTCAAATATTCTGGGATTAAATTACGACGGAAATTGTCTAGAGTAGTATATATTTTTTTCAAAGAAATAACACAAGTCGTTTAGACGTGATGTTCAATTAAAAACCATTAAAAGTCGTATAACTGCGCCTTAAGACACACGCGGTTGAGATGCGCGCTTCACGAAAGCACATCGACATTTGAAAAAAAATCATGGCTGCTGGCTCACATGCAAAGACACACACACATGCCGTGACACCAACCAACTTTGAAACTGAGAGGCGGTTCCCGCCGCACCAATACAGTTTTACTGTAATATTTATAAGTAAACTAGCTTCGAATGACGAAGTTTCATAGAAACAAAATCCCACCTTTTCACCCCCTTGAAGGCCGAATTTCCAAAAACCTCTTCTTAGTGCTGCCGCAGATAACATAATACTAGCGTACAGATGCCTCATCCTATACAAAGAAACGGTACCGACGTAACTACAGATTTTCGTCTGGCACAAGTAACTTTTGTTCTTCGTTCGGGCCCGTCCTCGACACCTCGCTAGATGGTGTTAACAGCGATAGCTAAGCCTCACCAATATTTACTCACACACTGAGGAATTATTTTATAGTATTTTTGGCACTTCATAGCAGTTTTACTGTATCAAAAAGTGTCACTATTCAAATTTTAAAGAGGCGAATGGATAAACTCTAAAACTTCAAACAGCGCCATCTATTGGTACAAGAAATATAAATGTCTAAGGGTTCGTTCCAATAATCGTCTAAATTTGAATTACAAGCCCATTACTCCAAAATTGTATGCTTCGGGCAGTTTATTAAATAAGAAAATGCAGTTTTACCATATTTATTTTCAAAATATTAATATTACTTAAAATTCAATAGGCAATCGATGCTTAGTAAGCCATCTATTGAGATTTATTTGAACTAAATTTTCTTTGTTTATGAGACCCCGTGATGCTGCCTACATTATAAATGAAAGCCGTGTACAAAATGTAACGTTCTTAGTCCCAGTAGTTTTGGCTGTGCGTTGATATGTCAGACAGTCAGTTTCTCCTTACATAATACTGTGACGACCTTATGTTGGCAACCTTGTGGAGGAGACTGGCACGTTGGAAGTTTGGAACTTTCTAGAAACTCTTGGAACGCCAATTGTGAATTTATAATAAAGAAGACTTTTTTTTTAGGTTGACTTCTCCTAGCCCGCTCGAAGAGGGCACTTGTATTAATTTTATTATTCAATATAACGTATTAGTGTGCCAGTCCTCTTTCTTTTATAACACAACACACATAAGCAGTCACTCTTATACACCACACTCTCGCACCGCTAGCGAGTAAGACAAACCCCCAGGAACGTAAAAGGAATCTCCAGGGACCAGCACTAAGAGAAGCTGCTCCAGGTCCCTATAATACACAAATAGATAGAAGATATATTTCAATAATTTGAATTATACCCCTGAGTGATTAAAACAGTGAATTTAACAGATAGCACAGTACAACTAACTGATCAGTAAAAAATACTGTTTTGAACGTTAAATAAATAAAAAAAGGCTCTTAAGTAACTGTTTAAGGCGGAAGCGCCAGGGTAGCCCGCGAAATTCAAATTTTCTTACGTTTTTTGCAATTTGCAGGTCAGTGTCAGGTTGTATCTTGGTCAAAATTTGATTGGCGGCCGTAGCAAGTATGTATTTATAGAATTATAATCATTAAAACCATCAATACAACTCTCAGAGTTAGGATTGATGTAATGATGACAAATGTAAGTATTTCATGAAATTATGACATTTGGCATCAATTCTAACTCAAAGCTATATACTTACTCATTGAACGCAAGATAACATCGCAGCAGACCAAGGCGTACCTAGATGACGAGACGAGCTCGGCTCCCACGGAAAAAACCGTTCCGTAAAAGCAGAAAACAGAATTTATAGAGGAAGAGGGAGGTTTTTCCGTTTCAGTAGAATAATATAGTATAGGTTAGTTGGACTAGAGTTGTGCTCGTAGGTACTGAAAACATATTTTATACAAATGAAAAACAGAAAAACCTTTTTTAAGTAACAATTATTTTATTTATTCTGTTGACTGATATACTTTACAATGTATCTGGTTATTCATTTAAATTATCTGCATGAATAATTCGAACAAGATTTCTGATAAATGTCCATAAAATTGCTATAAAAGATAATTCAGCGGAAATAGCAATTAATATACCCGTTTTTTCCGTGAAATCTTCGTTACGAGATAGGTACATAAAACAACATTTCGCATGAATTAATGAAGTAGGGAGGCACCACCCTACAATTACAAAGAAATAATATTTCAAACTGCAGTCTGTTTGAATTCGTTGGAATTTTAAAACTGAAATTAAATAAATACCTTTGAAATAAAATTTCGAACTGCAAACATTTCAATTCACAGGAATTTGTATACTGAAATGAAATAAATTTATATCAGTGTGGTTTGTTTTTAAACTCGACCGTATGAGTAGAGCGATGGAGTTTCGACGTACGATTAACTGAGTTCACAGAAAGCTTTGTGATAAAATTATTTATCAAGCTCTGCGAGTCCAGGTGAAACAAATAAACTGCCTTTGGTCAAAAGAGCAGCGGAGGATTAGGAAAAAACACTAAACTTATCCGAAAAGGTTGCGCCTCTCTTTGGCATAGAACCTGCGCCAGCTTCCACAGAATGCTGAGGGTGTTGACTGTCTGGTGGACTACCCGATGCTCGGCTGATGGATGAGACTGCACACAGGTCGCAGCCTAAGAAGGCAACGGACATCTATTTATTTGTATAGTTGTTTTTTTATTGAATGTCTACTGACAATAGTTAATTAAGTTTTTTATGTCACTAACACTATGGACCTACAGTCTGCTGCAAATTATCTATATAAAAAACCAGCGAGCGAGTTGGACTCACTCGCACAGGGTTCTCAACTAATCATATTTTTACAGGTTTTTTTAAACGAGGTAAAAATATAATTCTATATTTTTCTGAGAATGTTTATCAAATTTGCAAAAAAATATCTTATATGCAGTTAAAATGTTTCAAGTAGACACAAACAACAAAAACTACTGTACTTTGTATAAAAATCGTCAGTAACAAGTGCCGAAAAAATCCAAAAAGTAAGCGGTTCAAGCTAGATTGGTACTTGCAATCACAAGCATACATAATAATATCACAAGCAATACATAAGCATACATAATAATATCATAAACATCACAAGCATACATAATAATATCACAAGCATCACAAGCATACATAATAATATCACAAGCAATACATAAGCATACATAATAATATCACAAGCAATACATAAGCATACATAATAATATCACAAGCAAAATAAGCGTACATAATAATATCACAAGCATCACAAGCATACATAATAATATCACAAGCATCACAAGCTTACATAATAATATCACAAGCATCACAAGCTTACATAATAATATCACAAGCAAACCAAGCACACATAATAATATCACTTGACCCGATGCTCTACGCACTCTGGTAGGCTCACATGTAACAAAACAGTTGAAATAGGCAGATGTAATGTGCTAACGTAGGTCGTAAGTAAGGAAAGCCGATGGAAGTCACTACGCGGGGCTCCTAATACTGTCTGCATGATTTTAAACCCTGCAGGAACACGAGGGGATGCAGACACGCACGGGTATGAAGGGGGCTTTGTTTACTCACTTTGCTCGCTCTCTCTATCCCCCTTCATCCCCTTCGAACCTAACCTGTCCATGTCAGGATGCCCTAAGTGCCCGAGTTCGCTTCGCTCGCTCTTGGACTAAATAGTTCAAGAGTTGTCCGGACTTCAAACAAACGACCGTAGTAAGTAAGGTAAGCTGACGGAAGTGCCAACAGCGTTGAACATAGGCAGTGTGCTGCCTTTTGGGTGCCGCCGCCGGTTGCGGAGGCACTCCTTAATTATATTATTATAAAGAGTTAAAATTGTTTGTTTGTGTACAGGTTTCTAAAAGGTAATCTCAGAACGTAGGTACTACCTAATTCGATTGCAGAGAATACATATTTCACCGATATAAAGTTACGAATATTAGTAAAACATTTAAAGATAAGTTAGTTCATTTTCTTGTTTTACTCGTTCGTTCATGGAACAAATATAAATTATAGTACTCCATCAAGCAACTAGATGACGCTAGTAATAAGCAAATCGCACTTTATTGGCCAGTGTTTGCTATGTTGGACTTACTGTAACACCAAACACCCTAGATAAGACCCAATCATTTGTTAGATATAATATTCGGAAAAAAACTCTCCCCTTTTTATGCCAAGTTTTTAAAAGACTTCGAAAAAGGAGAAGGTTCTATGTTCGACTGTATGTTTTTTTTTATGTATGTCCACCGATATCTCTGTCAGTTGTGGACCGATTTTCAAAATTCTTTTTTCATTAGAAAGAATATACTTCCGAGGTGGTCCCATATAAATTTTATCGAAATTGCTTCAGTGCTTTTATAAAACTTAACAAAAACGAAAAATACGTATACAAAGATGACGTTTTGGTTTTCTCCAATTAAATAAGTTATGTTAGTGTTAGTTATGTTTAAATTCCACGTTCGATTTTATTGGGGTTTTTAGTTCTGGGGTATAACAACTAAAAAGTGAAAAATATAAAACTTTTTTACAAAAAAAATAACCGACTTCCAGAAAAGAAAATACACTAAAAATTAAAAAATAACTTTAATTTCGGCAGTCGGTGTCAAAAAACGAAGAAATATAGTACAAACACCGACTTCCAAAATTAAAGTTATTTTTTCAATTTTTATTGTATTTTCTTTTTTGGAAGTCGGTTGTTTTTGAGCAATCGATTGGACAATATTATGTGGAATCATTGAACGGGTGTGCGATTTTGGTTGCGAGAAGGTTTACTTGATTCATTTGCTTCTAAATATTGCAAAGACATTACATCTGTATTCTAAAGGAATACAATGTGACTTATTCTGTATCAAAAACTAAAATACTTTCCCAAAAGAAAAAAAAAAAATCTTCTTCTTCATTTTCCATCATCATCATCATTTCAGCTGAAAGACGTCCACTGCTGGACATAGGCCTCCCCCAAGTATCACCACAACGACCGGTCCTGTGTCTCGCATCCATCGGCTACCCGCGACCCTCACCAGGTCATCGTTCCACCTTGTTGGTCTTCCAAATCTACGTCTTCCGGTACGCGGTCGCCACACCAGAACTTTTCAGCCCCATCGACCATCTGTTCTGCGAGCAATATGCCCTGCCCACTGCCACTTCTCCTTCCAACCTTAGTTCTCTTGTTGTCTTCTCTCATTTTCCATAGACGGATAAAAATAAAACTCTCATAGACAAGTCAAATTTATTTTGTACTTCATATTTACTTTAAAACAATACTATAATTATACTCTTTGCTTTAAAATAATAGTTATTAAGAGAAGGATATAGTTAACAATTTACAATTAAATTAGGAAAATACGAAATACATAATTATTAGGATGATGGGACTTTATATTAGACATTTCTTGTATTAACGCTTTGTCATTATTAAACTTAAAAGTGAGTTAGCAATACTTAGTATTGTATCCGTGTGTGGATAACTCTGCAAAGACTTCGGAGTGGTCTAATTGTCATGCTGATTCTTTCACGTGATTATTACATTTTACAATGAATATTTTTTGTATTAACGCTAAGTCATTATTAAATTCAAAAGTGAGTTAGCAATACTTAGTATTGTAAGCGTGTATGGGTGACTCTGCAAAGGCTTCGGAGTGGTCTGATTGTCATGCTGATTCTTTCACGTGATTATTAGTTTTTACAATGAATATTTCTTGTATTAACGCTATGTCCTTATTAAACTTAAAAGTGAGCTAGCAATACTTAGTATTGTATTCGTGTATGAATGACTCTGCCAAAACTTCGAAGTGGTCTGATTGTCATGCTGATTCTTTCACGTGGTTATTACATTTTACAATAAATATTATAGTTAGCCTGGCATTTTAAATAAATAAGTTTTGTAGAATCTAAGCCATGGACACTCCTCCTTTCACGATGTCTTGACCCGCGATGTCGTAGAATGACAAGAAAAAGCTGAAACAAATAATTTTGTTAATTTATGTGCAGTAAGTACACAAAACGGTGAAGGGATGAGTATATAAGAGGAAATTTGAAAGTGGCACCGGTCACTGAAAAATTACGTTGAAATCAGTAGTCGTGGTAAGGGCATGTGATGCGGAGGAATGAAGAAAATGTCGTGAGGAAAGTCTTGTGCATGGATGTGGATGGTCAAAGAGTAGGGGAAAGCCAAAGTAACGATGGATGGACTATGTGAGAGAGGATTTGGGCAAAAAGAGGGTGACTACAGAGATGACGATTAATAGAGAAGTGTGGATCTACACCTTCCCCCCAAATAAATTGGGAAAAGAGCAGGAGAATGGTGACTCAAGACGGTGAATGAAAACGTCGTGAGGAAACCAGCATGTCCTAGAACCAACAATTTGTAGACAGAATTATGACCTCCACCGACCCGTACAAGGCCCGTGTGGTAAATTACGGCCTATTCCATGTCTAAGAGAGAAGGCCTGACTCCCAGCAATGGGTAATATTAGAAGGCTGATTATGTTACGTAATTTATGTAGGAACTGATGAATTATTGTGAAATCTGTCGGTATTTATCCAGTCTGTCTGCCTAGCCTTTTCCCAACTGTCTTGGGGTCGGCTTACAGTCTAACCGAATGCAGCTGAATACCAGTATTTTACATGAAACGAATGCCTTTCTGACCTCTACAATCCAGTTACGGGGTAATACGATACGCCTTGGTAAGACTGGAGGTCAGACTTTCGGGCTTCTGACAACCCGTAACGACTGTCAAAGATCCACGATTGACAGCCGGGACCAACGACTTAACGTACTTTCTCAGACACGGAGGAGTCTCGATATGTAAAGATGGTCACCCATCCATGGACCAACCCCGGCAAGCGTAGCTTAACCTGATGGATCAACCCGTGCGGCTGTTATTACTTTCGTCAGCTACAGACTGCTTGAAAAGTTAAAAAAAACTCGACAGAAAAAAAACAACTAAGGGTGTTATTGCACCAATCGATCGATCGTCGATCGTTGCCATCGTCCGATGGCAGAATAGATTAGTCGACGTCGACCGGTCGATTGTTGATCGATCGGTATCCGTCGATCTGCCAAAGCTATCACACCAATCAATCAACGTCGACCGATGGCATCGATCTGATGGGATCTGATGGGCGATATGCAGTTTCAATAAAAAATGACGATCACCATACACAAACCCTCAAGCAGTTCATTTTTTTCGCAGCAGAAAATGCGCTTATTGCTCTAAACAGTCCGTCTATGGAGGCCCCAACCGCAACACGATTGCTCTCGTAATCCGTCTATGACATGACATGTACCTACATGCATTATTTTTCCATAAATATACAAAATTATGTCAACATTTATGTTAGATAATACTGAGTGCACTCCACCATCAAGTACGCTATGGAACATAACATTAAAATCAGTATTGCAAGCCAATCTCAATGTTTGTATTTGGGAGAACGCTACGCAGACTGATTAAAATCAATAGAAATATGTCCGAACCAAGCCTTTGAGAGACACTCCAATATTATGTCTAACTACTGTCAAAGGGAAAAATTATTTGATCACGGCTGGTACAGAGCCTTGGTTAAGCTTTATTGACAAGCCCATTTCATTTCATGCTTCCCCCTTTGCACTAAAGCAGCGGACACAGGTAACGGAGCGAGCAGCGGGGCGTTTGAACAATTGAAATACAGATGGGACTTAACTTTTGGACGTGTTAATCGTTTACAGTCGTTACGGTTGTTAGAAGCTAGAAAAACTGGCCAAGTGGAGCGAATTTCAAAGAATAAATCTGATTGATCAATATGTTAGTAAAATAAACGTAATAACAAACATAATCAAATTTCAAGTTCATAGGTCCATGGGAAGTTAAAAAAATTCTTCGGAAGAAAATTTCGTGACAGACCACGAACAGACGAACACGTGGGTGACAGCAATAGAACTCCATTTGGACCCTTGCGGTACGGAACCCTAAAAATTGACCCAAGTCTTGCCAAGGAGTATCGTTATGCCCAGTTACCGTGTTGTGGAGGTCGGTAAAGCAGTAGCTCCATATTAGATACTGATACTCAGCTGCATCAAGTTAGACTCGATCCCAACATGGTAGGGAAAAGACACGTCAGGCAAATTGATTGATTCCATCTTCGAAAAGAAATGGTGCTATCGGACATGTATAGCTCCGTCTCTATCTTATACTGTAAACGTAATAATAATAATAATCTGTGGTCCGGCTGTCAACTTGAAAGCATCAATTTTTTTCACTCAAAATTTTTTCAATAATTTTATTAATCAACAATTCAACAAAATGTATTTCAAACGTAAATCAGCAAGAAAAAAGAACCCAACAATTTAACAAAAAGAAAAAAGTACCTACCTACATCAAGAATTAATTTTGACCGACGAAATGCATGCAAGATGCAAGTTTTATCTGACTGATGACTAAATAAAATGCTGACAAGAAGCCGGGCACATTGCCAAAAAGCACAACCAACATCTTCGGGTTCGTCGCTCAGCTCCGCCTCGCAGCCGCCGGGACCCGCGCCTGCCGTGAGTCCAGTGATTCCGGCCGCTGCAGTTGCGTCGAGCTCGAGCGACGAATACACCACTCCGCCGACGACACCACCACCTGCGCGTCGACGGGGAGGACGCCGGCCGCCGAGCGGCTTAGGACCTCGAGGCCCACCGGCCTCTGATAGGGTCCCAGCTCCCGGCGGAAGTGTGCAGCGCATGCGATGGACGCAATCCATAAATGAAAACGTCATGCGCTCATACTATGGGGCTACAGAGGGAGGAATTAACCTGACGGCGTACCGTGGTCGGATGCTCTCTCTGTTTCAGGTGCTTGAGCCAGCTGTCAACGTTTCGGCCCAGCGACTGTCGGATCAAGTGCGGGTTATCCAGCGTAACCGTATGTTGGATGACGCCGTACTTGATAGACTACGCCTTGAATCACGGAGTAGCCGTGTCTCACCTGTTTCGCCACCGGCCGCGGTGCAACTGCAACCCAGTGCTCCACCGCGACCCGACCACGTTGGTGAAGATGATGATGACGCAGCTATATCCGTGAGTACTCAATGCAATGAACGATTGAGGAGCGCTTTGGAGGATGCATTCCGGGAGCACCGCTCCACACCGCCTGGGCTTAGACCTCGTCTACCTCGTTTGCCCATGCATAAGAAAAATAAAGCGCTGGTGTGTGCTCTAGATTCGCAGCTATCGAATTGTTTTGATAGCAGCAAAGACCTTGCCGATACCCACTCAATCTTATACTGCGCAGCTGCAGCGGCATGTCGTGTAGCTCACGTCAAGTTCACAAATTGTGACAGAGCTACACGACCTGCTGTACCAGCTTGGCAGTGTAGGATTAGGGTCGTATTGGTGAGGCTAGAGCACTCATCGGCAAGCTTATCTGCTTCAGGGAGGGCAACATTCGCCCTAGGGTGATGCGTTTCGTGAGGCGGGCGTTCTCGGGGACTGATATTAGTTCCCGAGATTATCTGAACCGCGTCACGGAGCGTATTGACTTCCTGAAGCAGAAGGTCTATGCATGGGCAAATCGTATTCGTCGGTACAAGCGGCGAGTGGAGCGGTACACTCAGAATCGCACTTTCCAAAGCAACGAAAGGTGGGTTTATAGGGCTTGGGAGCGACCGGACCAAGGTGTGTCCGATAGACATCTACCGGATGATGACGCTATGAGTTCATTCTGGCGCAGCATCTGGTCGGTGCCTGTCAGGCACACCGAGGGTGATTGGACTCGAGAGGTCGAGCGCGCGTGCGACCTTATACCAGAAATGGGGGCAATTACCATCAGCCCCCAAGATGTAACTCGTGCAGTCCGTCCGTTGCCTAACTGGAAATCTCCAGGGCTGGACGGGCTGCACAATTTCTGGATCAAATGGTTTCAAAGGTCGCACGCTCGCTTGGCAGCTCAGTTCCAGTCTGCCTTAGAGTCAGGGTCGCTGCCCCAGTTTCTTACGACAGGAATAACCCACCTGCTCCATAAATCAGGTAGTACTGCGGAACCTAAGAATTATAGACCGATCACGTGTTTACCGACGGTCTATAAAGTTCTTACATCCATTCTGAGAGCTAAAATTAACACCCATATTGATAAAAATCGTATCATGTCAGCCTCCCAGAATGGATGTAGGAATGGGTCCCGTGGTACTAAGGAGCTGCTCCTCATCGATATTGCTATTAGCCAACAGGTTCGTCGTTCTCGAAGAGATCTGTCGACATGTTGGATAGATTACAAGAAGGCCTATGACTCGGTGCCACATACATGGCTCATGAGGGTGCTGGAGTTGTACAAAGTTGATGCAACTCTGCGCACCTTCCTGATGTCGTGTATGAGGCAGTGGAGTACAGTCCTTCACTATCCAGGATGTCGTCAGATACAGGAGAACAGCGAACCGATAAGGATCGAGCGTGGCATATTCCAGGGCGACAGTCTGAGTCCACTGTGGTTTTGTCTGGCCCTCAACCCTCTCAGTACACTACTGGAGGGTTCGGGACAGGGCTATCGGTTGAGAAGAGGTGGTCAGGTCATATCACACCTCCTTTACATGGATGATCTGAAACTCTTTGCCCCCAACAACTTGCAACTGATGAAGCTACTGAAGGTAACAGAAACCTTCAGTAGCGCCATCAGAATGGAATTTGGTGAGGACAAATGTGCAGTCATGCATGTAAAGCGAGGGGAGATTATGGAATCCGTGGGAACTCAACTCTCGGATTCCATACACCTTAGATCCCTCTCCTCAGCCGAAACCTACAAGTATTTGGGTATGTCGGAAGCGTTAGGCATCAGTACTGCTGACGTGAAACAGTCGCTGAAGGAGCGCTTCTTTGGCCGCCTGAATAAAGTACTAAATAGTCTTTTATCAGGCGGGAACAAGGTGCGCGCCTTCAACGGTTGGGTCATGCCGGTATTGATGTACTCTTTCGGCATACTCAAATGGACTCAGACGGAACTTGACGCCCTGGATAGGAGGGTCCGCACACTGTTGACCGCAAATCGGATGCATCACCCACGATCATCGGTGATGAGGCTGTATATCCCGCGGAAATGTGGGGGTCGTGGCTTCTTAAATGCTAAGACCCTACACAACCGCGAGGTATGCAGCCTTAGGGAATATTTCCTAGAAACCGACGTGGGTATGCATCGAGATGTGGTCGCTGTGGACAAGGGCCTCACCCCGCTCTCCTTGGCAAACGAGAACTGGCGCAAACTTAAAGTACTGGATACTAATGACCGCAGGGAAGTATGGCAGAGCAAGGAGCTTCACGGACGCTTTTACCGGGTCCTACATGGACCCGATGTAGATTTCTTAGCGTCCGTATCCCGGCTGCGCTTTGGTGACCTATTCGGGGAAACCGAAGGTTTTGTCTGTGCGATTATGGACGAAGTTATGATGACGAATAACTACCGGAAATATATTGTGAAGGACGGTACGGTTGACATCTGTCGGGCATGCCACCGGCCCGGGGAATCAATCCGACACATTATTTCTGGTTGTTCTCGTCTAGCTAACGGAGACTATTTGCACAGACACAACCTTGTAGCCAGGATTATCCACCAGCAACTTGCTCTTAAATACAATCTTGTGGAATCTGAAGTACCGTACTATAGGTATGAGCCCGACCCAGTTCTCGAAAATAGCAATATCACGTTGTATTGGGATCGATCTATCATCACTGATAGGACTATTGTTGCCAATAAGCCTGACATAGTGGTGATAGATCGACAAGAGCGTCGCACAATGATTGTTGATATAGCTGTCCCTCATGACGAGAACCTCGTGAAGGCTGAGAAAGATAAAAAAACAAAGTATCTTGATCTGGCTCGCGAGATTGTCGACATGTGGGAGGTGGATACAGCAGTCATTGTGCCGATAGTCGTGACGGCCAATGGCTTAATAGCCAAGAGCCTCGACCAACATCTCAGGAGGCTCTCGTTGGGCAGTTGGATCAAGGGCTTGATCCAGAAAGCAGTACTCCTGGACACGGCGCGTATTGTTAGGAGATTCCTTTCTCAGGAGCCCTGACCACCGGTAGCTTGGACCCTATTCCCGATACCGGTGGGCAACTACTTTTTATATTTTTAAATGTTTTTGTATTTATTTATGTTTTTCTAAGTACTTAAATATTTAAAAATTTAAAATTGTATGTACATAAAATTGAATAATAATAATAATAATAATATTTCACAACTATCACACAACGCCATCTAGTCCCAAGCTAAGCAGAGCTTGTGTTATGGGTACTAGACAACTGATAAACATACTTATATATTTCTAAATACATAAATATTATAGATAAATTACACCCAGACACAGAACAAATGATCGTGCTCATTACACAAACATTTGTCCTGGGTGGGAATCGAACCCACGACCTCCGGCATAGCAGTCAGGGTCACTAACCACTAGACCAACAGGCCAGTCATACTGACATGTTGACAATATTATACGCAGGTATAATATTGTCAACATGTCAGTATTACAAAAGCAGCAGTGCTTAGAGACTGTCTTTGACTATAACACTGAACTCCCTGCTCTACCAATAACTTGATTGAACATCACCATTGCAGCCAAAAGACATCCACTACTAGACATATGCCTCCCCACATAGGCAGGCTTTCGAATGCAGTATGGTCGCTCAAAACAACTATCTGCCCCTCTGGACGCCCCGTTGTTCCCAGCACACAGCCTAACATTGCGTTTGTGATGTCTCTGTATTCTTTCGAAATGCGCAATATATTGCAGTTTCAACTGTGTTTGCAATATTGAAAACCAGCCAAGAGCGAGTCGGACTTGCACGTATAGGGTTCCGAACAAATCTTATTTATATTAAGATATTTTTTTTAACAATATAATTATACTTTTTATAGGTTTCCCTGTAATCTCTATGTGAAGAACTACCTCCTGTATTTTTTTTCAAAATTTTAGCCCTTGTGCTTGATGGAGACAATGGGCGGGGGGAATGGTTGAAAAGACAGACACACACACGAGTGATACTATAAGGATTCCGTTTTCATTCGGACTTTCGAAACCCTAATAATGAAATATGAACGTGAAAAATGTCTTTGAAATCGACAACGAAATCCCATATAAATGGTCAGAATAATTAGGATTGAATATAGACTATTCTTATTCCCTCTTCTTCTCTTCTACTTCTTCTTTTATTCTTTCTTCTATTCTTCTTCTCAGTCTTACCAATCGGGGGTATCGTATTACCCATAGTAACTGGGTTGTGGAGGTAGATAGGCAGTCGCTCCATGTAAAATACTGGTATGCAGCTGCATCCGGTTAGACTGGAAGCTGATCCCAAGATAGTTGGGAAAAGGCTAGGCAGATTGATTCATCATCAGCCTTTTCACAGGCCTCCTCTCTGCGAGAGGGCGTGGGCCGTAATCCACCACGCGGGCCTAATGCGGGTTGGTAGATGTCACATATCTTCAAAATTTTTGGTTCTAGGACATGCCGGTTTCCTCACGATGTTTTCCTTCACCGTTTTGAGAGTAGTGGTGATGAAATAATTTACACAAAGTAAAGCGCCTGCCTGGATTTGAACTCACGACCTTCAACTTGTAAGTCGCGACCGTTACCAGGGCCGCCACTGCTCTAAGTAATGATTTTTGTATTTTGTATAAAATTTAATAAGTACAAACATTTTATAAGTTGGGCGACTATTACTCTAAAACTAACAGAGCTAACTTAGCAGAGATAGTTTTCCTTTTAATTTCTTAAAATATATAATACTGCCGTGAGTTTTTTATACATATCCAAAAGCGACCATTTAGCTGGCAGGGGGGGACACTTGACTCAAACCAAAATTAGCATATTAAAGCTTAATTTTACGCAAACGTATCCCTAAATCGAAAAATGGTTTCTACATACCCATAATATTTTTTAGGACCTATCCAACGACACCCCACACCACAGGAAAGACAATAAAAAAACTTTTACGTGTACCTAGAGGAGGTAACCTAAAAAAAAATTATTCATGATTTTATTTTACCACTTTGTCGGCGTGGTTAATATGTACGAGTACATCCATGTCAAATTATAGCTTTCTAGTACTAAGAGTTTCTGAGCTAAGCTGCGGACGGACGGACAGACGTACATGGCGAAACTATAAGGGTTTCATGTTGACTACGGAACCCTAAAAAAACGTGTCCCATATTTTAATCCGGTTCATGGTGTAACATCCCACCATCACGCACATAACGTTTTGGGAACATATTCACTGAACGTAGAGCTAAGGAGTGGAATTCCCTTCCAGAGTCTGTTTCCTGATAGCTACAACCTGAGAGTCTTTCAGTCGAGAGTGAATAGGTCCACTCCTAACTTCTAGGCAAGCGTGCTCTATCTTCGACCACATCATCGCTTACCATCAGGTGACGAAGTGGCCAAACGCGCAATTGATTAAAAAGAAAAAAAAAAACAAAGAAAAAAATACAAGTCCATTATTTTTTGGTAATCTAATGAACGGATAAAATAGGTTTTTTTAGTTATGTAACCTATAATCATAGTTGCATGTTTAACTGAAACTTAAAGTTCCTCGAATAGTCCCTTGAATATGACGTCGAGAGAATTTAGAAGAGCTACTTACAAATCCGGTGCGATCCCAAGTTCCTTTTCAATAAAAGCGGTGACTTCAGAGCCGATGACTTTGTTCTCTTCCAAACCCAGATGTCCTATCGATTCCAGGGTCGCTACAGCGCTGGGTGTCGTCGACTGACCACCGAAAGAGATGGCACAGTCGCCTGACACCACGCAGATGAATTTCTGTCGGTAAGAAAAAGAAATATTAAGAAATTATAATATTTTAACAGTTTACAATACAAAAACATAGATTCAGTTTCAAATATGAAATCAATCAATCTGCCTAATTTTGTACTCGACTGTGGGACGCAAAGGAGGCAAATGAGTTTTTTAAAGTGAAAACTTCTTTATGCGCGTTGGGCATTTTTGAGATGAGAAAAAACAATTGAACTTGAGCAAGACCGTCACCGTCTTTGACCGTCAGACCGCTACGCGATTCGCTAAGAGAGCACTCGTAGCTGATCGCAAGGCAAGTGAGGCATTTTTTTTATAAATATAGATTTTAAGGATCTTTTTACGGGGTTACAAAAAGGAAGACCTTTTGGTTATTTTTGCGATTGGACTTACCGTTTTTAAGATATCTATGATTTTATATCTAGAATCGCTACGAGAGTGCTATGACGCGTAGTGTCGTGGCACTCGTAGTGGATCGCGAGGCACGTTGGGCATTTTTGTCCAAGTTTTCACTTTTGTCGGCACTCTCAGAGTGCCAATGTTTTTTTTTTATTTTGTGTTCGTTGATAGCTACATTAGTTTTAAACTGTGTTGTATATAGGTGCATTCTAGAGATCAACACAACAAGCTATGGGCTGATCATAGGGAGTGTAGGCAGGCCAAGGAGGCGCTCCCCTCCATTAATAACCGCTTCACAAAGCAAGCCCTACGACTGACCAAACTTCAGTTGCGGAAAGTCACGGCCGTTACAACTGGCCATGGGTCTTTTAATAAGCATCTCTCTGTCATAGGAGTCACAGACAGTCCACTTTGCAGAGCCTGCATGGAGGAGGACGAGACAGCGGCTCATCTGCTGCTAAGCTGCCCAGTAGTCGCTGCATACAGGGCAAAACACTTCGGACATCCAGGTAACCTAAGCGAGATGGTCAGTAACACCAGGGTGCTGCTGGCCTTCCTCGAGGAGCTGGGGTGGATCGAATGACAATGCAGTCCCACCTGTACGCAAAATACGCGCCTTGGGCGTGGAGTTGCGGAAACCAGCCCGACATACATACATACATACATACATAGGTGCATTCTATATTTATGTTCCTCGAATCTGTGATCAAACTAAAATAAATGCCATCAAAGCATCAGACTGCTTGAAAAGTGACTTCTTAGGAACTTTTTAGTTTTTTCTCTAAGACGGGTTTAAAAAAAAACCATTACATTTAATTTCCAGTGTAGTTTCTGCCAGCGGCTTCACCCGCATGGAATTGTTACTTTTCCCGTTATAAACTTTCAACCCCTTTTTCACCCCTTTAAGGGTTGAATTTCTAAAACCCTTTCTTAGTGGATACCTACCAAAGAACACACCCTCCAAATTTCATGTCTCTAGGACCAACGGTTTAGGCTGTGCGTTTATATATCAGTCAGTCAGGACTTTGAATTTTATACAATTAAACAGATAATATGTATGTTGAGGTTGGCTTCCATACTTACAGGATGCAGCTGTATTTTACTGTTTGTCTGACCTCCATTACCCAATATCTGGTTAACATGACACCCCTTGCCAGTACTGATATTGTGTAGTATTGTATCAGATTAAGTTTATGGAGGCAGTTCGATAGTACCGTCAAACGGGGTGAATAGAAACGTAGGGGTGAATAGAAACAAAATTTGAAGAGGTTTTTCACATTATTTAGAAATCATTTGCAGCATTTAAGTACTCTTATTTAATTTAAAAAATGTAAAAAAATAATAATCGATGCTTTGCTAGAAACCAATATTGAAGTATCAAAGTGTAAATCCTAATTAAAGTTTTGTTTCTATTCACCTCTTTTTATGGTGAGTGGGAAGCATCCAATGACTTCTCTCGCGTCTCTGACTCTGGGGGGTGGAGAGGGAAGGCATGTCAGAATTTAACAGACTAAAACCCACCCCTGTTTATTCAGTTGCATAAGCCAAGGGCCGCGGTGACTATCTTTCGAATTTATCCACGACCGTAGGCAGTTCTATTCACCCCTACGTTCCAACTCACCTCGTTTGTAGGTATGTAATTACATAACATTTTTTTATTGGATTTTCGCAAACACCTGATACCAGATAAGATAATGACTGCATGATCTGGCAGTTGATTATATAAGTCATTGAAACAATAGTGATGGAAGTGCTGTTCAAAGAAATATCGATGTACGTATAGTGTGAGGAATGATATACTTACAGAAAATGGAGTAAGTGATAGTGTGACAGTTGACAGAACGGAATGGGAGAATAAAACGTGTCACGCGGACTAAAAGTAATATGGGACAAGTATTTTTATTTTATTATATTTGGGAAAACAAAGAGTAGCATATTAAACCTAAACAGTGTTGTCTTAAAATTACACTTAACAAATATACTCCCCACTACGTTCTTCACAGATTACTATAATCCTACTATCCTACTAATATTATAAATGTGAAAGTTTGTGAGTGTGTATGTTTGTTACTTCTTCACGCTCAAACGGCTGGACCGATTTGGATGAAATTTAGTATGTAGATAGCTTATAGCCTGGATTAACATATAGGCTACCTTTTATTCCGGTCTAGGCGGGTAAAACCGCGGGGCGCAGCTAGTATAAAATAAAAACAAACTGTTAGCAAACGTTAACTGTAGCAGAGCTAACTTAATGAAAAAGAAGTTAAAAGAAAATAAAAAAATAGAAATAAAAGATAAAATGTTCTATACCTATAAGATGTAACAAACAGAAAATTAACAAAAAAAAAAACAAGAATTAATGCGTGATGTCAGGTACAGGTCCCCAGCCTATAAACAATGATACCTACATTGCTTAAAACCTATGGAGCCTACTGCCGATTCTTAAGAATGTTAATTACATAATTTTTAAATTTATATCTACTTACTTAGGAATAGTATGTCTATTGTACCAAAACACGTATTGTATGTGTTGACCAAGCGGTATAGCGGTGAGCGCATACCAGCATTGGATCTACAAAAGCGGGTAGCAAAGTATAGAAACATGACGAGCTGTTCCTGCAATCTGTGGGAGTGATTTCGTGAAATGGGATGGAAGTGTGTAACAGGAAGCCGGGGAAGTGCGCGCTATTTAATTTAATACGTGTCCAATATTTTTTTTATAATCTAACATATGGACTAAATATAATTATAATTTTTACACTGGAATTATACCTATGGACCTCGTCTATCCAATTACGGTTTATAACACACTTACTCGAAGATACTAGGTAAAACTTAATAAAGGAGATGTTTGATTTTGGGCTACCAATATGTACGCTACATGGATAAATAGGGGAAAAATAGGGGAATTTCATAAAAATACTCACATATTAATTTGATGAAGGGTTCAGGCGTTCAAAAATTATCATTTCAAAAGTTCTTTAATAAGATGGTAACTCTATTTTTAGGGCAACCATGAAAGTTGTGTTTGACATGACGTTTGACGACTTTGACAGTTTTAAGAAGTGACGTTTTTGATTCTTTCTTTGCTTTAAAAACTCAAAGCAAAGAAAGGCTCAAATAAATTCAAAGGAATTGTATGTGTTTCGGAGTTTTTTTTATCGCAGATATTACGGTAGGTACACGTCAATCAAATGTCATTGTGAAAATGACATTTTGCGCAAACTGCTGATCATTTCCACCATGTTTTATTTTATCTTGTGTTGCTGTCCTTGACCAAGTTAATTTGAAAATTACATTGAAACGAAGTAAACTTAAAGAAAATTAACAATGTAAAACGATTACTGTATTATATAGCGATATTTACATATAGTGTACATAGTGCTAGGCCAGGCGCCATACATTTTTGGAACGTCTCCTTTAGAATAGAATAGAAAAGAATAGAATAGGTCTTTATTTGCTTGGAATTAGGTACATAAAAATAAGTTATTTATTTATTTACACTTCATGCAACTAAAGTACAAAGGCGGACTTAATGCCTTAAGTTGTTAAATTAAATAATAGAATCCATGTACATTCTGCCATAATATAGCATGCAAATGTATTAAGAACAATAAAAGTATTACAAAAAATTGTCAAAAACATCTAAGAAATCCTGCATAGAATAACATTTATCGACTAGTAATTTTGTAAAACGTTTCTTAAATTTTTGCAACGGTAAGGTTTTAATTTCGTCAGGTATTTTATTAAAGATTACAGGGGCCATACGAATCACATTTTTCAATAAGCCAGTTTGAAATACGCCCGTGCATAATAGATTCTGGTATTGTGATCTCAAAGGTGTACTTCGTATTCTAGTTTCCATTAAAGTTGCAAATAGACTTCGATTTGTTATTACAAATATTGCTAATTCAAGGATATAAAGGCATGGGAAGGTTAATAATTAAGAGACTTAAATATAGGTACGCAACTGTCTGTTACTTTAAGACCAAATATCTCTCAGGCAGCGCTTTTGAGCTTTGAAAATGCTTTCTCGTTCACTACAGTAACCCCAAAATATTAAACCAAATCTCAAGATGGAAATTGCCGACGATATTAGTGGCTTACCATGGTCTAGTGACCAAAAACAACTAAATTTACCGACTACTAACTAAAAAAACTAAATTCTCAAATTATGCAACATAAACGCGGCTATGTTTAAACGTTTACATATATCTGCTGCTTGCGGCTTCCAAGTTAACTGGCTGTCAATTATGACTCCTAAAAATCTTTATTTTGTGAAATTTGGCATGTGGTTTTTATTTCACGCGGATTGGTGGTGGACCAGCCAGATACAATTAATAAAATATGTTGTGTCGTGGTTTGGCTGCCGCACTTTCCTGCACTAGTGCGAAATACACCACATTGCAAGCCTAAAAGCGGTAGGGGTAAAAGTGACTTTTCGAGTAGGTAAGTATGTTTAAAATAACTGGCCAAGTGCATGTCGGATTCCGCACATTAATGGTTCCGTACCAAATATTGGTGTTTGATAATAAAGTATAAGTAATAATAAATATTATCACCAAATTTCAAGTAAATAGGAAGCTAAAAAATTCTTCGAAACAAATTTTTGTAACAGACGACGGGTGGACAGACAGACGGGCACGTGACTGACAATAATAGGGGAGCCCTATTATTGTCAGTCACGTGTAGTTTAGACCCTTCGGGTAAGAAACCCTAAAAACTATTGTCGTGGACACGCTAAGAAGAATAATAGACAATTTCTTGGTAGTTCATTGGCAGTATTCAATTGGAACCTTAGTTGAAAGCAAAGATATGATAAATAATTAAAATCAAAGCACATTTCATCACGAAGTTGTTTAGTTTTTACTCAAAGTCTAATTAAGTTTCTATAAAGCAATTATAAAGTCAGACAGGGTTCAAGCAGTAAAAAAGTTTTTGCGGGGGAAGCGAAGAAGGGAGAATTAATTAAATTATTAAGTTGTCTATAAGTTTATTTGTGTATAAGTATCTTGTAGTTACATTCTGATGTAAATAAATAATATTATCACGTTACCGCTCAACGCCGCACCTAAGTATGAGGCAGGGCGAAAATAAAAATGATAAAAATTATTATAATTAAAATGCAAAAAATATATTATATATTAAATGCCGTGGTACCTGATAGGATAATTATACAGATCATAAAAAATATAATTAAAGTATTGACTTGACTGGAGACAGGCGACAGGTTTTTGGAACGTGAGTTCGAACCCAGGCAGTTGCTTCACTTTGTGTAAATTATTTCATCACCACTGCTCTCAAAACGATAAAGAAAAATATCGTGAGGACACCGACATGTTCGAGAATCAAAAATTCGAAGACATGTAACATCCACCATAAACCGTATTGTGCCCGTGTGTTAGATGTGGAGACACGCAGTTATACGACTTTTAATGTTTTTTAATTGAACATCACGTGTAAACGACTAGTCTTATTTCTTTGAAATAAAATATATATGTTACTCTAGACAATTTCCGTCGTAATTTGATCTGAAAATATTTGTAGTTATATTTTTATATTATTGTGTAATTAATTTGTAAAGTTATGTCTAACGTGGATAAAAAATTGAGAATCACGCAAAAACTATAAAGCATATTTTTATGAAATATTCGCCATTTTAAAGATCATTTAATTATTTATAATTTAGTCTAAGTATTTTAGTTTAATACCTGTTTTTTTATGTGTAATAAATTAATAATGCGTCTTATTACGGACAGCACTCCTTGATGGGCGAGTCCTATTACTGGGTGGACGTACGACGCGTTACTTGAGCTTAGCACACAACACGCAAGCTAACCAGTCAAGATCATTGGCAGTTAATAGAGCCTTAAAAGGCTGACGATATCAGGCGACAGGTGACAAATTGTGACAATCTGACAATCCTAAGCTAAAAATTACATATATGGCTACAACCACAAGCGTGCGAATTCTCGTATTGAAACTCAAAGTCAAAGCATAGAATTATATTACAAATCAACAATTTACAGGCACTTTTAAATGGTTAATGTCGGTCGGTCATATCAAAAGTTGAAGTTATTTGCACGTTCCAAGGCGTAATTCTAGATGAAGATGAACGAGCAAGAAACTTCACGGACACTCTTTTAAGTAATTGATTAGTTACAAAATTATGTTTACATCATTACTGTTGCAATAGTAAACGATGTAGAAAGACGTGTACGTCTGGAGCAAATAAAAGAATCGCGTAGCGGTGTCGGTGGCGCGCAAGTTCTATTGTATTTTCCCATCTCAAAATAAGCCTAAAGTAGTTTTCACTTCAATAAAAAAATCAAGGATCAAATTATAAAAAAAATTAAGGAAAATTCGCATTCGCATCGCTATCTTTCGAAAACACTTGTAACATTTTGACAAGTTCTGACATTGATTTTCGCTGAAATGATATTTTGGAAGAACGATAATACTCGTTCGTCCTCTGTCACAATTATTTTTATCAATAATGTAGGTAATCAAAAACAAAACTAAGTCACTTTATCTGTTCTCCTCTCACTTTTTATGAAGATACAATATATAATACATGAAACAAAAATTTTGTAAGTAACCCTTTTCACGAAAATGACGTGGAGTATGTTTGGCACAGTCAACCCCTTACGTGTCAAGCGGACACCAAGTGGGCGTAAAAGAAAGCGCTCGAAATGTCAAGCGGACACCATGTGCCGTAATCTACATCATCGTCACAGCTGCCATTGGACAAAAATAATCTCTGAACTATATCGACACGAATAGGCCTCGATGACTCAGCCGGCCAGTCAAGGGAGGGGTTAAAGTACGAGTACATAAGGAGAAGGAGTGCAGAAAGCATACATTTTAAATAATATGCATTAGAAATAAAATACCTAAATTAATGAAAATAAAAACATTTGACACATTATCATGCATTTGTCACACACACTCATCATCATCTTCCTGACCTTAGGAAGGAAGATGATGAATCCCAATGGATAAGTCCCACGTTACTTGGGGTCGGCGCAATACGTTTTTTTTCTTCTATTCTGTCCAGTCAGCCGTCACTCTATCACTAACTCTCTTTTTTTCATATCACTCCTCACACAATCCATCCATCTTTTCTTTGGCCTCCCTCTCCCTCTACATCCATCCACATTTATATTCATAACTCTTTTGGTTACATGTGTTTCATCCCTCCTCTTCACATGAAAATACCAAGGTAAGCAGATCCCTTTCAACTATTCTGTGACTGGCGCCACTTTTAAACTACCTCTAATGTATTTTATAAATCTCATTTCTCATTTTATCCATTCTCGTTACTCCACACATCCATCTCAACATTGTCATCTCCGCCACATGCAATCTTTTTTCATCCGTCTTTTTCACAGCCCAACGTTCTGATCCATACAATACGACAGGTCACACACACTCATATATATATAATTATTATGATCGAATTTCGAACACCGGGCGACCACTAGAAAGATTCGAGAAAATAAAAAAAAACTGGCCCAGTGCGTCCCGGATTTCGCACATAAAGGGTTCCGTACCAAATATTGGTATTTGTTAGGAAAGTACTCGTATATACGTAATAATAAACATTATCACCAAATTTCAAGTTCATAGGTCATTATGAAGTTAAAATATTATTCTTAACAAAATTTTGTGACAGACGACGGAGGGACTAACAGATGAACACACGGACACGTGAGTGACAACAATAGTGCTCCGTTTGGACCCTTTGGGTACGGAACCCTAAAAAGAGTACAAGATAGTTCTTAAAACTAAAAAGATATAATATTTTACAGAAAACTCACATTTTCCGGCTTCCTCACCACCCTCGCCAACAGTGGAAGGATTTTATTGACGAAATCATTAGGAATTTGAGAGCGAGGTAAATTGGTTAGAATTTTTAAACAAGGCATTTTGGAACAAGTTGCTTACTTGCTTGTAAGGAGGTTACTGATACCAACCGCGAGTGATAAGTGTCGTTATTGTTATCAATGTTATTTGACGTGCACACTTTATCAGTTAAATATAGGTATGTTATTCTCGTGTGAGTGTTTTAGGGATGGGCAGCTATTATTTTTAATTTTATCGCCAAATAGACTTAGATTATAGTACTGACGTACGTTACGTAACGTACCTCAGTAGATTCTCTAAATAGTATAATAAAAAGGCGCTTTCTGCTTCTGTTTGCTTTTCTGCTTACTTCTCCCAAACCATTCAATTGATTTTGATACGGTTTTAAATGATTAAATGATTTCTATTCTATTCTATTCTATTCTAACCGATTTAAAAAATGAGGTTCTGTATTCGACCCGTATGTATATCTTGTTTGTCCGTCATTTTCTCGAAAACTGCTGATCCGATTTGCTTTTGACGCGGGCAGGCAGTAGTTTCGCTGGTACAAACTACTGCCTGCCGTTGCCGAACTATCTTGGGGTCGGCTTCCAGTCCAAGCGGATGCAACTGAATACCAGTATTTTACATGGAGCAACTGCCTATCTGACCTCCACAACAGTTACTGGGTGATACGACACCCCTTGGTAAGACTGGATGTCAGTTTTTCGGGCTTCTGACGACCCGACCAAAGATCCCAACCCCGGCAAGCGTAGTTAACCTGATGGATCAACCCGTGCGGCTGTTATTATTTTTGCCACGAGCTCCTCAGTAGTAAACTAGTGTAGCTATAATTCCTAAATTGCAAGCCTCATGCTATCCCATCTTGAAATTTTGTGATCGAAATGTGTATTGTGAAGCCGTCAAGGCTTCCGGGGTTCTTGAAGAGCTTGGGGAGCTTTATCACGAGCTTGCACCGAGTGTGGTTCAGAACGTGTTAAATTGAACTTTCATGGTATGGTAAGGTAAACTCAGGCACAGCAATCAATAAATAACACTGAAATGACGATGAAAATCTGAAAATGACGCTAAAAATTTTAATGGATAGACCGGCGGGCCTGTCTCGAAATATATTTATATAATAATAATAATTATTATGTAATAATATAATTCATCATTCTCCTGCCCTTATCCCAATTTATTTGGGGTCGGCGCAACATGTCTTTTTCTTCCATACTCCTCTATTAGTCGTCATCTCTGTAGTCACCCCTTTTTTACCCATATCCTCTTTCACACAGTCCAACCATCGTTTCTTTGGCCTTCCCCTACTCTTATAGCCATCCACATCCATACACAAGACTTTCCTCACGACATTTTCTTCATTCCTCCGCATCACATGCCCATACCACGACAACCGATTTCCACACAACTTTTCAGTCAGCGGTGCCACTTTCAGACTTCCTCTTATATACTCATTCCTAATTCTATCCATGCGCGTAACACCACACATCGCTCTTAGCATTCTCATCTCAGCTACATGCAATTGCTTTTCATTCATCCCTTTTGTGGCCCAACATTCTGAACCATACAAGACAGCAGGTCTGACCATTGTTTTATAAATCTTCCCCTTAAGTTTTAGGGGAATGCGGGAATCACAGATAGTCCCGGTGACCTGCCGCCATTTCATCCATCCAGTGTTAATTCTGTGCTTAACAGTCCGATCTATTTCGCCATCGCTTTGCACGAGTGAACCGAGATACCGAAAATCGGAGCAGACTGGGAGAAGCGCGCCATCTAGCACTACAGCTTCAGAACTGGAGAGACCGCCGAAATCGCAGAACATGTATTCAGTTTTGGTTCTGCTGATTTTCAAGCCAACTTTCTCCAGCTTCTGTTGCCATTTCTCCAATCTGCTCTGGATCTCAGGTCCATCTTCACCGACCAGAACAATGTCGTCGGCAAACAGCATGCACCAGGGTGCCTCTTCCTGTATTTCCGACGTAAGAGCGTCCATAATCAACAGGAAGAGGTAAGGACTTAAAGCCGACCCTTGATGCAAGCCTACAGCCACACTGAACTTATCGGTGTTGCCAGCAGCCGACCGGACGTAGGTACTAGATTGTCTGTACATAGCACGAATCAACTCAACATACTTCCCAGGCAAACCTTTCTCTTTCAAGGCCCACCACAACACATCCCGAGGTACCCTATCATACGCTTTCTCAAGATCAATGAACACCATGTGCAAGTTCTTGTGCACACGTCTGTACTTCTCGCACAATTGACGGAGAGCGAAGGTGGCGTCCATTGTCCCTCGACCTGGCATAAACCCAAACTGGTTCGGGGTAATCTCACTCTCCTCTCGCAATCTTTTCTCTATCACTTTCTCCCATACTTTCATAGTATGTGACATGAGCTTTATCCCTCGATAGTTGTTGCAGTCCTGTACATCCCCTTTATTCTTGAAGATGGGCACTAGCGAACTATTGTACCATTCTTGTGGGATCACTTCTTCATACAACAACTTATTGAAGAATAAAGTCAGCCACATACATCCATCCTCTTTTAAACACTTCCATACTTCCACTGGTATGTCATCAGGGCCCATGGCCTTTCCATTTTTCATACATTGAACTGCCTTTCTGACTTCATCCATGCTAATTTCTCTCAACAAACCCATATTTACTTGTACCTCTTTGAGCACACCACTCCATTCATTCTCTTCGTTCATCAACTTTTCAAAATAAACCTTCCATCGCTCTTTTATTTCGTCATCTTTCGACAAGACTTTACCGAGTTCATCTTTCATACATTTTATATGCATTATATCCCTCGTTCTCCTTTCTCTTAATTTTGTAATCCGGTAGAGCTCCTTCTGGCCTCTAGGGCTGTCCAGTAAATTATATAACTTTTCCTGCGCCTTAGCCCTGGAAACTGCAACCGCCTTTTTTGTCTTCCTCTTCCATTCTTTATAAATTTTCTTTTTCTCTTCTTTCAAATTATCATTTCCGGTTTCTACATTCTGCCATACTTTAAACGAAATTTTCTTTTCTTTTAGCATCTTTTGCACATCTTCATTCCACCACCATGTATCCTTTTCTATCATGCCTTTACCTTGCGATTCTCCAAACACATCTTTTGCTACTCGCCTTATACAATCCGCCATCTCTTTCCAACATTCATCCACAGATTTTCCTTCCATATCCTTCATTTCTATCATTTTATCTACCACTTGACTCTTAAACATACTTGCACACTCCTCATTTTCTATCATACGCCATCTGATTTTGGGTGGGGGCCGTTCTTTGTTCCTACTGGACGAGACACTGACTGTTACGTCCATCAATATGAGCCTGTGTTGAGAGACTAAGCCTTCACCTGGCAACACTTTACAGTTTTTGACTGTTTTGAGACTGTTTCGTCTCACCAAGAAAAAGTCGATTTGGGTCGCGTGCTGGCCACTTTTGTAAGTGATCAGGTGTTCGTCTTTCTTTTTGAACCAGGTGTTAGTTATTGCCAGGTCAAAAGCCGAAGCAGCTTGCAGCAATGTCTCGCCATCAGTATTACGGTCTCCGTACCCCCAACCACCATGCACTCTCTCATAACCGTACTTCAGACTTCCTACATGCCCATTAAAATCACCCCCCACAAACACCTTTTCACTCTCCTGTACATTCATCATCACACAATCGAAGTCCTTCCAAAACTTCTCTTTTACACTATCCTCACATCCTGATTGGGGTGCATACGCACTAATAACATTTACTATCATACTCTCCACAACCACTTTAATAGCTATCACTCTATCACTTACTCTTTTAACATCCACCACACATTCTTTTAACTCACTATCCAAAACTATGCCCACACCATTCCGTTTGCCATCACTTCCACAGTAATAAAACTTATATCCTTCTCCTAATTCTCTTGCTTTTGCACCCTTCCATTTCGTTTCTTGCAAACACGCTATATTTATCCGTCGCCTTTTTAAAACATCTGCTAACTCTCTTCCTTTTCCAGTCATAGTACCTAAATTCCAGCTCGCACACCTCAATCTTAATTCTCTCACTCTCCGAGCTTGCGTCTTACGTCGCACCCGCCCGTCCTGGTGCGACAACCCTTGTCCATTTCCCACAGGAGCCGGGTGCTGCCCCTGCGCGTCGCCTGTGGGGTACGCCCTAGCCCTATCGCACATCATATTTTTCCAGACCATGATGCAAAAAGGTTTTGGCAAAAGTTTTATAGCCGGCCGCCTGCCTGACGCCAACCCTCCTTGGGAATGCTGTTGTTGGTGGTTTACCCGCCACCGCGCGGGTGGCCCAAGGTGCTTTAGTAGTATGCACTAGGGCTCAAGCTCCCTTAGTCGCCTCTTACGACACCCACGGGAAGTGATGGGATGGTACTATTCTTTTACGTCCGACACCATACGGTACACGTAATAATATAATTATATTATATAATTACTAATGTACCGATAGTCGTATCAGCCAATGGCTTAATAGCCACGAGCCTCGACCAACACCTCAGGAGGCTCTCGTTAGGCGGCTGGATCAAGGGCTTGATTCAGAAAGCAGTACTTCTGGACACAGCTCGCATTGTCAGGCGGTTCCTCTCTCTGGAGCCCTGACCGCCGGTAGCTTGGACCCTGTTCCCGATACCGGTGGGATACTATTTTTTTATATTTTTAAATGTTTTTTTTTTTTTTTTTCATTGAAATATTTAAAAATATAATTTATATGTATTTACAAATGAATAAACGAAATAATAATAATATTCCACAACTATCACACAACGCCATCTAGTCCCAAGCTAAGCAGAGCTTGTGTTATGGGTACTAGACAACTGATAAACATACTTATATATTTCTAAATACATACATATTATAGATAAATATTATTTCTTTTTGCCATGACACTAGAAAATTCTTCTCAGGTACCACGGTGTTTAATTATTTAATATTTTTTTTACGTTTTTAATAATAATTATTGTTATAATTTTTAATAATACGAGTAATATTTTTTTTCGCCCTATCTCACTGGTGCGGCGTTGATCGGTGACGTGTTAAGTGAGTGCATTGTGACTGGATAATAATAATAATAAGCCGAAAAAGATAAACAAATCAAGTATATTGACTTGGCTCGCGAGGTTGTCGACATGTGGGATGTGGACTCAGCGATCATTGTACCGATAGTCGTGTCAGCCAGTGGCTTAATAGCCACGAGCCTCGATCAACACCTCAGGAGGCTCTCGTTAGGCGGCT